>OX422212.1:556154420-556754420 GCA_949130495.1 Sambucus nigra | reverse complement strand
ATTCACTCGTTTTGCAAATTTTATACCGGATGAGGTAAGCGATGAAGAAAGAAAGAAGTCAAGGTTCATGGATGGGTTAGTTTGGAGGATCAGGCAACATCTGATTGGTAATCCCGCATTATTAGCTTATACGGACGTTGTAAATGCAACACTCCTGCACTTCCATAAATATTGCTTCCACATGAAAGGAAGCAAGAGGGGAGTTGAACCCAGTCAGTCGGATAAAACGGGAGGGAACAGTACCAGTGGGGTATCCCTGCAGCAGACAGGGGGACATCAGGGGCAGGATTCCCGCCAGGGGAATAAGGCCAAGCGATTTAGGTCTATAGGCTATCGAGAGGATGGCTAGGACTTCTGACAAGGCCAGCAAGGAAGGGATCAGTGGTAGGGTGAATTTATTAGGAGGTGTTTCGTTTGTAGGTAAGCGGGACACATGAAGAGAGATTGTCTTAAGCGAGGCAGGGGTCAACTACAGGACGAGGTCCTGGATGTACAACCACTACAATAAGTCATGGGTGCGTTCGGGCAGGGGGAAACTACTCAGGAACCCGAGGATCAGCCATTGCAGCTAGAGTACGGAGGTAATTGTCTTTTTTCCCTATGGGCGTGGGGTATGTTTTGAGTGATAGTGAGGGTGTCACAATATAAGAATTATTTTCACTAGAGTTCGCGAGTAAGTCAAATTTAGTGGAGCAGCCATATTACATATGTATATCTCTGTGGAGTGGTGAATTTCTTTGGTGTTAACAGCGAGAGAGTGGGGGTGTGCGCACAGATGGAATTGGTATTATGAGAGGGGTTACTACTTTCGAGAATTATGGAAGTGGGGTAGATGATTTTTTTAAATATCGGCTAGATAGCGATGGATTTGAACTATTGTGGATAGAGAGGGTAAGTTTTGGTGTTTGCGACACCAGGGTATGAATGATTTTTACTAGGTATTACCTGAGAGGGCATCTAGCCTATATTTATGTATGTATATATGTTATATTGTGTGGTACGATAGAGACACATAATGAGGTCTTGTGTTTTATTATTTTATCCCGGTAAGTAGGGGTGTCTACGAAAGTGAATCAGGGTGGTTAAATTTATTTTTGAGTGGGGAGAGATAGCTCGGGATTTATTTTGGGCAAGAACTAGTGATAGAAAGGGCGGAGTAATTTATGTTGTCTTTTATACCATAAGGGTAGGCGTGTA
Organism: Sambucus nigra; assembly: GCA_949130495.1. Taxonomy (NCBI): domain Eukaryota; kingdom Viridiplantae; phylum Streptophyta; class Magnoliopsida; order Dipsacales; family Adoxaceae; genus Sambucus; species Sambucus nigra. The sequence goes on along the minus strand of OX422212.1, from coordinate 556,753,223 downwards.
TACTTTTGTGTTAAGAGACAGGTATTTGGGGGTACGTGCTATGGACTGAAGGTCTAACAGATCTCAACGACCGATAATGTTAGGTAGTAGTGTATCGGGGGGTTCCTTATTTGGATTTCGCTTTGCGAGACGTTCCACGCAAGAAACTTAGCGCAACGTTGGAAGTGGGGTTCCTTATTTGGACCGATAATGACATTTATGCTTTACTGTATGTGTATGTAAATATCTACCCCGGCCATTATTCATATATGTGATATGACTACGGGTTGGAAGTTATATTACGGGTTACGGCTAGCATAGTTGGGTAACCTTCGTGCGATTAAGCATGGGGACAGGGTTTATGGGAACCCTGGTTAATTATGGTAACTTTTGTCTGGTTAAGCACGGGTACAGGGTGTATGGGCGCCCTCGTTAATTAAAATACATAATTGTGTAACTCATAGTTAGAAGCAGGAGAGATAGATGTAGTGGTTAAGCACGGGTATAGGGTGTATGGTCTCCCTGGTTAATTAAAATACATAATTGTGTAACTCATAGTTAGAAGCAGAAGAGATAGATGTAGCGCTCTTAGAGGCACATGAATCGGGAGTGATATTCGAGACTTGGAGTACTAAGCTTATCTTAATTTTGAGGAGGGAATTCCTTTGTAAGGGGTGAAGTATGTAACACCCCGTAATTTTGAGGATTTAATATTTAATTATTTTTGGGAGATATACAAATATTTAAATTAGATAAACTTAAATTTAATTTGGGGAATTTATTTGAGTGGGAAGAATTATTTATATTTGGTGACTTTAAGTTTAATTGTTCGAAATTTCGTGTGCCACATTTTGAGGTCAAAATTGGAGAATATTATAAAGAATTTCGAATGATAATTTTGAGTACGGGGTTGAGTCCGGATCGGTCGAGATAGTCAGAAAGAGTACCCGGGGGTAGTAATCGGGTCTCGGGGCATTTTGGAGCATAGTCGGGCCCACACGGGGTGATTCGGGACATTTTAATTAGCCCATGTGGTCAAAAATGGGATTAAGGGTTTTTAACCTAATTGAGGGACTTAGTGAACGACAGTTAACATTTCTAAACCGAGGGTTTGAGAGAGAAACAGAGAAAACAAATCTAGAAGCAAATTGGGGACCTTTTTGGAGACAAATTAAGGGACAAATTCCAGGCAACAGATCAGACTCTACCAACAATTCCAAGCAAGTGGTTAGCTGTTGTGATTCTTAAATTGATGATAATAAATTCATATTATTGAAGGTGTAAACCAAAATTCATTTTGGGTGGGTTATTGCATGAAATTGGATTTTTATGAAAATTAATCTGTTGAGTTATTGGACAGTCAAATTAATGTTATAGAGGTATTCAGTATTGATTGGTATTAGAACCATAATAGAACTCCAGTGTTAGAGATGAATTTATTGGGATTTTCGAATCAAATTTGTGAATGATAATTGGGATCTTACCATAGGAATTTGTGTTCATGAGGGGGGTGGAGATTTGTAAAAATTAATGATACTGAAAGGTTTAGATGATGATTATAATTCATGATAGATGTAAAGAGATGATATATATGTTGGATTGAGGTTGGGATTTGAGAAAAGAAAGATTGGATTTTTGTTAATGTCAGAACAACAACTCGGAGAAGAAACAGACCTGTTCGATCGATCGAAAACTGGGACCATCAATCAATCGATGGTCCTAGTTTTCTGGCAGATTCGCTAGTTTAATTTTTAAAGGGAAATTAAATTAAGGTTGTTGCCCTACTTTTTATTTAGTGATAAATTCATATGTAGAACATATTCCTTAGTAATTATAAGGTGATATAATTGGGTTTAGAAGGGTGAAAATTGTATTCCATAAGATGAATAAATTTCGGGAAATAATTCATAGGTATTGATTTTGGACCGAGGAAAAATGTTCAGGTATTGTAGTTGCGTGGCAGTAAATTATTAAAGGAATTGAGGTGTAATTAAATAGTTATGGCAAAATATAGAATCGGGTATTAACGATGGTACGGGTTAAGTGAGCGAGTCCGGGTATATTGGTTGAGCGACACCAAATATTATATTAATTGATGTGTGAATTAAATAAATTAGAGTCGGACCATAGACTCAGGAAGATGATAAATTAATATGTGAGAAAATTCATTAAGTTGAGTCACGACAGAGACTCGGGAAATTTCAGGCTAGTGTTACGGGTTTTTGAGTACACGGTAAAGCCGAGGTTTATATTATATATAAACGGTATGTTGATAGTATATATATATGTGTGTGTGTACTTTGTGTGTGCTATTTAATATCAGGGACTAGATATTTATTTAAGTTATATACTCTGGTGCTATAAAGGGAGGTTGCGCGTTGTGGGTGAATCCCCTAGCTTGAGGAGTAAGGTGAGTATATCCCCAGGTCATAGCATCCGATATATGGGTGAAGGGTTTATCTCACTTTGAGGGAAGGAATATGACCGCCTCCACAACGTTTATATTTTGGGCCAGGTCGGTGAGCGATTTCAACTTGGGTAACTAGGTTATGTGAGCACACCTTGTGGGATAACACTTTAGAGGGAGTCATCCGGAGAGGGTATACTCGGAGGGATGGATATACGTGTGATATATGTGTGGTTGTTGTAGTAAAGGTATATTTATAATGGTAGTGAATATCATATGCGGGTAAAAATATCGTGTGTGATGTATTTCTTTTATATAACTTGTGTCACAATTTTATGATATTATTTAAAAGAAATTAATTAAGTTAATTGATGAGATAACTTATAACCCATGTAATATAATACTAGTTTAGAGTAGAAAGGCAAGGGGAGATTACACCAGGACTAATTGGACGGGGTAGTACAACTAGGTGGGGTTAAGGTAACCATTAGGTGTGCACATTAGTGGAGGGGTGAGTATGTCCTCAAGAGAGTGCGACATTAATTTAATATGAAGCGCATTCATACATTTTATTAATTGTATTTAATTCACTTGCTAAATATATTCAAAATGTTTTGGGTTCTAACCCTTGCTATAAAACTATGTTCAAAACCTTTTAGGTGTCCAACCATAGGGACGCCGGGATTGATATTCTATTCCAGGGATACGGAGCTGCGACATATGTGGATGCTAGCAAGAGCTTGGATTAGACGCATCGTTTATTATTTCCTAGAGTAGGAATCATCTATATGTTTTCGTTTACTTAGGGCATGTCGCCCAGACTTTTTCGTACAGTTTTCAGAATTTATTTATTCAGGTGTTAAATATTTGTATTGGATTGTTTACTTTGGTGACCAATGGTTTATTCGGCATGTAGTTTAATTAATTGTTCACTTGATTTAATTCAGTTGTGTGAATGGTTTATATTTATATTTCCGCATGTTATTGGCTGTTGAATTAAAAGATAAAATTTGGCACCAACTTTTAGGAATACTAGGTGGTTAGTAAGTTTTAACAAGGTTTTTGAGAGTGATGCTAAGAATGAACCAACTGGGATTCCTGTTTTAATTTGGTATAGGAATGATCACCCGGTATTTTATTAGGTGGGGTGTCACAAATTCCAAATAGTTTTGGTATTTAATCAATAGTACCTAAGATGCCAAATTACTGGAGAATGATCAATTTTGATTACGCAACACGGATGATGTTGTCACCATTGTTGAAGCTTTCAATCACCTCAAATGCAAAATTTTTGGATGATAATTGATAAGGATCGTACGACAGGGAAAGCTTCAGAGACAGCAGCGATGGATCAATGGACGATTTCTAGCTTTAGTTGAGATATGACCTTGATGTCGCATTATGAATTGGAAGAACAACGATTGGACGAATTAGCTCTGTAGCTTCATTGTTTACTTGATCCCCTCCATATCCAAGGGTTATATTTGCAACTGGATTCTCAATCTATACAATTTATGAAGCAGGACCAAAATAAAAAAAAAAGATGAATATAAGAAATTAAAGATCATAATTCAAGTTGTTCCATAAAATAACTTATCACATATATGAACAAAATGTATACAGAGCAAATATGCCACATAGAGTTTGATGTTGGTGTACAAAAAATTCAACACCGAGACTCAGTTAAAATTAATTTTTTTCCACATAGTAGGAACTAAAAGCAAACACAATATGAAAAATAATTATCTAGTAACCTTTCTTTCACATAACATTTAACCAAACAGTTGGTGCCTAGTGCTAAAAATTTGTGATAGAAACTCATATATAGTTCATATTCAATTCTTATACCCGTACTTTTCTCAAGTGCTCCTAAAATTAAAAAGAAAAATAAAGTAAATTACCAAAAAATAAAGAGTATTTCTACCTTTAAAATTATATTTGATAGTTATTGCGCCGACGATCATTATCAGTGGTGATCTAACATAATTTTATGTATATGAGAAAACATTTCTCGAGAGGCTTTGCAACCAATGGGGGAACTATGGGTTTTTATCTTGGAATAGAATAGAGGAGATGAAAATATGGTCTTTGGATTTATTTGAAATAAGAGAAAGAAGCACATCAGATACTTATGAAATGCGTATGAAGGTGAATAAACTATATACTTCAAACGGTGACGTAACTTGAGAGAGAAGTGGAAACGCCTAAAACAGCACGTTATGAATAGAAATTGGAGATCCTAAAAGAACATATAGAAGTAATGAATTCAATGCAAGGGAGAAGAAGAGACGGTCTTTGTGAGAGGATGAATCACTCTTTTTAAGTTACAAAAAATGGTGGCCACGTGGACAATCTAAAATATAAACAGAATTAAATATATGTTAAGCATTTTATAATATTATAAAGATTATATGCAGACAAAATCATCACACCAAATGGTGTACTCACATGAATATTAGAAGAAAAAAGACATTCAAGAAAGTCCAAGAAACCAATCAACTAATTCCAAAAAACCACACTTCTAAACCTTTGCCTCATAATGAAGATCAAGATAACAAATATTTTATAAGAATCTATAAGAATTCCAAGTTCATGTTATATAAACATTAGTTATATAAAAATCAACCAATTCTAGGTCCAAGTGCTTTTATATAAGAATCTGTATAGTTTTATACTAATTCTATGAAGATCAAACAAGATAAAAATAAAATAAGAGAAATCTGTTTTGCATTATTTATTCGATAGAAACAGAAGAAGAAAATAATTGTGTTCAATCCCATGTTCAGTCGTCAAAAGTTCCAATAATTTTACATATCTTTGTCAACTCAAACACTCACTCGAGAAATGTATCTTTAACGTCCTTAGTTATCTTAGCATTGGCAAGTACAACATTTTTCATGATTCGTATTATTATTGTTAAATTATGATATCAGTAACCACAACCATATTCATATATGCTACATAGTACTTTTTATCGTAGTCATGACGATCAAATTAAACTAATGCGCAATTAGAATTGTAATCAATATAATTATTAAAAATAAATATAAGGACACAAGTCTCCGATTGAGTCTTAATATAGTGTTGGCTCAATTCCGGACAAAAACATTTGAGTCATAGGATAGAGTACTTGACCATCCATCAAGCCTATAACAAGTTTGAGTTGAAGACGTTGCGGCCTTACTTTTCATGAAAACATCATTGTCGAGTTTCAGTGCCTTTTTCACGTCATCAACATTATATTCCAAGTCTCCAAATGTATGAATGCTTTTATATATTTGTAGGAGACTTGGAATAATTTATATTGGGTGTAATGTTATTTTAAAATGAATTTAATTTTCAGAAAGTTATTTTAGAACTTTAAATAAAAAGTTTTTGAGCTTAAAATTGAAAAATGACATTCTGTCAGTTCGAACGAGTTTGTCGTTCGAACGAGAATGTCGTTCGAACGAGTTTGACAACGAATTTTCCCTTTTGGCCTCTGGAACTTCGTTAGAAAGGTCGTTCGAATGAGACTTCGTTCGAATGAAAATCTCGTTCGAACGAGATTTCTATAGGGAAAATATTTTGACAGTTTTTTCCATGTTCCCACTTCTTTTGTCCCATCAACTTTTGCCAGAATTAATATGTGCGAGAACCAACTTTTAAAAAACAACTTTTTTATCTTCTATAACCTTTAAGAGAGTGTTTTGAGAGCTAAAATACTCCATGAAAAGGTTTAAGTTTTTGAGTGTTTGTTTTTCAAGAAAATCCTTCTTAAACACTTTTGTTTACACGTAACTGTTTAGTTTATTCCAAGTATTTCTACTTTTATATTTTTCTTGAGGAGTGTTTGGCACCGGGTTTTACTCTACTGAATTGAAGAGAGGTTTGGGTTTACTTCTACATACCATAAAGAAGAAGTTCGTTATTTTGTTGCGGCATACTCACACGATGAAAGGCATTGTGCGAGGGTTGACGGTTGTCCAAAAACTTCATTGGTGGATTCCAAGGTTCCGGGATTGTTGACTAAGCGAAGGTTGGTACAAGAAGACGCATCAGGGTCTTGAAGGGAGTCGAGTCGAGCTGAGTAAGTCATTTCTCTTGTACTTGTAAAATTACCATACTTAGTGGACTTAAGGCTAGGGTCGTCCGAGATTTTTTCTCGTTGTGGGTTTTTCCTCGTACATCGCGACGTAGTGGTTGTGAATTTGTTTTATCTTGCAAATCACCTAGAACGCTTGCTTGGATTAAAAGATAAAATATGGTTTAATTCGCAATCTTGTTTAAATTGGTGCTATAATTTAATTTGGATAAATTTAAGTTAATTTAATTCAAGTCTAAATAATTTAATTTGATAAAATTTGGTTAGGCCTAATTTGGTAATTTTGAAAATATTGTGTTCGCAAATTTTAGGACTTGTGTTAAATTAATTTTGGGCTAAAAGTAATTTTCTCGTAGTTAACTTCAAGCGCTATTTTTGTTTGTGAGAAAATCCAAAATTTGGTTTGTGTGAATTTTGTGTATGTGTGTGTGTGTTCACCATAATTCACTCAATTAGGTTTAATTTTAATTTTGTTTTTAGAAATTAAAATTTGTGTTTAATTTAATTTTTTATCTTTTTAAGAAAAGAAAATCAAATAAATTTGGAAAATTAAATTGTTGTGTTGAACCATCTTTATTCCGTTATATTTTAAAATTTTAAAATTGAGGGTCCTTGCATTCCAACAATAAAGTTGCATAAGGAATTATTTTCCTACAACAAATGTGGCAATTCTACTACATAATTAGACATAACATGGATATTCAAATATATTTTAATACTAATTCTTTGACAAAGGTATTACCAAACGATCAAAAAACATGTTGCACACTTATTTGTAGATATTTACATTCAAAATCAATGACGAAAAAATACAAAATGGTATGCAAAACTGTTGTTTAACGCGTTGTAGCTTCCTTCTAGCGGGTTCGCGCCTTCTATAGAAGGATGTCAGTTGATCATTCTGGTGCATGGTTCAAAGGAGAATGAGTAGTAGTTGGTCCCACCGAGAACGGAGACTTATCTTAGGCTTCCTAAAAGTCGAGGCTGGTTCGTTACCGTAGTAGTTTGAGAATATAGATTAGGTTCGTGGGATGTGATGTATGGGGCAACCCTTAATAAAATTATTTTATCATTATTTTGGTTGGGACACCAAAAGAGGGGGTAGGATGGAATAACAAAATCACATTCATTTTTGTAAATGTAATAATAGGCGTTAAGCTATTTGGTTTGTTGTTTCGTTGTTTTCAAAATTTTCAATTCTTGTCCTTATTGGGCTTTCGACAATTTTGAATATGCTTCTTTGGATATAGAAATACCATTTACCCACTCATCTCTTAATTAAAATTTTGGACACTAAGAAGCTTTACTTTATTATCTGCCGCATTAGATGTATGAACAACAGAAACGAGACATACAGCCACCAAGAAGCATCCAACACCAGGGAAAATAATCTCAGCTCTATTTATATTGTCATCAAGAAGTAGTTTAAGGTTGTACCTATAACAACAATTATGCTTGAAGTCATCACCTCAATTACTTATAAACTAACAAAGGCCCACACATACTGCATTGAGAGGTTTTCGAGACTGAGGACAATCCCACCGGACATTGCAAATAAAACACTTGGCTAATTATCCTGAGAAAGTTGAATTAGGAAATTTGGCTATTGGGGTGTGGTTTTTTCGATTTCACCGAACGTGATGGAAATCATGGACACACCGTGAAGATAAAAAAAATCACTTGAAAGTACCATATGGCGACATAGAAAGATTTCGATGTCATTCTACAAGGAATAAAGCATGACGCATTAGAGAAATGACCATCACAAAGATAGAAACATGTCCTTGGGAGTGGTACCCCTTAACTGACTAGCAAGTGTAACACGTAGGGATGACAACGGGGCGGGTTTGACCAACGGGGCCGATTTCAAGTTTTTTAATGTTAAACTATTAAAAACTTGAAGTCCTTTAAGCAAGAGTATGCATTAAATTATTATTATTATGCCAAACTAATTAAGGTGCATAGATTTAACTAGAATATTTGTAATAATACCCTTAAATGGGGCGAGTTCAGGATTTTTACACACAAAACCCACCCTGCCCTGAACCCGATATTTTTTTTAATTTCAAACCCGACCAACCCGTTTATTTACCCCAAGTTTCCCCCATTAGGGGCCGGTGCGGAGTGGATACCGGCCAAAACCCGCCCCGTTGAATTAGATGATCGATTATAAAGAAACATATCAATAATCAAACTAAAATTCACACAAACTAGTAAACAAATATTATCTTATATTAATATGAAAATATACTATAACAACCAATTTGCAATCTGGGTTTTCAATTGGCTCACCCTTATCACCACTACCGATCAATCCATATTTCTAATTGGCTCACCCTCAACTTCATATCACCACTAAAAATCATATGTACAAAAACTAATGATATAGATAAATAATTAAGAATTAAAATTACCTCATATCCATATCAATTCAATGTTGTAACTTGAATGTCCATGCTTAGATAAAATGTTTTAAAATGAATGAAAGCCGGCCACGCGTGAAGTAGCTCCCTGTCAAATACCCATAAATGAAAAACATATGTATCATGGATAGAGCCAAATGTGAAAACAAATGGATTTTTCCACAAACAACCATAATCTACATGCTCAAACTATAACTCACGGAATAAAGTTAAATATATTGTTCAATTTGAAATTTTCTAATACTAATTTATGTACTACCCTTCTTTTATGTAATATTTTCATAGTAAAAATAATGAGGCAATAGACTATTTGATTGAAGCAATTATATGGCAGGTACAATAGAGACTAGGGGCATACCACTTTGCTAAGCTCGGTGTGCGCACACAACTTCCAATCATCCACACAATATATGAAATAGGCACCTCCAGATGCAAATGCGTTTTCCTCGTCACTATCATGGTTGAAAAGAGCCTGATATGAAGAGTAAGTTTATGGTACTCATGCAAAAGACCATAAATTGAGTAGAGTTGTACACAATTACATAATAAATAAATAAATCTCAGAATTTTATGGGGAAAAAACCCAGATCATAAAATGATTCAAGACCCTATCCTAAAACACATTTGGACAACCCACAATAAATCTCATAATTTTAGGGGGAAGAAAAATGTACATATTGAGGATATTTAATCAATAGGAATGGGAAAAAAATGATAATATGATCATAGTGTTTCAATAAACAACAAAATACATTTGGACAACTCATAATGAGATTTCAGTGTAATATCTTGTTTAAAACACAATGCTCTGCTTGTTAGTCTACATGATTGTATCTGCAACCAACAATATTTATTCATGTTAAATCTAAAAATCAAATCGTTTAATATTTTATTAAATTACAAAATGATAGTTATACAAAAGCACATGAAAAACACGCACTTCTAATAAAAAATAACATAACACTTAGAAAGAGACCCATCGGAGAAGTTTCCTTTACAAGTACAACTCAATTTAAATTTCTGGTTGTGAATGAACTTATAATAAAACATTAACTTATAATCCAATGTTTATTGAGTTTGATTCATGCCATATCAGGAATAATCCAAAATGTGTAGTTATAGCATAAATAAAAAAAATAACTTCAATATTCAAACTCACTATAGCAGTAGTAATAACATGAATAAAAGACTTATAGAAATTCAAATGCTTTGTGAAATTAAATGCTTACTCACACTGCAAAATATTTATCCACCCCTTTAAGATCCAGTTATAAAATGAATGCATACCAACTCAATATCACAATATTTAAAATATTCAAGAGTAAAAACTAAATATCCAATATCAAAATCCATTAAATGGTTAAGGCCTGACATTTCAATTACATATCATTCTCAACAATAACGTTTGGCGAGGAGTGATTAATTATACTTGTTGTTGATGCCGATAAAAATAAAGGTATGAAGATGATGATTGAAGATGAAATGGTGATCACATCAAACACATAAGAGACAAAGGTTTTTTAAGTGGTTCGACTATGAATAAAGCCTACGTCCACTGTTATTTTATTCCCAGGGGTTTACAATAGCACAATAAGGTGTAGAGAGAGAAAGAGTGTGTATCTTGTGAATGGTGTTTCTTAGTTGTTCGTTCCTTTGGCTAATGGAATACATGTATTTATAGTGATGGGAGTTAAAGAGATACAATGTATTTATACATTCAGACATTTATATCTATATACAATGAATATAACTGTTGGCCTTCTATGGCGGTTGGTCTTCCTTGAGTTGCTTGGAATGCCATGTGTTGGTTGGTATGCTGACTAACTCTCCTCGGGTGCCGGACAATTATAAATATTGCCACGTAGGATGACAGGTGTCCTTTTCTGAGTGGTGCTCGTAGATGGAGAATTTTTGCATCAACAGAAGCCCCCAATGCCTCATGCTTTATGGTTTACCGAAAGGCTGGAGCATTTATTCTGCAGTGTTGCTTGGTACTCATGAAATTATTGATCTTCCTTCTTGATTTGTTCAACATAAAGTGCACTATCTCCTGGATGGCATATGATGGAGGCTGATCGATGGTTGCTAATCTCTCTTTTGAGGAACTCCGTGTACTATGTATCACCCCTGGGAATTCGGATACAGCCATGCCATAGTATGCAGCTTGTAGCTTATAGCTTGTCATAATCTTTAAGTATGTTGGTTGGTTATCTAGTCGACTAACTGCCTTTTGTGCATAAGTAGAACTTCTCCTTCAGTGAAGGTCGAGACAACAATAATAAAGATCTCAATGTTGTAGATGCTGAATCTGACTCCTGAACTTCAATAGCATGTGCACAATAACTCTTGTGTATGCCTCTTGAACTTTAATATACGCCTCCTGAACTTCTGAGAAAAAACAACTCCTGAATGATGATTGGTCGGGGCCCCGACCATGTAAGTTTTTGGAGTTAAATTTGATGCTCGACTGCATAATGTTATGAGAATGTGCCACCGGATGAAAAACTAAATTTGTAATAGAAGCCCCCAAGTGTGGAATATGAAATTTGAATGCTTTCTCAGCCTTGAAGTATGTTATTTGCTGATGAATATATATATGTAGAAGGACAAATTGTCATGTTCTGCCTAGATAATGGAACTTGCTCCACCTGCTGTTTAATTATAATGACTTATCACTCTTTGGGCCTAAGCAATGGAATGATTTTCATCCCATGTTCCTGATTAGTTGTAGTAATCTTAACAGGATTACCTTGTTGCCTAGACAGTGGATGCCCCGGGAGGTCACCCATCTTCTTGCCTAGTTTGGGATGTCCCTTGAGATCACCTGTGATGCCAACATTGTTGGTTAAATTTATTGTTACCGACCAATCGGAATTGGTGGTTGTTATCGACCAACCGGAGTTGGTGGTTACTGAATGCCGACCAATCGGAGTTAGTGGTAACTGAATATATATAGAGAAAAGAATTTTCCTGGCCAACAGTCTGTTAAAGATAATATCATAACTAATGCAGATTTTCTTGGAGCTGAATATATGATAATAAATATTTTGCCGAGATCCATGCTGAGATAAATATAGAATATACATCCGAATAGATATAAAGAATAATTCAGAATAATAATACAGTGTCTTGCTGATCTGTCGAGGGAGAATTGTATAATGGAGAAGAAGAATATTTTCCAGAACATAAGAAAATGGTCGAATACTTTGTCGGGCCTGAATATAAATAAGAATTACCCCGATCAACTATCCGTTGGGGGTGAAATATAATAAATGTTGTAGTTCTCCTCAGAGTTGAATAAGTATTTCGTCGAGCTCCATGATGAGATGAATATAGAGTATGAATCCATGATGAGATGAATATATAGTATGAATCCCAATAGATATATAGAATAATTGGTGCTTAAGCATAGATCAGAGCAATAATAAAATATATAGTGCCTCGCTGAGATAAAATTTCATAATGTTGAGCAATGATAATAGTTTCTAGAAGTTTAAGATTGTAGCTGAGTAGCTATTTGTGCTCGATCGAACATATATATCGGAGCATTAATAAGATTTCCAGGCAATCACGGCCGAATACTCAGTCGAGACCGAAAATTGTACCTGTAAAAAGTAATAACTTGCTTTACCATATGTGTAGGCTGAATTGATTAGTTATCATGAGAATAATCTAATCAATATAATCAATACATGATATGTATTTGCTCGGGCAACAAGTCAATAAAAATTTCAAAATATGAAATAATATATGTCCGGCTGATCTGTCGAGGCAAAAATTTCATGATGACGAGCAATAATAATAGTTTCCATAAGTTTAAGATTGTGGTCGAGCTTTCGTCGTGATTGAATCTTGTACATGTGGAATTTAATAAGTTGTCCTAACACCTGCTGAGACTAAATAATATAGTTATTCTCATTAGAATAATTATTCAGTCAAACAATATATGATGTGTATCAGCTCAGACATAAGGAAATAAAAATTTCAAAATATGAATAATATATTTTGTGCCAAATGTGTGTCATGTGAGCAAATTTTTTTTTATCAAATATGTGCCTTATATAAAACATAATTATTTAATCTAGAATTTTTTGTAAAGTTATTTAAACTCCAATAAATAATCAGATATAATTTTGATTTCAAAAATATTTCATTTCACTCAACTTTAAACAACCAATTTGAACAAAGTTTGAATGGGATGTGGCATTGTAAAAATTTTATACAGCGAAGTTAAATATATTTGAGTCCAAAGCATATGTTTAGAAAAATTATTTTCCCATAAAGTTGTACTGTCTATGAATGTGGTATTATAAACTAAAATTTAAATGTTTATTTTAACAAAGTAGTGGTGAAAATCTAAATATCCCATCTGAGGGTGTATACAAGAGAAAATCGTTTTAGTATCTCGTGTTATATAAAAATGCAAAACTTTTTAAGAAGAGGGTTTCAGGTGAATCAAATTAAATTGGGTGTTGACGAGGAGGATTCCTCGGTGACGGTCCAACGACCTTCTTCTATGTTCTTTGTTGTCGCCTATCATAAACAGATGTCTCCGATCATCATTATTTTCCATCGACGATCAGTGTTAGATGATACCAACCAATGCTAGATGGTCGAGAATCTTCATTATGGTTCTATACTTGCACCGACCAAGATTAGGTGATGTCTCTGGTCTTCCGACCAAGAATGAAATGCTGTTGTAATGGTGGGCACCGACCATAAGGCTGGATCTTGATGCCGACCAACCAATAGGAGTTTGGGAGCTCAAATACCTGTCTCCGACTAATTTAGCTTACGCCGACCAGCGCTGGATGGTGCCAATCAATAGCTGATGGTCTCCCACTTTTGTAACAAATGCTTACGAACAACAATAGGTTGTAGAAACCAAGTGTGGGTACTGCCGACCAGTAAAAGATCTTCTAGTAAAGTAGTCGATTAAGAAATGATGATCCGATGATGCGTTGAAGGGTTACCGACCTCCTGAACTGTACCTTAGGTTTTTTTCACCTTGTGCCGACCTATAATTGGGGTACCTCCGACCTGTGCTGACCTATAATATCTGATACCAAAGCCAACTAACAATAGATGGTCTAGATCTTTAACCGACCAACAAAATGACCTGCAGACCCAATAAACTTTGGTCAACCAGTGATGCCGATCAAGACTATTTCACCGATCTGCAATAGGTGCTCTGCATAAAACTCTGATGCCAACAAAAGCAAAAAGAAGTTGATAAAACTCCGGTATCTTGATCCCGTGCCATCTACTAGTTAGAATTTATGCCAAAATCTGTAAACTGTGCCGATCAAGGGTTGATATCAATAGTGGGTGTTGATGACCGTCCATATCAGCACCTGTTGCCGACTACCTGGGTTACAACTGGTGATAATCAACGATGATAATTTTTCTTCAACGATGAATGGGGAATGGAAATGTTGTAGATCGAACTTGATAAACGTCCAAAATTAATTGTAGAGTAGAGGATAGATTTTGAATCATGTAGCAAATCCCATATTTTGATGAAGACTTGCTGGAGCCACGAACTGATAGCCATGTGAAGATTTATCATTTGAAGAATTTGATTATTTCTCCTCTAAAAATTATTACGAAAATTATATCAAGATCAGTCAACAAGACTTATTGACTTAGATGATAGATAAACCAAATTAAGTATACAGTTCATTAAAATCAATGAAAAGAGACTCCAATTTGGGGAGAGAGAAAGTAGATCTGGGTTATAATTTTCAGGAGAAAATTTGTTCTTGATTTTGTCTTATTCTCTTATTATAGATAGAGACATATGATGCAAATAAAAAAAAATGTTTCGAAACGTGGCTCAAAATCAACAATGAAAATTTTCAACAATTTGACACAGTTGTGCAGATTTATAGATAAAAATTATACGCAGTTCCTTAATAGAAATGTTGTGGTTATCATCTGTTTTAGAAGTTTATTCTCAGTCAAAAATATCAGATATGGAAATTAAAATATCAGATCTAAATTAACGAATGGATGTGTTTGCCTTATTTTCAAGGCTTCATACATAACTTATGATTATGAGATCCAATTATTTCAGATTCAAACAATTCGTGAACATGAACATATAAGGATCATGATGTAAAAAAATGTGTACGCAGTATGTAATTATTTATTTATAAAGAAAAGAAAAAACTTAGCTTTTGATGGAGAAAAATGCTTGTAACACGTTCCCACAGACGACGCCAATCTGTTGATGACTAGAAATAGCATCCATGTTATCTTATCGGCATCAACAACAGATAAAAATGAAGGTATGAAGATGATGATTGGAAATGAAATGGTGATCACATCAAACACATAAGAGACAAAGGGTTTTTAAGTGGTTCAGCTATGAATAAAGCCTACGTCCACTGTTATTTTATTCCCAGGGTTTTACAATAGCACAATATGGTGTAGAGAGAGAAAGAGTGTGTATCTTGTGTATGGTGTTTCTTAGTTGTCCTTCCTTTTGGCTAAGGGAATACATGTATTTATAGTGATGGGAGTTAAAGAGATACAATATCTTTATACATTCAGACATTTATATCTATATACAATGAATATAACTGTTGGCCTTCTATGGCGGTTGGTCTTCCTTGAGTTGCTTGGAATGCCATGTGTTGGTTGGTATGCTGACTAACTCTCCTCGGGTGCCGACTAACTCTCCTCGGGTGACGGACAATTATGAATATTGCCACATAGGATGACATGTGTCCTTTTCTGAGTGGTCCTCGTAGATGGAGAATTTTTGCGTCAACACTTGTAATGTTCAACAACTATATCATGAAAAATAACAGTAATTGTGCAAATTAAAAAAATGATTAAACACGAAGTTAATTAAACAACGATTGCAGATTTTAAGAAACGAGAATGAGTTATTATTACAGATTGGAACATAACTACATATTGAAATCTTACAGCCCTAATACTTAATGTAGACGAGATAAATCTTAAAAAAATTGCTTACAACTTTGTTATCCATTTCAGTAAGTTATATTGTGCTTTAACTAAAAGCTAATTATGTATCAGGTACCTTTCCCTCTACACAATTTAAATGCTAATAACTGAATAAATAAATCGGCTATAAATTATTTCAAATCACAATAAATCTTGTTTGATATTGTCCAAAAAAAAAAAGAAAGGCATTGAAACCATTATATTTGACAATCTCTTGATGATACATTGATACCAATGCTCAAAATACATTATAGATTGGGTAAAAAATGATAAAATAGTAGAAAGATCACCATAAAGAGTCCATGTAGAAGCATAACCGGAGGATCCCTCTCTACTTTAATTTTCCAGTTGGAAAGGACACTCGTTGTAGACCCAATAAGTAACCATTCTTAATTTGAGTCTGCAGCCATTGAATAACTGAATAAGTAGAGGAAACACCAACATAGAGTGAAGTAAACAATTTAGAAAGTTAATGAAGTTAATTTACGGTGTGTTCGCATAAGCCAGAGAGTAGTCAAAGGGTTTGATGAGGTGATCACTTAAGCCAATGAGAGGCAACTGACATTTGAAATACTGATGAAGTCAAGACCAACATTGTCAGCGCAACTACAAATGATGTCTTCATCTTATATAAGGTGAGACCAAGAACAGAACACCACCATAAATGAGGCTTTTTGGTCGATCAAGAGAGTTTAACCTAAGCCAAAATTTTATCTAGAAGGGAGTGGGAGATTGAAGAGGGAGGGAGGAGGGAGCGAGACATTGAAGAGCAGATAGGAGAGAGAAGAGGGAAATTAAACCTAGGGTAAGATTTTAGTGACCCCCATTAGCAGTCACAAATTAACTCTTACACCAAAATTTATGACCACTACCAGCAGTCACAAATTTAGTGACCACCCATAGCGGTCACAAATTAAGTCTTAAGATAAAATTTATGACGACTACGTGCAATCACAAATGTGTGACTGCTAATAGTGGTCACAAATCTAAAATTTGTGACCGCTCATAGCAGTTACGATTTGTGATTGCTCATAAGAGTCATAACTCAAGTCTAGTGATAAATTTGTGACTCCTTGTGACAGTTATAAACTTGTGACTCCTTATAGCAGTCACAAATTAATTATACGGTAAGATTTGTGACTGTCATTAGCAGTAACAAACCAATTGACTCAAGTTTTTCATTACTCAAATATTTTATGACTCCTAATGGAAGTTACAAATAAGTTGTGACTCCTAATGGTAGTGATAAAGGTTGTCACCCCCATTAGGAGTTACAAGAAGCCAGTCATAAAATTAATATTTTGGTGTAGTGATATGTCATCGCTGGGTGTGACAAATGTCGACACTGGATTCTGCTATCAATTTTAGTTGTATAATATAATTAAATATCACTCTAGTAGTGGTAAGAGGATCACATCACATTGTCCAACAAAAATGACTAGATTTCAAATCTTGCAAAGTTGCAACGGGTCAGTGGCAGAGAGAAATCTCTGAAAGAGACAACTTCGAGTTGAAGGGATTAGTCTCAGGGTGCGCAAAACTAGCGCGAGAATTACCTTTCATTATCAAAAATAAATAAATAAAAAAGTTACTATATTGAGTGCACAAATATTACCACTTGATAATTGAGAAGTTGTCACCAACCCAATATGTCTCGAGGATGAAATTTTAAATGTCAACCATATTATGCACAACCCATTTACATATGTCAAGCCTTTCACATGACCTAGTTTAGTAAAAAAGGCACCTTATCAAAGGGATCCAATGTCACTTGTTCAAGGCCTTACCTAACATGCCCATAACACACCCCATACCCGTGATATTTTTCAAGCGGTGATACAATATTCAAACCCATTGAGAACAATAAAGGGAATGTTTAGACATGCCAAGTTTATACCTATGTTGACCCATATTCAACAGTTGTAACTCTTTATCTTTCCCTCTTCGTGTATATTCATCCTAAACCATATGATAAGATCAAAAGGATGTTTCAATAGGATGTATGTTTGATCTTAGTCACCCCCAGTGTTCCAAAAGGATAACTAATGTTCCAGCATTTCAGCCATGTGATCACATGCATAGATTCCTTCACCACAGTATATGAGTTTATCTCTCCTATTTGACAACCAAAACTCTAGAAAGTGCTATAAATACCAAGATTCATTGATGATGAAGGAACACTAGTTCAAGCATTTATTATGCATGTAATTCTCTTGGAATAGTCCTTAGCCTTGTAACACAATCTCCGGGTTCTTTTAATTTGTCATTCTAGTCCCATATTAATATAAAGAAATAAATGAAGTTTTTCAACCGTGGATGTAAGCGTAACATGTTGGACTGAACCACGTTACATCCTTGTATCTACATTTATACTTCATTTTTTTACTCTTGGTCTAACTGACACACCTTACATTAGGTGGATCCCAAGTCTCACCAGATTTTTTATTCATCAGCTGGCATCGTTTGTGGGAACGACTGAGTACTTTCTTACATCTCCCTTTAACTAGTGAATTGGACTAATTTATTTCATAGATCCTTAAGTAACGTTTTAAGGCATGCAAAAAATGCTCAACGCCTAAGCTTCATTACAATCCCATTTGGCAAAACTCTTAGCTTGTCCTAATGACCAAGACCTTCCACCAGAATAAAATCAAATAGAAAGTATAACTGAGGTCGATGGGCCTTTAGAAATACAACAAATATTAGTCCACCAAATTTTCCTATGCCTATGGCTGACCACATCCTTCGGGAGCTTAAGTCCCATATAAAAATTATCCCAAGGCATTATTTGAGTGTTCGTGTACTCGCATCTTAGTTCGAGAGAGGTTAACCTTACCGTACAACTGCTCACACATTTCTCACAGACCTTCTAAGAGTAATAGGGATGAGAGACTCTACCAATAAATGAGGAATCAAATTGGAGATTTCATAAAGGTTGTTGGGATCAATCCCCTGAATATGGATGCACTCGTCTTATACTCTAAGTCTCCATTCTCTAAGATGACGTGCTAATGTCCAGAACCTCGAAAGTTTAAAATCCCCAACTTTGAGAACTACGATGGGACCAAGGATCACATATGCCACATTTAGTAATATAATTAGGATGTATCAAATGAAGGGCCTTTGCCATTTTGAAGGTAGTGGTACAACGAACTCTCTCATCAATCACATCCTTCGAGGAGATCAACACCTTATTTATAGCACATATCATCAGAGGATGAAATCATCTCAATCCCTAACTTACTGGTTAAATATGAAAAGGAGAGTCCTTTAGGGACTATGTGAAACACTTCAATGAAAATATCTCAAAGTTTATAGACTTACCGGTTAGTGTCCATAAGAATATTCAGTACCAGAGTTCAGTCTGCCAAGTGCATTGTGGACTTAGCCATAAATCCACCAACCACTATATACTAGCTCCCGGCCAAGATAGAAAATAAAATAAATTCAAAGGATATATTTACCACAAGGGAAAAGACTAAGGCAAAAGGAGGATAAAATGGAGCCAACCCTAATCCACTGACCTAAGCAATGGATACAAAGAAAAATAAAAATGAAAAATTCTGATCCACAATCTTCTAGTGGTTTATGTTATTAAGAGCTCCAGCAACGGAGGTATTCGCCCAAATGGAAGGATCTAACCTCTTTAGAGCTTCGACGAAGATGAGGACACCATATGAAAAAAGTACAAGCATAAGTTCTAAAGGTTCTACTGGAACCATGGTCATTAAAGCAATTAATGCATCAAGATCAAGGAGGATATCGAGCGACTGGTCCAGCAAAGACACCTCATGGCAAATCCCAACTTAATTTCTTACAATTAAAATCATTACTATTTTAAACTAACATTCATAAGCTAATTTACCATTTTTTCGTCTTCAATCACTAGCTTCTACTCGAACATCCTAAACTTGGCAGTAGAATTTAGTACCTGAAAATTTCAAGCATAAGAATACATGAGCAAAATAACTTAATGAGTATTAACACAATAGTAATTAATATATACAACTTTTAACTTAATAAACTTATCTATTTTATCAACATCTCATAACTTAAAGTATCTCTAACCAACTCAACAAAATTAAACTAACCATATAAACTGGACCATCTTTAGAAATATTCACCTAAATTTTATAATCACATTATATCATTCGATCATGACGTAGCTCTTCCAATCCAGTCCATGATCACATTACTCGCAAACATATAAAGTAAACAAATTATTAAAATTCAATCATATCATATTCTTACCCTTTTACACATAGCTTACCTTGTATTGAGGTCTTAATACATTCTCATAAATAAATCGTATCACATCCTTTATACTTAAGCATATCACGTCACCTGCATTAAAATATTAAACATCTCTTTTTAATTGACATTAACACATTTTTGGATTAATATCCAACATCCCTTACCTCAACGATGATAAACAAATATATATCATTTAGGCAATACCACCTCTTTGAATTAATATCCAACATCTCTTGCCTCTACAACTATAACATCTCTATGTCGTTTAGACAATAACATATCTTTTGGATTAATATCCAACATCTCTTGCCTCTGCAGCTAAAATATCTCTATGATATTTAGGTAATAATATCACTTTGTATTAATATCCAACATCTCTATGCCATTTAGGCAATAACATATCTTTAGGTAAAATACCAGACATTTATTCGATCATAAAATAACCTATCATCTCTAGAATTTAATATTATGAACATCGCGCATATATATATATATATATATATATATATATATATATATATCAAATTTGTGAGTAAACTCGCCTCAGATGTGTGTTTACTTATTTTTTTCCTTGTCAGCCTGAGTCGTAGTCATCAACGGTGTGTCGAAACCTAAGAATCCAACACAATTAGTATACTATAAAATATGATTATCTTTCATAAACTTATTAATTTAACTAAAATATAGTACACGTTCATATGTTCTCAAATTTATAATTAACTATAATGCTCACAATCACTTTATTTAAGCCTTATTAAATAATAACATTTTAAATGCTAAAATAATACTAATCAATACTTACAAGAGGCTAGTATGTACTAATTAATTTAAATTTTACACTAATCAAGATTAAATAATAATTAATGAAACTTCTACAGAAAGTTATACCAACATACTCCATAAATTGAGTACAACAACTGTAGTTTCGGTCAACAAATCAAATTCCAAATAGATTACCCGTTAAAAATCAATATTCGGTTAATATGGGCTTTAACGAGTGACATATCAAAATAATTAAAAAAAATATTAAATCGCATAATCGTGTTCCTCTCATATCATAACAAAACTTTTGTTTTTGGAGCCATATTTAGATATCCCTATAAAGCTTGTACAAGTTAATAGGGCCACTAAAATGGACTAACACAAAATAAATCCATAATTAAAAATATAAATCGGTATAAATGATCTACACAACTTAATAAACAACTTTAATTAATGAAGAATTACCTTAAAAATTAATCTGAATTTTATTGGATTTTCCCAAGTATAAAACGTAACCTTTTCACTTTTTCTCTCTTTTCTCTTTTCTTTCTTCTCAAAGCTTCTCTTTTTCCCTCATTCTCATAAGAACACTTAACAAAACTATATACAAGTCCAAAGTTAGCTTATTTAAACTTCTAACCCATTTTCTTAACTTATGGGCAATCACACATCACCCCCACTTAATGTCACAACTAATAACATATCAATTTTTTTTGAACACTTTTTAACGTAGCTCTCACTTATGTTCAATTAAAGAACTAAAATTACATAGTAAATCATAAAAATATTACATAAAAGGTATAAAACTATCAAGTACTAAACTCTCTAATTATGAAATAACTCATAAGATTTAACTGTCATGAATAATTTGTCCCAATCATATTCCTATATATGTAATACTTTTAATTGCAACTATTCAAGTTTAATGACATATATTATTAAGAAAATCTATTTAATGACATATATTATTAAGAAAATCTATTTAAGAGAAATACCCAAGCTTAAGTTCAATTAATATAACGAATCACAAACAAAGAACACAAAGCTTCAACTCCTTTGAAATCTCCAATATCTTTTTAGAAAAAAATTCAACTCCCATTTCCCCCGCCCTTAAATTTTAGTATTTTTTTATTAAAACATTTATCGTCTTATATCCTTGGTGTAACCTAATTTTGTAAATAATGAAATTTTTGCTACATTGTTATGTTAGAGTTTTATTTTATAAATGGCGAATTTATGCTATCACAACGACGAGATACTATTTCTAATTTTAAAGGTAGCATCACACTGTCAATGTTATAGTTCTAGTCACTTATTCACTCAAGATTTTAATATAACATAACAGTTTTCAACATTCTCCAAATCTTTAAATTATATATGCTCACATACACATTTTTGGTGTTTAGACATGCTTTTATGAGCTTAATGAAGTTTTGAACAGTTTGTATATAACTACAATTCTTTGCTATTCTTTACAAAGTGGCATCAACTCAAACATTAGTGGAATGTAAAGTGCAATAATATATGAGCAAGAGTTCCATAGTATAACTTCTCAAAGTTTATAAGACTTAAAAAAATAGAATCCATCTCATAAAGCATATATCACAATTTTAACCAAAAGGAAAAGTGATCAAAATCGCAATTTGATATAAAAGATATAAAAATGAGTATATCATCTAGAGATCATATACATGATAATATCAAAAATATTTTTATGTGAAGATAATACAATCTAATCAAGAGAAACATGTTAAGGAATATATACCAAATATGGACTTAAGGCTCAAAATCCTAGATATGTTATTAAGAAATCAATAAAAAAATGCAAACACTTAGTGATGATTTAAAGTATTCAAATCTTATACAATCAAGAGTTTTAGTTAAGATATTAACAAATTGATGCTCGGTGAAACATAATAAAAAACACCACCTTATCCTCTACAAGATCTTTAATAAAATGATGACGAGTGTCAATAGTCAGGATATACAATCTAATTTTTTAATATGTCAATGGCACTATTATTATCACAATAAATAATCACACATTATTTATCAGTACAATAATCTTTAAACAGTTGTTTCATACAAAGTAACTGACTTCTCAAACTATACTCATTTTAAATATCTTGTACATTAACAATCCAAAGGTGTGAGAAAGGTCATCATCAATGGATCCAAACTTTGTGTCGTCTGTATATACTAGGTTAATCACTATATATTTCCCAAAGGACATAAAACAAAGTTATTTTCAAGCTTCCTCTACCGAAACATTTTCCCACAAGATGTGAGGTAAGTCTCTCATACCAATCTCTCAGAGGTTTTCAAAGGCCATAATAAACATGTGTATGGAACTTACAGTGCTCAAAGGGTTTCGATTATGATATATAGACTTATTTTTGGAGAGTATCATTCAAAAATTCACTCTTCACATCCATTTAATGGAGCCTGAAGTTTAAGGCACACGCTATGGCCAAGAGTAGGCGAACTAACTCCATTGGGGTAATCGAGGCAAAATACACATCAAAGTTAACACCTTCAACTTGGGTGTATCCTTAAGATACTAGTCCAGAATTATTACGTAATAGGATACATTCTTCATTACATTTATTCTTGAAGATGTATTTGGTACCAATGATATGAACATCCTTCGGTGTAAGAACTAAATTCCAAACATCTCTTTTTGCAAATTGGTTTAATTCATATGGCATACCATTACCCTAATATTCTCATTGCTGATACCAAATTTACTCTGCTGACATGGCCCAATTAAATGAAGACACGTGGTGATCTACATGGCAACAACAACACTTTCGAGAAACCCACAAGCTCCGAGGTACAAGATTACAACGAGGAAGACTATTTCCCTGAGGAACACTGCTTCCCCGAGGAACTCTTAAGTACCAAGAAGCTTAGGCGGTCCGAGCAACTCAGGCAGTCCGAGCTGCACCTCGAACAAAGCATTAATAGCGGGATAACCAACAGTTCAACTGATTCATTAAATGCTTATCATTTAGACGCACACGCTTAAGGGGCATTAAATGTATTACCCTTTCTTATGTATCCCATTTAATGTATTACCCTTTCACATTACAGCTTCAGGGCTATAAATACATTGTACAATCCTCATTGTAGGGGGACCGAAAAATCCATACCGGAATTTCTTGATAGAACTTGTAATCGAGAATTCCCAAACACTCAGCAATAAAACAACAGTGGACGTAGGCCATTCTTATAAGGCTGAACCACTTTAAAATTCTTTGTCTCATTTATTTATCTGTGATTAAATAATTAGAGTGATCTAATTTTTTACATCAACAGATTGGCGCCATTTGTGGGAAGCGACTGGTAATATCATTTTCTCACCAAAAACAATCCATCACAAATGGCTGATATTCCGAAATCCAGCAATCGAAACGCTGGAACCCCTCCAAATCCATCTGCTCCGCCAAATATTCCAGACCTGGCTGGAATAATGACAAATCTGGCTCAGGGCCAGACCATCATGCATGAAACAATGCGACAACTCATCCAAACTCTCCATGGCGGTGCATCAGCCCATTCAAGACCACAGAGTATTCAAAGAAACACCTGCGCACCATCCTCACGTACTAGGCGTACCGATTCACATCGCAATGAGGAATCTAATGATTTCTCTTATCAACCTGGGTTAACTTCGTCGGTGCGAGCCACAGATACTGAATAATGTGTCACTCTCTCTCCAGAAAGGACCAGCGCATTGGAAAGATTAAGTAGGGTTTCTCCTTTCGACCGATTAGGCCCTAGGAGGAACAAAAGTCCTTTTAATGCAGCGTCGAGGAGCTTTCGACGATCACCAACCTTAAGGGAAGGATCTGCCCAGTCGCGACCAGCTGCTCGTCAAGAGAGATCCCAGGAAGCCACCTCAACGCTATCAGCTGCTCGAACCAACAGGCCCGAAGAAGGAAATGATGCATGGAAAGGTTCTATTCAAAGGTTGGAGGATAGATTAGGGGAAATGGTTAAAACCAAGAACCTTTACAATGAACCTTTGTTCGAGGAACACCTTTTGTCCAGGCCATTGTAGATTTTCTAACACCATCAAAGTTCAAAGCACCTATTGTGACCCCCAAATATGATGGAAAGACTGACCCTATTCTTCGTATAGAACAATATCAAGATGCTGCCAACATCTATGCTGTCCCAGACGAGATGAGATGCAGGGCATTCTCGGGAACTCTTACCGGATCTGCTCAAATATGGTATAATAATCTTCCTCGGGGTAAGATCTCAACTTTTTTTCAACTGGCCGAGTTATTCATTGGAAATTTCTTCTTTGGGGCGAAACCAGTTAAACGAGTAGCACATCAGTTAAGTGTTGGACAAAAAGCTGGTGAAAGTACCAGAGATTATATAACTTATTTTAATAACGAGAAACTTGAAGTCATTGATTATGAGGAGAAGACAGCGATCACTGCCTTGATGAGTGGGCTGTTGCCTAACAAGTTGTATTACACTCTGGCCAAAGATCCACCCACAACTATGTCAGAATTGATGGCAAAAGCGACTAAAATCATGAATGTCGAGGAGGCTATGGCTGCGAAGAAGAATATGGATGAAGAAACCAAGGTGGAAGTCGACAAAACCAAGAAGAAAGAACATAATAACAATGGTGGTGACCAACAATCCAAAAATAAGTCATCATGGGAGGTCTTGAGGAAATTTGACAATTACACTCCTTTGAAGGTAGATATTATCCACGTCTTGGAAGAAATTAAGAACAACGAGGAGTTAAACTAGCCAAAGAAAATGAAGGCAGACCCTGACACGAGGAATAGGGAAAAATATTACGAGTTTCACAAAGATCATGGCCATATGACCAAGAATTGCATAGCTCTTCAGAATGAGATCGAAACACTCATTCAACGAGGAAAGCTGTCAAAGTATGTTGATCGTGGAAACGAAAGAAGAAACAACGACCGAGCAAGAGAGAGGTATATATATCCTCGTCGAGCAGAGGAGAACAAGAAAAGAAACCATGAAGTTGATCCAGAAGACGACCCTGATCTTCCCAAGAGACCAAGGCAGCCAGAACGAGAGGTATTTTCAATATACTTTGGGTCGTTTGACAGTAATGTTATAACAGGTGGAGATGCAGGAGGAGGAGACCTTACTGCAGAGAGAAAAGCTTACCTCGGTGAGGCTCAAGCTTACTCGTACATTTAGCGAATAAATCTAGCTGAGGAGGATCGCCCGAGAAAGGTGAACAAAGAGAAGTTGGTCATTGGGTTCTCAAAAAATGACCTCTCAGGTGTTCTATATCCTCACGATGATCCACTGGTGATCAAAATGAGGATGAAGGAAGTTATGATTTCAAGAGTACTGGTCGACAATGGTAGCTAGGCAGACATCATGTTCTACTCGTGCTTCGATAGTTTAAATCTAAATCTATCTCAACTGGAGCCTTACCACAGACCCCTCATCGGTTTTGCTGGCGAGAAAGTATTTCCACTTGGGACGATCAAGTTGGATATATTCATTAGTACGTGGCCTGCTTGTCGGACAGAAAGAATACGTTTCTTCGTGATGGATAAGAATGTCCAATCATCGTATAATATCATCATGGGAAGAGTAGGATTGAAGAAGTTCGAGGCTGTACCATCTACAGTGCATCAGTGCCTAAAATTTCTAACAAACTTTGGAGTAGGAGTTATGAAAGGTGATCAGAAAGTAGCTCGAGAATGCTATTATTCATCCGCCGAGCAAGAAGAATTGGAGGAATCAAAGAAAAAGACTACTAACTATCAAGTCGATGAAGGTGCAGAGATTGAAATATTAGATCCTCGAGATGAGTCGCAACTCGTGAAGGGTCAAATGGTGGAAGCTACTGAAAACATCATTCTGGACGACGAACACCCTGAGCGAACTACTCAAGTAGGTTCGTCGTTGGAAGCCTCATTAAAACAGGAATTGATAATTTTCCTTAGAAGCAGAAGACAAACTTTTGCATGGAGTCATGAAGATATGCCTGGGATAGACCCAAACTTCTTATGTCACGAACTCAATGTGAATAAGGAGATCAAGCCTGTGAAGCAGAGAAGAAGAGTATTTAGTCCCGAGAAGAATCATGCTATACAGGAGGAAGTCTAGAAGCTCCAGAAGGCTTGTTTCATTGAAGATGTTAAATATCCAGACTGGTTAGCCAATGTGGTGATAGTAAAGAAGAAAAATAACAAGTGGAGGATGTGTGTAGACTTCACCGACCTCAAAAAAGCATGCCCAAAGGATCACTTTCCACTGCCCCGAATTGATCAACTGGTGGATGATACCTCGGGACACGAGTTGCTGAGCTTCATGGATGCTTATTCTGGCTACAATCAGATCAAAATGAAACCTGAAGACAGGGAGAGTACTTCTTTCATTACCCTTCGGGGAACTTATTGTTATAATGTTATGCCTTTTGGTCTGAAAAATGAAGGTACGACATATCATCGGCTGATTAACAAAGTCTTTGCTGAACAAATCAGTTACAATGTGGAAGTCTATGTTGACGATATGCTGACGAAAAGTAAGAAAGCTGCCGATCATCTAGTTGACTTAAGTCAGACTTTTGATCAACTGGATAAAAATCAAATGAAGCTGAACCCGATGAAGTGCATATTTGGAGTACGAGAAGGCATGTTTCTCGGATACATTGTCAATCAGCGAGGCATTGAGACAAATCCTAAAAAGATCAAAGCTCTATTAGGGTTGCGATCTCCAACGACGAAGAAGGAAGTACATAGTCTCACAGGACGAGTAGCAGCACTCAACAGATTTGTGTCACGAGCAACTGATAGATGTCTCCCATTCTTCAAGACACTCAGAAAGACTTTTGAGTGGAATGATGAATGCGAGAAGTCTTTTCAAGACTTGAAGAAATACTTGGGAGCACCTCCACTGTTGTCCAGGCCAGTGATGGGAGAAAAATTATACTTGTATCTTGCAGTGCCCGAGAATGCAGTTAGCTCGGCGTTGATCAGAGTGGAGAATGGAGAGCAAAAACCAATTTACTACAAAAGTAAGGCCTTCCGAGGAGTAGAGATCAGATATCCAAGGCTGGAAAAGTTAGCACTGGCGCTTATTGAGGCAAGTAGGAGAATGAGGCCATACTTCCAGGCTCATACCATAGTAGTATATACCGATATGCCATTGAGGCAAGCCCTTCACAAGCCAAAAAAATTAGGGAGATTGATGTACTGGGCGATAGAGCTCGGTGAATATGATATAGTCTATGAACCCAAATCATCGCTAAAAGGGCAAGCTGTGGCAGATTTTATAGCAGAGTTCACCTATCCTGATACCCCCGAGGAGTAAAAGTTGCTCGCTGATCAACCTGTGGATGTTACAGGATCAACAAACACTAGCTCAGACCAACTCCGGTTGGTAAAAGGGCAAGTGGATGTTACAGGATCATTAAATTCAAGCTCATACCAACTCCGGGTGGTAAAAAGGTAAGAAAAAATGATCGACGAAGAGCGAGAAATATCCGAGGAGGATGAAAGGAAGCAACAAATATTTCACCGAGGAACTCTAACTGATCAAAAATTTGAAGACAAGTTACCTATATGGAGGCTATATGTAGTTGGCGCATCTTGCACTACAGGATGTGGCGCGGGAATAGTTTTGAGCACTCCAGACGAGGTCGACATGGAATACGCCCTGCGTTTCCAATTCAAAGCTTCCAATAATGAGGCTGAGTATGAGGCCATGATTGCAGGACTTAGTTTAACAAAAATTATGGAGGCGCAGTAGATTATTGTCTTCAGTGATTCTCAATTGATCGTAAATAAAATGTTGGGAGTATATGCAGTTAGAGGAGAATTAATGATCAGATATCATGCAAAGGCAAAGGAATTGGTGTCAGAATTTGCCGCTATTCAGCTGGTCAGAATACCAAGAATGGAGAATGCGAGAGCAGACGCCCTAGCTCGACTAGCATCAGCTACTCGCACCGAGCTACGATGAATAATCCCAATTGAAGTGCTAGCTGGTCGGAGTATAGATGAAGATCTGACGATGAACTTTATCACCCTTGATTTAGGACCATCTTAGATGGATCCCATCAGGGCATATATTGAGGAGGGAGAATTTCCAATTGACAAGCTCGCAACCAAGAAATTGAAGTTTAAAGCTGCTCGGTATGTATTAACTAATGGTATTTTATATAGACGAGGAATTATGGCAAGTTTGCAGAGATTCGTACATCCCTCCGAAGTGAAAGAATTAATTGAAGAGATCCATGAAGGGTCCTGTGGAGCACATATAGCAGGTCGGACTCTTTTGCAGAGGATGATGACGCAAGGATACTACTGGCCAAAGATGAGAGCCTATTGTGTAGCCTATGCCAAGAAATGTGATAAATGCCAGCGCTTTTACTCCATCCGAAGAACTCCACAAGCATTGTTGACACCCATAACTTCCCCTTGGCCATTTGCCATGTGGGGAATTGATTTGGTTGGGCCACTGCCAACGATCCGAGGAAGATTCAAATACCTCGTCGTCGCAGTAGATTATTTTACTAAGTGGGTAGAAGCTGAGCCACTCATTGATATAACGTACGAGAAGGTGTACCAATTTGTTTGGAAGAACATCATTTATCGATATGGTCTTCCTCATGCTTTCATCACAGACTATGGAACACAATTTGATAACGAGGAGTTCGCTGCCTATTGCCATCAGTCAAACATTTTGAAGGTCCACTAAACACCATGCCATCCTTAAAGCAATGGACAAACCGAAGTAACAAACAGAACGCTGCTGAATGGTTTGAAGAAAAGACTGGATGATGCGAAAGCAAACTAGATCAACGAGCTACAATCAGTACTTTGGACTTACCGAACTACTCCCCGAGTAGCAACAGGAGAATCACCATATATGCTGGCGTTTGGAAGTGAAGCTGTTATACCTGCCAAGTTGGGGCCTCCCAACACACAGGGTACTGAATTTCAATTCCCCTGTCAGCGACTTAATGAGAAGACTGGATTTATACATACTCGAGGAAGTTAGAGAAGAAGCAGCCATCAGAAATGCTGTATACCAGCAACGAATAACTTTGTTTTACAACAAGAGGGTGAGGAAATGAGACCTGAAAGAAGGAGACTACGTGCTGAAGAAAGTAATTCAAAAGCACAATAAACTGGAGGCAAATTGGCATGGACCATACCGAGTTACAGAAGTTATTCGACCAGGAACTTACCGAATAGCAACTCTAGAGGGGGAGGAGTTTAAGAATGCATGGAACGCAGAGCACCTCCGTAAGTATTATCAGTGATGTATATTCCCATGTAATGCAGTTCCAGCAATATGAATAAAATGAAGATATTCTGCCACAATTTTTCCTTTTATTGAGAATTTTTCGGGGAATACTAGTGCTACACACTACTCGGCAAAACTCGGCAAAGATCAGACTACTCAGTAAAAATATTCCTAAAAATGCCAACCTCGATTGGTTAGGAAACAAAATATTCCTAAAAATGCCAACCTCGGTTGGTTAGGAAACAAAATATTCCTAAAAATGCCAACCTGTTGGGCTAGGAAACAATATATTCCTAAAAATGCCAACCTGTTTGGCTAGGAAATAAAAATATATTCTCGAAAATGCCAACTTATGTTGGTCGGGACGTAAATATATTATCGAAAATGCCAATTTATATTGGTCGGAAGGTAAAATTATTCCAGAAAGCGCCAAAGTCTACTAACTATGGCTGGTTGGGGATAAAAATCCACCAACTGTAGTTGGTCGACAAGGAAAATTTACCGACCTTGGTTGATCGGAAACATTTTATGGGCAAAATTATTTCAAAAAGACTAACTATAGCTGGTCGGGGAGAAAAATCCACTAACTGTAGTTGGTCGACATGAAGAATTTAACAACCTTGGTTGGTTGGAAACATTTTAAACATTTTTATACTTATTACTTTATTACTAAGTTGGTCGAGAAACAAAATGTTATTTTTGCCAAATGACTATCACAAGTTCAAACTACACAATATTGTTATCTTTTTATCAGATATGCATGCACAAATATAAAATGTTATAAGACAATAGCGAATAAAAATGAAAGTCTTTCATTGAATTCAAAATAAATTACATTGATATTGAAATATATACTAACTATTACATCAAAAATTCCTATTCTACTGGTTTTTTCCCCTCTGCTTTTGACACAGGTTCCTCGCCAGCAGGCGGATCATTTAAAGCCAGAGGAGAATTTATGAAGTTGAGATCCTTTAACATCCTAACATTCATCACGGATGGTCAATCTAGAAGATGCTCGGGACGAGATACTTTAATAATTGAATGAAGATTGTAGTCGCCGAGATACTTAGAAATTAAGCTCCGAGGAATGGTCCGAGCAGGGATCCAACTCATATCCAGTTTGAATGGTGGCACGGGTAAGTCGAGAAGCCCGGGATCATGGTAGTCCCACAGGTAATGACCCTGTTCGAGCTGCAGCACACCTAAGGCATTCAACCAGCCTTGCTTGCAGCCCTCATTATTGGCATTCTGGATACGATCGTCCAAGTGAAAGAGAGCTTCGTTGTATCCAGCCATCCAGAACTCCCTGGGTTGTTTGTGGAACTAATATGTTAGTCTGTCCAGCTGCTCGTGGAGATTTTTGATGAAGAGCTCTTTGTTCTCCAAGGTAGATTTCTGCGTGGAGAGCTGCTCTTCCAAGTCTCTGATTTTCTTTGACATTTCAGCTAAAGCCTGGTTCTTCGCCATTAGCTGGAAGGCCTGGTTCTCTAAGGCAGACTGAGTCCTCTGTTCCTCGACAGGAATTCGAGCTGCTCTTGCTGGTCCCCGAGGAGCTCTTGCTCGTCCACAAGTTGATGTAGAGGGGCCATCTCTCTTTAAGGTTTCCAACTCGTCCCTCAAGTTGGCGTTCTCGACCTCTAGGAACGAAAATCCCTCATCGGTCACTGGGATTAAGGATTTTGAAGAAGAGGCTACAAACTTCAACTCTGATAGCTCTTTCTACAAGTTGTTGTTCTCTCGCTCCAGTAACTCGGCAATCTGTCTGCATTCCTTGACCTCACCTTTCAGGGTTCTCTCCCTCACATCGTATCCAACAAAAAGCTTCTCGTAGCCCTTGTCGGCAATGATCAGCTTGTACTTCTTCTCATACCCCTCATGCAACAGGGCAGTGGATTCTTTGTATTGAAGCTGAAGGTCTTCGAGGGTGCCTTGGAGATCCTCGATCATGTCATAATAGGTCACATTATTGGCCACCGCTCGTTTAAGTAGACACTTAAGATATTGATATGCTTCCACTGCCTGTTCTGAAGCATCTTGGCCGAGGATGTCTACAACTTGTGCTGCACTCAGGTCTGTGTGACCAACTTTAAAATATTCATTACATTGTCGCAGCAACTTAGTATCATGGGCAGATAGTAATTCCATCCTGGCCAGAAACTAGCAGAGAAAGAAAGAGCAATCATCAATAAGAAATATAAGCAGAGTATGAATAGAAGATAAACAACAGTATGGAAAAAAGTCCAAGTTTTTTTAGATCATAAAGTTCAGAGTTACATATGTGGGTTACATTTGAAAAAGAAAAAGATAAAGAGAAACCCGAATTCCTTATCTCCCAAAACCTTCTCGGGAGGCTGGGACGAGGAAGTAGGTTGCTCGGAGGGAATGAATAGTTGCTTGGGGAGCACGGGCAGTTGTTCGGAGGAAGTAACAATCTGCTAAAGTTCCTCGACAGCAGGCTGAATGGCTGAGGGATTATCTCCCATCACCATAGAAGACTCTTCCGAGGCAGCTTCGTCCTCTTCAAGATCTTCTAGGGTTGGAGGAGGACCAGGAATGTGTTGCTGGAAAAGCTCAGAAGATTCATCAACTTTTATTTCCTGGAGAGTAGCAACCCATCCATCCCTAAAGTATTTGAGACTGCTATAGTCCACTTGCGACACCATAGTAGCCAACCCCTTGTTCCACCCCTTGTCCCAGCCAGCGCTGAAGGACTTCTTCACAACCATCTTCCTCTTCAATTTCTCTGAGGAGAGCTTCTCGGATAGCAGGTTATCAGCAGCTTTCAATTTGTTTACAATCTCTTCCTTCTGTCGACCTACTTCCCTAAGTTGAGCTAGCTCCTCCTCAGCAGCCTTGAGCTTATCTTCAAGCTCCCCAGCAGTTTTGAGCTTCTCTTCGAGCTCCTTATTTGCCTTCTCTAGGGCATTTATTCTCTTCTCCAACTCCTTGGAGGCATCAACAGCTTGAGCTTTCTCTTGCTCGATGGAGACAAGCTTTTTCTCCCAGACAGCCTTGTCAATAGCGTATGTCTGGCGAGAATCGTCCAAAGACTTGATAGCTTCTGCCAGAGCTCCCTCCACACTGGACAAGGAGCATGAAGCTTTAATCGCTTCATCCTTATTTAGGATTATATTAAAGCAGCTCGTCAACTGTGAAAGTAAAAAGAAAGCAAGTCAGAATAAAAAATAACAAAGGAAATATGAAAAGTTCAAAGTAAGAAGACTTACAGAAGCAAGGTGACGAGCAGCTAACGAGGTGACCATGTCCCGAGTAAGGTTTTCTTCAGTACCTTGGACCTCGGGAATGATCCAGGACTTTACCGAGCTTATGGTAGAGCTCGAAGGAACAAAAGTGGTAACCCCTGTCCCAGCAGTTGTGGGCTGAGTGACGGTGTCAGCCAAATTGACCGAGGAGCTCTTCTTCAGCCTCCTCGGGGAATAGGAACAGATTCAACCAAGGAAGAACCCTTGGTCGGTGATATTACAATCACCTCTCCAGGAGCAGCAGACCTGCTCGGAGCCACTGCGGGCTTCTCTACAACCTTCACGGCAGCAGCCGAGGAAGGCACATCATTCTTCTTTGTCCCCTCCCCTGGGACATCAACTTTACTTCTTTTTACCTCGCCAGAACCAGAGGCAGGTTTCTCGAACAGAGTGGGAGGTCTTCTTCTCTTCATCCTTTCACTTAAAGGGACGTGAGATTCAGGCGAGGAGCTGGTGGAAGCTGGTACTGGCTCTGATTCACTTATTACTGGACGAGCAGTAAAAGAGGTGGTGTAGCTCTTATATTGCAGCAGATATGATGCCGACCTAATATGCTCATCAGCAACAGATTGATGCAGGCTCCAGATAAGTTTCAAATGCCTTATATTGACATCTGCTTCTTTTGGGCACTTTCTTTTGTTATCAACTGCAGATAAATAAACATTGCCATCAGTGACACATTTTATCAAACATAAAGGAAGCATAATTTCAAAATAAATAAAATGAAATAAAAATAACCTATCCCATTACCATAAGGAGGGCATCTGGGACCCTGGTTAACCTCATCTCCAGTTAATGGAGGGTGTTGCCAATTTTTTATGACAACCCCGTGTTCAAAATAATCCCTATTGGCATCAGGGAGATTGACTACTAAGGCTCTATTCAAAATTCTAGTTTTTAAATAAAAAATATTATCATTAACTGCCCATCTATAACAAAACATAATCTCAGGAATTCCTATGTGAGTTCCATGGATCTGATTTAATCTATGCACCCCACTAACTATTCTCCATGTGTTGGGGGCTATTCTTATAGGAACAACGTCAAAGTAATGACAGAATTCCAGACACAAGGGATTTGGTGGAAAAGAAAATCCACACTCAGCAATAAAGAGGCTGGGGAACCAATGTCCCTCAGTCAAATGGAATTAATCAGAAGGCTCAGAAAGCTCTTCCAAAACAACCCATGAGGGAATGGAAAAATCATAGCGAAATTTATCAAGAGATTCAACAGGGTAAACCATGGTAAATAAAGGAAATGAAGAAGAAGGAAGAAGATCTTACAGAAAAGAGTGGATCTGATGACAACGGACTATGGAAGAGATGAATACACAGGAGAGAAAGAGACGACGGAAAGCTCGAAGATAAAAATTTGAAAAGGTAGAAGACGATGGGAGTGTCTGTGAAGTTTAAATACCTTGCCTTGGGAAATGGTGAAGTAATGATTACAAAAGTATGATTACGTTATCGGCGGCTAAAAAGATGAAAAGGGGTGCGGGAATCAAAGCGGGCAACGATGGTTAAAAAAGACGAAAAGTGGCGTGGGAATCGAAGCGAGCAGAAAAGTTCAAAAAAGCATGATTCTACGAATTTGGAAGGAGAAATAAATACGAAGGAAACACTCCTAAAAATCATGAAGACCATTTAAAGCTACCATATTCCGAGAAAGAATGTTCCCTACTCCTTAAAATTCGAACTATGAAACATTGGGGGCTTCTGTTGATACCAAATTTAGTCTGCCGACATGGCCCAATTAAATGAAGACACGTGGTGATCTACATGGCAACAACAACACTTTCGAGAAACCCACAAGCTCCGAGGTATAAGATTACAACGAGGAAGACTATTTCCCCGAGGAACACTGCTTCCCCGAGGAACTCATACGCTCCGAGGAACAAGACCTCACCGAGGAACTCTTAAGTACCAAGAAGCTTAGGCGGTCCGAGCAACTCAGGCGGTCCGAGCTGCACCTCGAACAAAGCATTAATAGCGGGATAACCAACAGTTCAACTGATTCATTAAATGCTTATCATTTAGACGCACACGCTTAAGGGGAATTAAATGTATTACCCTTTCATATGTATCCCATTTAATGTATTACCCTTTCACATTACAGCCTCAGGGCTATAAATACATTGTACAATCCTCATTGTAGGGGGACCAAAAAATCCATACCGGAATTTCTTGATAGAACTTGTAATCGAGAATTCCCAAACACTCAGCAATAAAACAACAGTGGACATAGGCCATTCTTATAAGGCTGAACCACTTTAAAATTCTTTGTCTCATTTATTTATCTGTGATTGAATAATTAGAGTGATCTAATTTTTTACATCAACACTCATGTAAGAGTATTTGTATACTCATGCACCCCACACATATCTAGATTGTCTTATTAAGCGTAAAATATATATTTATATCTTTTATTAGTCCTTGAGATCATTCTGTCACAACTCAACTATTGTATACTTATTATGGACATGCTTCGACTTCTCAGTCCGACACCCACATGATCACATATTGGTGTATCCACTTGGTTGAGGTATTTGGATTTCGTAAAACCCTTTTTAGAATTTGTCATATTCAAATCAAATCTTTTGTGTGTGCGCGTTTGGTTTGGTTTTATGGTTTAAGTGATTAAGGGGCCGTTTGGTTATGTATTCTGAAAACTCGATTTAAACGTTGTTTTTAAATACAGTTTTAAAATTTAGTTTTTTGTGTTTATAATTATTGGTGTGTCTTTGGTAAACTTGTTTTTAAATATAGTTTTTCAAAAATTTGACAAAATTGACAAACATGTATATATATATATATATATATATATATATAGATTGATAGATAGATAGAGAGAGAGAGAGAGAGAGAGAGAGAGAGAGAGAGGTCTATATAATGATATTGCATCTATAATTCACAATAAAATTATATACATACATGAATTGATAATTTTTTTTTAATATATATGTACTATATGTATATTTAATATTATTACATACATTAATAATACATGTATAAAATTATATATAAGTATCATTTATCTATTGATAATATTATTTAATATATGGATCTTTGTATATTATATAATTTAATAATACAAATATAGGTAATTTTGTGTACATGTACATATATATATATATATTTTATTTATAAGAATTACACACATATTAATGTATTATGTATGTATATTATATATTAAGGTATAAATGCATTAAAAT
Source organism: Sambucus nigra (assembly GCA_949130495.1). Taxonomy (NCBI): domain Eukaryota; kingdom Viridiplantae; phylum Streptophyta; class Magnoliopsida; order Dipsacales; family Adoxaceae; genus Sambucus; species Sambucus nigra. The sequence goes on along the minus strand of OX422212.1, from coordinate 556,716,589 downwards.
TCAAGAAAGAATAATTCTGAGTTGAGAAATAAAAAACAGAAGTTATAAAACATCATATTGATGTTTTTTGAAAAACTTGATTATAACACAAAAATATTATAATTTAGTGTCTAAAAACAAGATGCCAAATGCAAATTTTTTATCACAATTGCATTTAAACACATAAAATAGAATTATAGTTGCAAACCAAAGAGGCCCTAACTTATGCAATTATACTATTGTTATAAAATATACTTTTAAGTTAATTTTTGGATAAGAATAGCACAAAAATGTTTGTGTAAAGGTTCAAACATTCATGGCTTATTTTTGCATTAAACTGTGTTAGGTGGGTATATCGTTGGTGCCTCGCTGCAACTTCCTTCGCTAGTTCGCTGACATGATAAATCCTATCGTGCCCACGATAAGACTTTTGCTGGTCTCGACCTTGACTTGCAAACTAGATATTTTGCAAAATATTTTTTTGGAAAATGTGCAGACTTTTTCTCATCCAATTCTTTCATAGACTCGAGTGCTTTTGATCCCCTTGTGACGTCATTCCCCACTTGACGTAGTCTTGTCTTACAATCTTGGAAGAGCCTAGGTTGAATGGATGATTGATTTCACAATTTACATATATTTTGTCAATAATATCTAGAGAAATAATATTGAGAAATTATATATGAGAGCACAAACTCTTAATCAAATAGGAAAAATTTAAGAGATTTGTTTTTTAGTTTTATTACTCTAGAGAGATAAACTATTGTTTATCTTCTTCACATTTCTCCATGTATTATAAAAGTCTTTGATTTTTAAACTTTTATCACAAGTCGTATTGAATTTTAAAACCTTATACCTGTGTTCTCGAGCTAGAATGCGTATATGCCATTTCTTAAGGACTTGTGTGAATACTTTAAAAATACATTATGGGGTTTAATCAAGACAAATTATTTTAAACACTTCCAAACCTTTAGGATGACTCACATCATAGAAAGTGGTAACCAAGAATTTGTGGCTTTTTAACAAAGTTTGTCTTCTACGTCAAGAGGATTTTGATTCTTGGTGTATCTTTGGATGACCAAAACCAGTTGCAATTGTATAACATTCTCCAGCTGTTGGCACTCTCCTCGAAGAATATGGTGACAAAGAGTTTCCAGTTGGTCATAACGTTATTGTAACAACCCTTATTTTTCACATAAATTTTGGCCAGACTAATATGCCGAAGATAGGGATTGTCAAACAATTTATATAATTCTTAGCATAATAAACATAAAGTCAAATGATTGAATTTAAAACCACCCACGCATGCGATAAGTAAAATAATAAATAAAATTTGAATGGAAATAAATCACAATTGATTAATAAATATTTTAACACATCTGACTCAGTTGCTACCTGGAAAAGAAATAACTAAGACTCAATGTCCATACAGTATTTGGAAATAAATAATTGAACAGTCTGAAACAAATAATAATCTATAGAATCAGCTGCATATGGAACTTGAATGAAAAGGAAGTAACAACAAATCTGAATCGTCTCAACCCAACGGGACCTGTCTAACAATGCCTGAAAAAATAGTTTTTATATAGAATGGCTCAGAGATATAAATTTTCAAGAACTTTATCCAATAACATCAATATAAATAACATGAATCATTTATAATAACATGCAACCCGTCAACACTCTCTTGCAATAAGTATCTCACCCTTCATCTAAAGGAAATACTATTCGCATGTCCCTAACCCAAGAAAATTACTACACAAAGAGTCTCCAATCACTAGATTAATGAATATGTAAATGTTAACAAGTGTGATAAACATTTTTCCAGCTACGTATGTGAGAATATAACAATATAATAGCCCCCCACAATGCCACCTGTAAATAAAGTAAATTTAACTCACAACAACGCACTAAAGTGACATAGGGTTCAATTAAAAAAATTCTACCACTAGACTAAAATAATTCTTTATTTATAATCACAACTTTAATCACACTTTAAGGCAACGACCTTCGGGGACATTCTCGTGCTTCTATCAGCAAGTCCGTAGGAGTCCCTGACCTAACGAACTTAAACTAAATCAATTTACACACATGAGAATGGGGGATCAATCCGCAATCACACTCTCGAGTAGTCCCATACCAAGACCCCACCGATGGACAGATAATCGACCTCTGTGATCACAAAGTCGAGATTGACAAAATGCATGATAAAAAAATAAGACCTCCCGATATTATGCGTTAGCAGCCAGATATACGGTACACGATTGTAACGTCTAACACAAGTCCTAACCGATAGATACACCATAAGTACAGTATTTTCATATAACCAAATAATATATATATATATATATATATATATATATATATATATATATATATATATATATATATATATATATATATATATATATATATATATATATGCCATCAAATAATGCTTTACTCATGCATCTAATAATATCTACCCACCCCCTACATCGGTCGTACAATTAGTTAAAGTTTTTATATTTTTTTGGGCTTATACTCTAATAGACCTATAGTACTTAAATTACTGATTGCCTCCCCACTAACAAAGATTCAAACGCTCGGATTAACTCGAAACAACTCTCCGTACATTAAAAAGCCAATAACTTAATTTTTCGCAAAACTCGTTCCAACAACTTTCCACAGGTCGTTCGAATGGACTTGTATATCTTGTTCGAAAAGAAACAAGGCTCATTCGAATGACTGCAATATTATAGTTCGAGTGAGAATAACCCAGATCACAACTTTGTCCCATAAATGAAAATCATTCCCAAAACCTCTACTAAAGATCCTAAAAGCTTCAAATCAGCATTCCCAACAACCCCCAAATCAAACCTAATCACGGGTAAGTGATTCTAATCGATCTCTAATAACTAATAAGGATTTATATCATCAACATATGGTTTAATTTAATAAATCTCCATTATTAAACCTTGTTCACCATTAATATGCAAGGGACTCAATAAGCCTACAAATTCAGATAAAAAATATCAATCTAACATGGGGATTTTACTATTTAACTAGATTAAATCCTAACACATGGTTTCTATAGAAGAATTAATCCTTAAATTCATTCAATTTCATAGTTTTCCCATTAATGTACAAGTCTCCAATACACAAGAAGATTTAATATACTTCTAATTACCTCATACACATGAAATGATTAAGAACTATTATATTAGGTCCTAAACATGCTACTGATCTCAAATTAATAAAGGGAAAATAAGTATTCGAAATAAGTTAGTGATTTATAGATGAATTACAAAAGATTTCTTGCCTTAAAATTAAAGAAGAACGGTGCTCGAATCCTTGTGCTTCCTCATCTCTAAGATTTTTATGATTCTACCACAAGTCCTATGGATATTAGGGTTTTGTTTTCTAATTATAAATGACTAACTAAAGAGTTTAAATCCCATTAAATATTCTAATTCCCGCACTCAGCATTAGGTCTAATTTTGAGCTCCTAGATGGGCCCAAAATATCACCCGGCCAAAACTTATCCCAAGAGTATACCTAAACCCGGGCTAACTTAAGATGATAAAAACACATAGCTGAGTCTCAGTATCACTTTAGAGTCTACTCTAACTGGTTATACCTCATATTTCATAGTAGAACCTCACAACATAAAATAAAATTCCTAATTAATTATTTTATGCATATAGTCCAACATATTTAATTACACCTATTAATTAATAATAGCATACGACACAAATAAATTACTTAATTTGGAAAACACAACCGAGTCACATATATGCAAATTTAATGATCATTTAAATGTGCAATAGTTATTATCAGTTATCTCAAGTAATATTTAACTTTCTTTTATTAATTTCTTCTCACAATTAATACAAACAAATAAATGATAGGAAAACACAGGGTTTTATATTCTTAGCCCCAATAAAGGAATTCCTTCCCCGAAATTCGACTCGTACCTGAGTAAAAGAGTGAGATACTTATCTCGCATGTTATCCTCCTTCTCCCACATCGAATTATCCTCGTTGTGGTGCCCCATAAGACACGGAATAAAGGGACCATCTTGGAACGAAGCCTCAACCCCCTACAATCTAAGATAGAAACCAAATTATTCGTATAACTCACATCGAGATAAAGATCTATCTCATTGCGATCGATATGCTGGAAGGCTAAAGTGTCTTTAAAGAACCTCCGTAATGTTGAGACGTGAAAAACATCATGGTTCCCTTATAAGTGATCTGAAAAGGTTAGACGGTACACAACTGGTTCGATCCTTTTTATAATGGTAAATGGCCGCACATACCGGGGATCGAACTTTCCCTTTTTCCTAAATCTCATAACTCCCTTATGGGTGATACCCTAGGTAGCACCTGATCTCCAACCTCGAAGTCTAAGTGCCTCCTCCCTGCATCTACTTAACTCTTTTACTGATAGTGGGCAATTCGAATCCTACCTCTGATCATTTCCCCCTTATATTAGGTGTCCTGAATGAACTCTGGTATAAAAATATTATTATCCTCCACCGCTAACCAAAAAGAGGGCGAATGACAATGTATCCCATATAATTCCTTGAATGGCTCCATGCTAATCGTGATCTGGTAATTGTTATTGTAAGCAAACTCCACCAATGGCAAGTATTGATCTCAAATGTCCTTAAAGTCCGAGATACTCATTCTTAAAATATCCTACAACATTTGATTCACACTCTCCATCTAACCATCAGTATGTGGGTGATACAAGGTACTCAACCTCAACTCCGTCCCCCGTGCCTGATGGAAGCTTCCCAAAAACTGGGACACGATATATATGACATAATGTTAAGTGGTACACCATGCAAATTCATAATCTCTATAAGGAAGAGCTTGTCATACTGGTCCGAAGTATAATCCGTTCGAAATGAAAAGAAGTGAGACAGATTTGTCAAATGGTCCTCATCCATCCAGATGGCATAATGTCCCCACTGCGATGTATGTCACCTACTGATAAAATCCATGGAAATGCTCTTATTTCCACATCAAAATTTCAAGAGGTTGTAGAACACCACCCATACACCTTAGTAATAACCACATATCATAATTCCTCATCCTCGGGAACCACCAATCTACTGTGGAACCGTAAACCTCCCTTAGAACCAATCGAGTAAGGCTCCGCTCCATCGATTAATAACTGTCTGATCTTCCCCTAACAAGAAGAATCTTATGCATATGCCTTCATTACCCGAATAATAATCTCAGGTGTAATGGTAAGACATACCATAAACGCGCGAGATAAACCATCCTCTATGGGAAGTGAACCCCACTTTTCCTTACAAACTGTTGTAAGCTCAACTTCGATCTATGGCTCAAGGCGTCTTCCATGAAATTCACCTTGCCTGGGTGATACCAAATATTAAAATGGTAATCCCTCATGAATTCAAACCATCTACGATGGCTCATGCTCAACTCTCTATGCGTGAACAAGTAATTTAAACTCTTATCATATATCAATGAGTGGAATCTCTCTCCCCAAAGGTAGTGTCTCTGGATACATATTGCAAGAACCACTGCTGCTAAATCTGCATCATGGGTGGGGTAATTTCCCTCATAATGCTTAAATTTGTTGTAACCATAAGCTATTAGACTCTTATTTTGCATCAGTACACCTCCAAGTCCCTATAAGGACGCATTGGTACATACCATATACTCTATACCTCCACGAGGCAAAGTGAGTACCGAAGCTAAAGTCAACTTGATCTTCAACTCATCGAAAGACAACTATAATGAATCATCCCAAATAAATGGCACATTATTCTTCATCAAATTTGTCAAAGGCCCAGTTATCTTCGAGAACCCCTAGATGAATCGATGATAATAGTTCGTCAATCCTAGAATATTATGAACCTCTGTCGGTGTTGTAGGATTTCCCCTCTCCATCACTGAAGAAACTTTCCCCAGGTCTACTGATATCATTGCCTCACACACGATATGGCATAAGGATTGAACCTCTTTTAACTAGAATTCACACTTCTCGAACTTGGCATATAACTGATGATCTCGTAAGGTCTATAAGACCACAAAGGTTAGGTGTGCTCGTATATAGTATGAGAATAAGTCAATATGTTATCTATAAAAATGATGATAAACTGATCCAAGAAATCCCTAAATAATCTATTTATCAGGACCATAAACACTACTAGTGCATCAGTTAGCCTAAATGGCATAATCCTGAACTCGTAAGACCCATACCTTATCGTAAATGCTTTCTTAAGAACATCTTGATCCTGAATCCTTAACTAATGATACCCCAATCTCAAATCAATCTTAGAAAAGTAAGAATCACCCTTCAAATGGTATAACAATTCATTAATACGGATGGATATTTATTCCAGATGATGTTTTTTCAATTACTGGTAATAGATGCATAGTCTCAACGATCCATACCTCTTTTTCATAAAAAAGACTGGAGTACCCCTAGGAGAAGTGCTCGTATGGATAAACTATTGGCCCAATAACTATCGAATATGGTATCTTAGCTCTCTAATCTTTAAAAGAGCCAGGCGATATGGTGCTCGGGAAAAAGGTCTTATACTCAGAGCTAAGTCAATCAAAAACTTAATCTTTCTACTCGGTGGTAATTCAAAATCTCTCAAAATACGCCCAAAAATTCCCAACAACTAGAATAGAGTCTAACGATACAATAACACCCTCGAAAGTATCCTCCTCAATATAATTAAGATGCGTGTTCGACCTTCCCTCTAGGCGCGACATCATAATCAAGTACAATTCCTACCCTAGAATGGCAAAGATGATGGACCTCTCAAAATAATCCACACAAGCTCTATACCTGGATAACCAATCAATTCCTAGGATAACATCATAATCTGACATGTCTAAACTGAGAAAATTGGCTATAAATCTAAGCCTGCATATGTTCACCCCGATCATTTTCTATATGGAACATTTAGTTACCCCTATACCCATAGGGGAATCTATGTGAAGTAATATGTATGATGCTAAGTCTACCATCCCCGATGACAGAGCAAAATTAGTACTAATAAATGAATGTGTTGCACCAATATCAAATAGAATGCGTCTGGCATGACTTAAGATAGAAAACATACCTTTACCACCTGCGCTGGTGCCGATGCCTCCTTGGATGAGACATGATACACACGTTATGTAGTTGGGATAATGGTTATAATAATGCTTTCATTATGGTAGTTGGTGGGGTTGACAAGAACTGACTTTGTCCTTATGGTGCTTGGTACCCTCTCTAATTTACCTGCTCTTGTGCTCCCTGATTGACTCCTAGGCACCTCCCGAAAATGTGGCCAACCTCACCACACGTGAAATAAAATCCATTAAAATGGTGCTTCTCCTACCGCTCGTCCTGCTGGCTAAGACCTTTTTGTCCTTGGCCCTAACGGTCCTGAGCATGTTATCCCTGACCATGCAGGAACTTCTATGTATGACCCTAGTGGATCCTATAATCATCGTGACCCTTATGTTTCTTCTATTTTTTCTCCTGAGACTGAGTCCCCTTAAGCTGCTAGGTCCCCCGAATATCATCTCTATTAGTCTTGCCCTATTGGCTAGACGAATACAAACATGGTCTCTTCTCTCCCTTGACTTTTAAAAATCCTCGATGATCCTAACAATGAAGTAATGCGACATTTACCACCTGTGTGAGTGGTAAAATCTAGATTTCCTAAAAGGTCCACCCTGATGCGCCATGTCGATCCAGAGATGAAGTCATCCATCTTTTTCTCTTCATTGTTTACCTCCTCTAAGGCAAACAGAGAAAGAGTGGTAAACTCCTCCTTCTACTTTACTGCAGTGCGGCCTTCCTGCTTGAGTTCCAAAAACCGCTTCATCTTCTGAGTCCTAACTTTGGGTGGGAAATATTTATCATCGAACTTAACCCATAATTCTGTAATGGTTATTGCATACCTCTCCTCTACTGTGGTGACTAAATCCCACCATTATAAGGATCCTCTAACTATCTGAATGAAGCCAACATATGCTTATGAAAATCCGTGCACTCTAATGTCCTCAGATCAATCTTCATATACGTTTTCCATTGAAAACTGCCAAGTTATTGGTACTCCAAACATACACTGGTGGGTGGACCTTAGCAATGGTGTTCTCTGATCTCTCCCATATTATGGTATGAACCTGAACTCATATCACCACTTGCTGCGGTGGTTGCGGCTGTGACATCCATCCTCGTAGTGACTTCCTGGATAACTATGGCAGTTATGTCTACTGCCGATGCTATGGGTGGTGCTTATTATAGATGTGGTTGCAGATTATGCTGAGCCCCCCTCTGTGCAACCTTAGCCTACCACGTCTAGTGTTCACCATTTGAAAGTAAACAAGATTCACAGCAGTAAACAATTTTGCAAAAGAGTACAACTAGTACTAATAAATAGGTATATACATATCAAAGAACACAATATATAATGTAATATTTTCACATAGATTCTAAGGATACTAGAACCTGGATGCTCTGATACCAGTTGTAACAACCCCTAATTTTCACATAACATTCGACCAAGCTAATATTCCTAAGATAAGACTTGTTAAAAAAATTATATCAATCTTAGCATCAAAACTATAAAGTAAAATGATTGAATTTAAAGCCATGCACGCATGCAATAAGTAAAATAGTGAATAAACTCTGAATAGATATAAATCCCAATTCAATTTCTAACTGGGACACAATGTTCATACAATCTCTGAAAAGAAATAACTAAACTAACTGAAATAAATAACAACCTGAACTAGAATTAACTGAATCTAGAATGTAACATAGAGAATAATAAATATGAAACGTTTTATCCCTGTGAGTCTGGTCTAATAATGCCTACAAATAATTTTTATATAGAATGGTTCAGAGACCGAAAGTTGCAAGAAATTTCTCCAATAACATCAATATAAATCATGTGACTCATTTACAATAGTATGAAATCCGTCGACACTCTCATGCAATAAGTATCTCAGCCCTCATATAAAGGAAATAATATTCACATGTCTCCAACCCAAGGCAGTTACCATATTAAGAGTCTCCAATCACAAGAATAATGAATACTTAAACCATAACTAAAGTAATAAATATGTTTCTAACTACGCATGCGAGAATACACCCAAATAATAATCCCCTACAATGCCACTCAAAAATAGAGTATACTTAACTCAAAATAACACACTAAATGTGACATAGGGTTCAATTACAATTTGCCTATCACTAGACTAAAATATTTCTTTATTTATAATCACTACTTTAATAACAAATGAAGGCAACGACCTTCGGAGACATTCTCATTCTTCTATCAATAGATCTGTAGGAGTTCCTTACGTAATGAACTTAAACTAAATCAATTAACACACATGAGAATGGGGGATCAATACACAATCACACTCTCTATTAGTCCCATACCAAGACCCCATCGATAGATAAATCATCGACATCTGTGATCACGAAGTCGAGACCGACTAAACGTATGATTAAAATATAAGACCTTCTGACATCCTGTGCAGCAGTCAGGCGTACTTTACACGGTAGCAACGTCCAAAACAAGCCTCGACTGATAGATTCACCAAGAATACAGTATGTTCACATAACTAAATAATACACACAAATATATATATACCACAAAAAATTATGTACGCCCACCGAATAACGCTCTACTGATGTGTACCAATTCCCTACGTCGGATCGTATAATTAATTAAAGTCCATTAATCTCCAACCTTAATTAAAGTTAACATATTTTCATCTTTTAAGTTTATACTTTAATATACCTATACTATTGGAATTATTTATCCTCTCCCCATTAACAAAGATCCAAATGCTCGAATCAACTCGGGGGGCTCTCTATACATCAAAAAGTTAAAAACTCATTTTTCAGCAAAACCAATTCGAACGACTTTAGAAAGGTTGTTTGAACGAACCTACATATCTCGTTTGAATGTGATAAGGGATCTCATTCGCACGAGAATAATGTAAATCATAGATTCATTCGAGAAGCACAAATCATTCCTAACACCTCCATTAATGGTCCTAAAAGCTTCAAATCAACATTCCCAGTGACCCCAAACTCATACCTATTCGTGGTAAATGATCCTAATTGTAAGAGCACGGGGTTTGTCAGAGCTCTAGTAGGATTATTTTTTCTTATACTATTACAAAACATTCTTAAGTCATTTTCTAAGTTGTCCCTGGAAAGCTTCATGATCAAGAACATGAAGGTCGAACTTCTTCATTTTCGTTCGAAAAGCTACCTCATGCCATGACCAATGAGATTTCATATTTAGGGTAAAGTCAAAGGACTCAGAATGACTTACGTAATCAACTTTATTTTATCATAACTTAAAATTAAAATTTTCATGAATTGGAAAATGTGTTAAAAGTTGTGTGTGAGTTGTTTGGACCATTTGGACAAATATACTATGTAATATAATTTTCTTATATAAAAATTATGTTCTTATAAACTGAATTTCTATGTGTGTATTTTTAGTTGGACGCCTTTTAGGGATAACACATATACTTACATTATTTTGCCAAAATTCTTTCAAAATCTTGGTGGCAAAATACTGGTTCGAAATTTCTGAATAAGGAGAGACCTGCCTCGCTGCAGTATCACCGCAGTGAGACAATATCTTGCCAAAGTGAATCCTTGTCACTGGTGTCTCTTGTTCATACCCAATATGGTCTGAACAAAAGCGCGACCTACCTATCTTCAGTCTCACTACATCGACATGTATCGCTGCAGTGAAAGTCTGGCGACATTATCCATTTTTCCTCATCAAATTTTTCCATGCATATATCCTCAGGTTTGTGGCAACGACAAATTTTCTTACCGCAATGATAGTGCCAAATCTAACACCGAGTGTGTATCTGGCCAAAAGGATTGCATTGTAAAATGTGAGATTCTCTTTTGCTGTCATATCTTTTGTTGCTTTGGGTAAGTAATCTATTTTTGTGTGGTTGAGATTGAGTAAAAGGGTTTGGAAGATTGTGTTCACATGTTTTAAAATACAAAATTCCTATTTAACTCACTCTCTCCATCTAGACAAAAAAAGATTGAAAATTTAAGGTTTTCATTGTTTAAACAAGATAAAGAAAATAGATTTTCTTGAGAGCAAAAACCCTTTTTGTATATTTGAGATATACATTCTTATCAATCTAGTTTAAAGTTTTTCAAGTCTAGAACAAACATTTTACAGAACTTGTTCTTGAAAAACTTTAAACAGTTTTTGATATCTCAAAAATACTTTGTGAGTTTATTTTTATTAGATAAACATCTTTTCAAAACTTCCTTTAACCCTTAGGACTCTCATATCTTAGGAAGTTAGAGATTCAAATCGTGGATTTTCACTTGTTCCATTTTAGAATACATTGTTCTCTTCAAACTCTAAACTAAGATGGTTGCTTCTATCTTGAACTAGATTGTTTGACACGAGGACTTAACGACAATGTTTATGGACCAGAACCTATCATGGTTGTGTAGCGTACTCTAGCTGTTGACACTCTCTATGGAAGATGTGGTAGGAAATAGTATCTAGTCGGTCATACCGTCAAGAGGGTGTAAGTATCTGCTTCTAGTTATAAAACTCTACCATACTATATTTTTCATTCTGTCGACCTGAGAACTTTTTCCCGTCGTGGATTTTTCCTCGTATACCTTGGTGTTATGATATATTGTTTACCCTTTCCACACTTAGATTAAATAACTTAATAATCAAGATGAATTTGGTGTAATATATTTGGTAAATAATTTGTCACATAGACTGATATACATAAGTATAGTTTTGTCTAGATATCTCCCAGATAACTAAATATACCACAGTCTCATCTTATTGATAAGACTAGTGTTTTCACCTCTGCCTACTAGTGGTCTCGTCCCATAGTGGTGTCATCTGGATGACACCTAGGCAACCTTCCAGGATCCCTAGTCTCGTCTCATATAGGGGACTAACCCCACCCATATCAACCTAGGTGTTGTCCTTAGACGACACTCATATTATAAGACAACAACCTCAAAGCCTAAGATGGGTGCATGAGTAACAAACGACACACTAACTCGTCTCGACCTCCGGCATGGAGCAAGGCATCCTATAATCTCATCCAGGCTGATATCTCCTACCTCTTGTTACATGTCATAAATGTGGAAAGAATGACAAAGGAATTTCGGTCATATTTAAGCAAAATCGTTATTCAAGATCAACAACTCATGTGGGGGAATATTCTTCACAATAACCTTACTTTATGTACACACATCTAGCACGCTGTCATAGACCATGACCTTAGTTGGGCATGTGACATATGATGGGGGTGACATTATGCACCCCTAACCTATATAAGGCACGTTATGTCTTCTTTACTTGAATCAATCTTTTATAAACCCTACTGTTACTCTGTAAAATTGAGTCTAGAGAGAGAAATCTTGGGTGTTTATCTTCTACGACCACTAGTTCCACCTTATAGTGAAATCACTCTCATACTTTACATAGGTGATATAGGTCAAGGTCGAACCGCTTAAATACTTCTACTCATCTCTATTTTTCTTAGGTCTTCTATTAAATTCCTTATCAATTACTATTTTAGTAAAAAATGTGCAAGATCTAAGACCAGGGTGAATCCATCATATGATCAAAGTATCACCAATTTGGCATCATCTGTGGGAAAAATGTTTATTATTCTCATGTTTAACTTAAATTTCTCTCTCATCTACGGTTGTGATTTAATCCCACCATTGTTGGATCTAAATCACCATTAAAATAGCTTGGTCGGAGAAGTTCATTAACTTCATGCTTGATTCATCCCATTTTCTAGGTATTTCCCCCCTATTATTGTAATCTGATTTCTATGATCGGTGATATCTTTCAATTCGCAATCAAACACCGGGGTTTATTTTAGCTAACTGCCCCCTCAGCCTGAGATAACCGACGTAGAGGCAACACTGAGATCTCTGGTGGGCAATTAGTAGGACATGAAACACTAGTTATGGGTGTTCGACCAAGACATAATGAGATGGATCCTAGAGGAACTATCCATGAATCTCATCACATCGACCGCCATGAGAGGGGACGCACCCCCAACAATCGAGGGTCCACCCCCAGCTCTAACTAAAGTTGTTCAGTACACTCTGAGGTTAAGAGATATCGTTGACCCCCATCGTCTTCACCTTGGGGAGGAGGTTCAAGGTGGACTTGAGGATGTGTCATGTGAGGAGGTGCGCAGTTGGGACTACGATGAATGGTATGAGATACAGACACATCCTACTATCCAAGTAAAATCCCTCATCCTACTCATCAAGCTAAAAGTATTCGACACCCCCCCCCCCCCCCCGGATTCATCACAGGGACAATACATTCACAAGGCTAAGTAGAGTGTCATCAATTGATTATCTCGGCCTAAACGGGCATTTGTAATACCCCGTTTTTCTGTGTATTTATGATTTAATTAACTGGATAATTAAATAAACTATACGTTATATTTAAATTACAATAGTAGAGTAATTTAATATGATTTAATATTTAAATTACATGAGTGAAGTAATTTAACAAGACAAAATTATAATTATGATTATTGAGTGGTCGTATAATAATCATGATATTTCTATATTAATCGAGACATAGAGACTGATTAATATGTGATTTAATTTTACTAAGAGTGAATAGTAAATATATGTCATAGCGAGTGATATAGGCGTATTTTATGTTATCTCATCGAGAGTCGCATGTTAGACTATGTTGAGGTGATAAACGAGAAAAATATTTTAAGTGACTCGGATGATAATTTAGAGGTCACGGATGAGCCTAGAAGGGGAGATTTAGTCAAAATAGTATACTCGGGATGTCAATTGAGTCACGGGTCATTTTTGGGCTAAACCGTCACCTTACAGGGGTAATTTGGTCATTCAAAAGATAGAGGTTAAAGGATCTACAAAAATTAGACTCCTATATCTGATAATTAGAATTGGGGATTAGGGTTAATAACTCAAAAGGCTTAGAGAAGTCATTAGAGGGTAAAGAGAGACCGTTCTCAAGATCTAAAGGAGGGTTTGCGAAGGATTGGAAGGTGTTCTTACATCCCAACTACCTAAGGAGTGAAGATTTGAAAGGAAGCACATCAAATCATCACCTTCATCACGAAATCAGATCACCTCTGTATAAGGTAAGTGGTTTATTGCAATTAAATTTAAATTTATAATACCCATGTGTAGGGTTACATGATTTATGAAAATCCTATTTTACCTTCTTGGAGAAAAAGATTAATTTTGATGCATGTATGGTTAGGATCGCATGTAGTTGATATTAACACCTATAGAGGATTAAAATCATAAGAAATTTGATTGTCACTACGGATCTTAATCCTGAGTTTATGTTAAAATCAATATGAAGAACACCATTATCTAGGGTTTAATGGAAACTGAATTTTGATGATTCTTGGAAGAATTTCATATGGATTTGATGATATATTCACGTGAGGATTAGTCCTTATACATATTAACAATGTTTGGTAATGATGGGAGAGTGTTTCATAAGGTTTTAAGAGGGTTAGAAGGATCAAACTCGGAGAAAACCGAAATTGGGCATGGCTGATATCTAGTCGATCGATCGATCAACCTATGAATGTCGATCGATCGACTAATCGATCGATTGACGAAAACCTTCGATCGATCGACTAAAGATGAATTGAGGCTCTTTTGTACGTTGATGGTTATTCGATTCCTAACGATCGGGGGGGGGGGGGGGGGGGACCTTGGGGATGATATTATACTATTTAGGGACTTAGGAAAGACCAATAGGTATATTGTTAAGCCTGATAGAGTACTTTAGAGTGAGACTTAGGGTATGGACCAACGAGTATACATCGATTGGGATGCGTATCGAGAAATGCATGGCATGAGTTTTGGAGGGAGAGTAAATATTAATCCATGATACATACCAATAGAATAAGTTAGGCTTAGCTACTAAAATTAAAAAGGGGTTAACTAGGTCCCTTAGAGTTGGGTGAATACTCGAGAAAATGCGATAAATAGAGAAATCAAAAATTCAAGGTACGGTGAGTATTAGAGAGAAATATACTACGTACTGATGTAAATCTTTAGGTCGTGCGTATACCTATAAAGTTTGTACTTAGGTTGGGTGAATACCTACAGTGCCTATATGATATTGGAGTCGAGGATTAGACCAGGCCAATATTTTATTATTTCATTTACATTTGGAGTCGATGATTAGACCGAGCCAATATAAATGATAGGAGAATTGGAGTCGATGATTATACCGGGACAATACTCCTTATAGTATATATTGTGTGTGTAGAATGGTAGAGGATGATATGATGTGCATACATCGAAAAGATAAATAATTTGGGATAATTGGAGTCGATGATTAGATCGGGCCAATTATCCTTATAGTTGTAATACCTCGTATTTTTATGGCCTTTAAAATTGGGGATTTATTAAATTTAATTGAGTTATTAATTTAATATTAATTCAAAATTTTATTTTAAATATTTACTAGCGTGACGAGAGTTAGTAATTATTGGGCATTTATTGAATATTACTAGATGAGTAAAGTAATATATGAGATTGAATTTATTAATATTGTCATGAGTGAATAATATGACAATTATGGAAATTAAGTCGGGACGCACCTGTGTCATGTCGGGACTATATTATTATTATAAAAAGTGAATAAATTAAAAGTCACCCGTATGGTCTTTTCGAGTGTACCAACGTATCCGAAAGGGTCGAGATAGTCAAAAAAATGTACTCGGGGGTTTAGTTTTGGTCTCGAGACATTTTAGGCCTAATCGGTAACCCGGGAGGGCATTTTAGTAACTTTCCTTTTTAAGGATTAATTATGGACGAAAACTAAAGGGATATATCTGATGGGAGTTAGAGTCTTCGAGGATTATAATTGGTAGAGTTGCAGAGAGGCTAAGGAAGGGAGAAGGGATAAGACTCTAAAGGGGAGAACCACCCTACCTACACCACCCTTGCCATCTTTCATCACCAACGCGTAGATCGGGACACGAGGGACGCAACCATACTGGTCAATAGTTGAGAATCAGACCTTCATATCTGAAGAAAGTATCTATCTTGCTATTTTTCTAGTTAATATTTCTCCCATGTTAGAATAGGATTGATAAATATATGTTTTATGGAAGAAATTGATGATTTAGGGAATTTAAATCACATGCTTTAGAGGAAATAAGTATATTCTGGAAATCTCAACATATGTAGAGGATTACTCATGAAATCGTAACGGTTTAGAAGTGAAAAATCTTGAAAAATAATTAGAAGATTTGGAAATTTTAATGAAACTAGGGTTCTTGATAATTCTGATGAATTTGCCCTTTAATTTGATACCGCTGATGAATTTTTATATGCTTCACATAGGAAATCATGTATATAGGTGTGTTTAATCAGTAGTAAACTAGTTTGGGACTTTGGAATCATTAATGGTGTTTTGGGGAATTTTCTTGGATGAACCCCGTAGGTTGGATTAATAGTTTCTGGGTAAGAACCGCTTGACCGATCGATCGACCCAAGCGTGTCAATCGATCGACCCCTTTCCTCGATCGATCGATCCCTGCTGGAAACTACATGTTTTTCCTCTTTTTGTTTAATTCAGGTAAAATGCGTGGGAACCCTTAAATATCATTTAAAGAGAATAATGGGCCATGAAGAGGACCAGTAGGGTCTAGGTAGATTCCGTTGAAGGAGATGTTATATGGGATGTAATAGTGGGCTAACGGGGGTTGACACATGTTGGAAATCATGCGTACGTCAACTACGAAATTAAGAGATTCGTGAATGAATTAGACCAATATGTTAGAGATGGTTTACCTACTGAATTGGTCTTTCGGAAGAGAGAATACTTCGAGGGACGAGAAGTAATTGCGAAATGATTAAAATTGAGAATAAAATGAGATGAGTTATTTATTCGTAAAAAATAGGTAATATTGTATTACGTACGGTTAAAATATTATTATGGGTCGTGGGTGAACCTAATTGTAAAATGAGAATATTTATATATATATATGACCGAGTGTATACGTATATATTTATATTATGTTTGTGTATAATCATACCTGCGCTACTTGCTATCACGGAGGTTACCGCGCCGGGACAGTCTTATCTCGATGGGACCTTTATGGGGGATATTGACTTGTACCCTAAAACATAGGATTCCTTGGTACAGGCTATCTGAGAATGATAGTCAGACGGTCCTAAAATACGTGAGGGGTATATGCTGACCTTTTAGTGACTCGAAACTATGCTTCGCCTCCATTTTGTGTGTATTGCGTTAATACAGTTCGAGAGTGATTCCGAACTAGTATTTACCTTAGTACGAGTGATACGAGGACTTGATAGCAGATTATGCCAGCACCATAGAGTTTATGTGGGGTGCCGATAGTACATATATATATATACACACACACTTATATGTAAATCTTCTATTGTGCGTATAAGTAGTTAAGGATTGAATAAATGCTCCAAAATTTTATAGTAAGTATTTGGGAACTTTATAACAGTACTGAGATATATTAAGTAATGTAAGTAATCATGAAGAGATTGACCTCTAAACTAAATGTCGTAGCCTTGTAACTTCTCAATATAAAATCATTGGGAGATAAGTTAGATAGACTTATGAGGTATTTAGTAGTACGGTAGGCATGCACACTAGATAAGAGGTGAGAATTCTCAAGAGAGTGTCGTGTACTAACATGGTGGTTATATTAGCCAGTAAGCATTTTAAATACTTGCTAAACTATTTTAAAAACTTTTTTACACTCGGGCTCTGACTCGTTTCCTATCATTATCTTTTCTCTTGTATATATATATATATATATATATATATATATATATTACAGGTGCTCAGCCACAGGGACGTCAGGTGTAGATTCATTTGATCGGACGTGCTGCAGCTTATGTGGGAGTTGCAGGTCATTGTAGTAGACGCTTCCTCCTTTGGTTCTTCAGACTTCTGTTTAGTTCTTTTAGTTAGGGCATGTGTCGCCCATTTTCAGACTCTTATTTAGACTTGATAGGGGTTGCAAATAATTCTTTCATTTCGGTACTCTATTTTCATATGGGATTATTTTATCTCGCACTTTATCTGTGGTTTGTGGTTAATCATTTGGTTTTGAGTAATCTAATTGGCATGGTTCGTTAGATGATTGGTATCTTTATCATTTGCATTATTCAAATTTTTTTATGTTTAAAATATTTTTATAAAGGAATTAAATAAATGAGTACTTTAAATGGTTTTGACACTTAGCTTGATTATTTAGGGTGTTTAAATTGGAAATATTTATTTTGCGACAGTGATTGTAAGAATGAACCAACCGTTCACCTTGATTTTAATTTAATAAAGGACTGATCACCCGTTATTTAATTAGGCGGGGTGTCACAATAGTCTATATTGTGTGTGAAATATATACTATATGAATAGTCTACTAGGATGTAGTAGTAGATAATTAGATGACGAGGATACATCTAAAATAGTAATCTAAGTTGAGAAAGGTTAATTGGAAAAACATAATATTAGATAGTGAACATCTAATGAATAAGATTAAGTAGTCAGACTTAACTTTCAAATCATAAGATAACATATGTGAAATGTTAAATGGAAATTTATTAACAAAATGAGAAGTGTTAATGAAATTTAGTACTGTATGGGCGGTACGGGAACTTAGACGTGTAGATGAGTTCAGACGAGTACTATAGTCTAAATAGCTTGGGTAGTTGTAGCTAACTAAGCTAAGTATGGAACGTTAGCCTTGCACTATATATGAGAGGTGAGGAAACTCAAGTGAATGTGCGTGAGCCTAACATGTGTAATCAATAAGTGATCTTTACTGCAATAAATTTACTTGCTAAATATCTTAAAAACGTTTTGAGTATTAACTCTTGCTATGTAAAATATTTATAAAACCTTTTAGGTGTCCAGCCACAGGGATGCCAAGCGTGAGTTCATTCCTGGGGTTTCGGAGCTGCAACACATGTGGATGTTGTAGGACATCGATTATACGCTTCTTTAATCATTTCTGATCTAGTATAGGATTTCAGTTTCAGTATGGACATGCTGTCCCACCGTACTTTCTTTAGTTGGGATTTTGATATTTGCTGGTTTTTGGCCGATGGTTTATTCGACAAAACTTGTTTACCTTAGTTGTTATTTTTAAACTTCTATGTTGGTATTTGATTTGTTCATTGTTTCACATGTTGTTGTATGTTTAATGAAAGTTAAAATTTGGCACTAGTATAATTGCACCTAGGTGATTAATAATTAAAAAGTTTTCGACAGTGATGCTAAGAATGAACCAACTGAGAAACTTGTTTTAATTTGATTTATGACTGATCACTCGGGATTTAATTAGGCGGGGTGTCACAACATTGTGATTGAGACATCCTCCTAAGTAGCATATGTGAGATAAGGATAACTAGTTATCCCAACAAAGCTCCTCCAAGGTGTTATCCAGACCAAAGGGAATGCCGAGAGGTAAATAATTCAAAAAAGAATCTAAATAGAGTATCCACCTACAAAGTCATCTCAGAGGTGTAAGGTTCAAGCGATAATGTTACTGAAGATGAGAAGCCTTGGAACAAATCGATCCAGAGGCTGAAGAATAAGATCGACTATGTCATCAAAAGTTGAGAACCCACTCAAATGGGATATATGGAGGGTTTTCCTTTTATACCAAGCATTGTCGTCTATCCAAAACCTAGCAAGTTAAAACCACCAGTTGTGACATCCAGATATGACAGAAGCACCAACCATCTTCATCACTAAATAAATAACAAAAGTTTCCAATGTGGCTTATTTTATGATAATGATTGAACTTAAGAAGTTTAGGTATGTAAACAAGCGATTGTAAATTAGGAACAATCTTCATAAATTTTAGAATAATGAATTTATTCTTCTTCAAATGATTCATACCACCATATTTATTTAAGTTTAGAAAGAATTTGGAAAGTTGTTTGATAAATGGTGAAGCATTGACATGAAATGTAACTCCATTAGAAATTTATTTTTTTCTAGATTCCAAGTCTTTAATAGTTGTTTCAACCTTTTTCAAAAGTTTGACATTATATTCTTTCCAACTTCAAAACTTCGTTTCAAAGTGTCCAAAGAAATGAACAAATCATATATTTCCCTTTTAAAGTGGACACACATTCTTCTTTAACCATAAGCAACTTTTTATCTTTAACTAGTTCATCATGAAATTCTAAGAAGTCATCCAAGCATAAATCAAAAGCTTTAATTATAGGGTAAATAAAATGTCCATGAGCTTCTATAAGTTGGAAAAATTCCTTTTCTTCTTGTACGAGAATAAGCTCTTAAAATGCTGGCTTTCACATTTCCAATGGTTTTTATTTCTCGAGTAACTGATCCATTTCAACTAAAAATGTATGATCTTCGTTCTTTTTCAAAGATTTTTCCCAAAATTTTTACTTTCATATTAATTTTCACATTTGTTCTTAGTTAAACATACGTGTTTAAAAATGGTATGTCATAAGAAGTGTGTATATTATGTTCTTCATTATCACTATCACTATCACTATCACTATCACTATCACTATTGAACTAATATTTTCAATATAAATGGAGAGATTTAAAAAAATAGATGGGGTCACAAGTCCGATCAATGGATGAGTATTACGTGCAACGATTGAGTCACTAATACCGCCATACATACTTAAGTCCACTAATCGCACTGGAACAATCTCAAGATGGCATAACCTATAAAAGCAAGGAATCTCTCTAAGACCTGTTAAGAGTACAATGTGTTTGAAATAAATATAGAGCAAAGTACCCAAGCAAAATTATTCCCATAATAGACATGATATTTTCTGTAAATTCCTTTTAGGTATAAATATGACAACCTAGGTTCACGTGATGAATAGTTTACCAATTAGATAACACCAGGTTTTATCTTCAAATATATGTGATTTAATTTAAATGCAAAATAATGTAATTTATCACCCAACACCAAGTTGTATCAGGAAAAACCCAAAGCGAAAAAAAATCTCAGGTGTACAAAATAACAAACGTACTATGATAGAGATTTACAAATAGAAAATAATGACTTATAATCACACAATGCACTGATCGACTATCAACTCTTTCACACCATATCCTTCTCAAAGAGAACCAATAGTTGGAGAGTTCTAAAAAAAGAACCTTCGAATTTATATGATAAAACTAGGTCTAAGTCTCGTGCGATGCGCAATCAAGTTACAGTTCTTTTTATACATTGCAGTGCAGAAAGATTGAAAAATATGGGTATGGTGTGCATTATATGGGAAATTATTAGTTATGTAAGTGTTCCATGCATTTAGTGCAAAAATATGGAAAATAAGAAATAAATATATTTCATTTACAAAAATATGAGATATTTGTATTTTGTTTTATTAGGAAAAAAGGGGTAATTATATCTAGGTCCCATTTATCGGGTCAACAAGCTTATAAGTCCTATTGACTTTTTAATAATCCCATAGGTCCTATTCCAACTTTTTAGGAAATTTTTTCACAATTTTACCCTTTTAAAACCAACCATCCGTAACTTCCTTGAGGAAGTTACATAAGTGGTTGGACTTTTTTTTTAATATTTAAATGATCATAACTTTTGATTCACAAATCCGTTTTTCGCAAAATTACTATTTTTGAAATCTGCTCGACGAGATCTATCAAACAAGATCCATGAAGACTATAAAATTCCAAAGAAATTTTTTTACACAAACAGTAAACTTTACTGTATGCACTAGAATATGAAATAGTTTTATATATGTGACATTTCACAAACAGATAGTAACATTTACTGTGGTAATACTACACAGTATATATATATATATACGGTGGATCCAAACGCTCTTTTTTCAAAAATACCTTATATTTAAAGGTTCGCGCTAACGGCATCCAATCCTTACCACCATTGTTGGAGCTTCAACGACCTTCGTCAGAGCTCCGATTTGGGGTGGGTAAGGGTGGCATGTGGTGCCGCTGGCGCGGACCTTTGAAAATAAGAGACTTTTGAATAAATGGGCTTTGGATCCACCGGAGTATCATGGGGTGCCGCTGGGATCGGGATCATTTGGAGCGCCAATTTGGGATGAATAGGGGTGGCACAAAACTTTAAAAATAGGAGCATATTGGATATATATATATATAATTTGTAAAAATGTCATAGATATTAAACTTTATTGTATACACCAGAAAATGAAATAGTTTTATATCTGTGACATTTTCACAAACAATAACATTTACTGTGATAATATATTTATGAAATAGTTTTATATATATAACATTTTCACAAACAGTAACATTTACAGAGTTAATATTACATAATATATATATATATATATATATATATATATATAGATAGATAGATAGATAGATAGATAGATAGAGAGAGAGAGAGAGAGAGAGAGAGAGAGAGAGAGAGAGAGACACGGTAGATCCAAATCACTATTTTTTTTCAAAATTACCATATTTTTAAATGTTTACGCTAGCGACATTCAATCCCCACTACTACCCACCCCCATTGTCGGAGCTTCAACGACTTTCATCAGAGCTATGATTTGGGTTGGTAGTAGTGGCATAGGGTGCCGCTGGTGCGGACCTCTAAAATTAAGAGAATATTAGATAAATGAGGTTTGGATCCACCGAAGCTCCGATTTGGGGTGAGTAGGGGTGGCATTGAGTTAGGTTTATATCTATAACATTTTCACAAGCATTAACATTTACTGTGTTCATATAACACAGTATGTATATATATATATATTCAAACCTCTTTTTTCTGATATTATCTTATTTTTAATGGGCCGCGCCAGCGGCATCCAATCCCCACCCCCTTTATCGGAGCTATAATAACCTTCATCAGAGCTCTGATTTGAGGTGGCATGGGATGCCGATGTAACATTTTCACAAACAGTAACATTTATTATTTGGGAAAATATTACAGATACAAACCTAATCCAATGCTACCCCTACCCACCTCAAACTGGAGTGCCGGTGTATCCAAACCCCATTTATCCAATATTCCCTTATTTCCTAAGGTCCGCGCCAGCGGTACTCCATGTCACCCCAAATCAGAACTCTGATGAAGGTTGTTGGAGCTCCGACAATTGGGGTTGGTGGTGGTCAGGATTAGATACCGCTAGCGCGGGCCGTTAAAAATAAGACAATATCAGAAAATAGAGGTTTGGATCCACAATATATATATACGTATATATACATTGTGTTATAACATAGTAAATGTTAACGTTTGTAAAAATGTTATAGATATAAATCTAACCCACTGTCACCCCTACTCACCCCAAATCGGAGCGCCGGTGGATCCAAACTCCATTTATCTAATATTCTTTTAATTTCAGAGGTCCGCGCCAGCGGCACCCTATGCCACTACTACCCACCTAAATCATAGCTTTGATGACAGTCGTTGAAGCGTCGACAATTGGGGTGGGTAGTGGTGGGGATTGAATGTCGCTAGCGTAAACCTTTAAAAATATGGTAATTTAAAAAAAAAGAGGTTTGGATCTACCGTATATATATATATATATATATTAACTCAGCAAATGTTACTGTTTGTGAAAATGTTATATATATTGTGTAATATTAACTCAGTAAATGTTACTGTTTGTGAAAATGTTATATATATAAAACTATTTCATAAATATATTATCACAGTAAATGTTATTGTTTGTGAAAATGTCAGAAATATAAAACTATTTCATTTTATAGTGTATACAATAAAGTTTAATATCTATGAAATTTTTACAAACTATATATATATATATATATATAGTTTAATATCTTAAAATGTTATATATATTGTGTAATATTAACAAAAAAGACTAATAAGTCTCGGTTATTGGGTGCCGCTGGCGCGGACCCATTACACCAAGGAATTAAAATTAGTGGGTTATTAGTCTTTTTTGTTAAGTCCATTAAAAAGTCCATTCTTTTGGTCCACTTGTGATCCTTTTCCTATATATATATATATATATATATATATATATATATATATATATATATATATATATATATATATAATAATAATAATGCTCCTGTGCGGACTAGTCCGCATTTTAGGAATGCGGACCGGACATGTGTCACCTAACGGTGCGTCTAGAAATTATCGCCTAAATTATAGGCACACTCTCTCTCTTTTCTGGGCTCACCGCCAGGTGACACATGTTCGGTCCGCATTCTTAAAATGCGGACTAGTCCGCACAAGAGCAGGACTGTATATATATATATATATATATATATATATATATATATATGCTCCTATTTTTAAAGTTTTGTGTCACCCCTATTCACCCCAAATTGGCGCTCCAGATGATCCTGATCCCATTTATCCAATCTTATTTTCAAAGGTCCGCGCCAGCGGCCCCCCAAGATACTTCGATGGATCCAAAGCCCATTTATTCAAAAGTCTCTTATTTTCAAAGGTCTGCGCCAGCGGCACCACATGCCACCCTTACCCACCCCAAATCGGAGCTCTGACGAATGTCGTTGAAGCTCCAATAATGGTGGTAAGGATTGAATACCGCTAGCGCGAACCTTCAAATATAAGGTAATTTTGAAAAAAAGGGTTTGGATCCACCGTATATATATATATACTGTGTAGTATTGGCACAGTAAATGTTACTGTCTGTTTGTGAAAATGTCAAATATATAAAACTATTTCATATTCTAGTGCATACAGTAAAGTTTACTGTTTGTGTAAATTTTTTTCTTTGGAATTTTATAGCCTTCATGGATCTTGTTTGATAGATCTCGTCGAGCAGATTCCAAAAATAGTAATTTTGTGAAAAACGGATTTGTGAATCAAAAGTTATGATCATTTGAAGATTAAAAAAAAAGTTCAACCACTTATGTAACTTCCTCAAGGAAGTTACGGATTGTTGGTTTTAAAAGGGTAAAATTGGAAAAAAAATTCCAAAAATTTAGGAATAGGACTTATATGTAAGAGAAAAATATGATGGGACTATAATGTATATAAGAACGTCTAATAGGATCTAAACGTAAATGCCCCAAAATAAAACCTACCAAAATTTTGAATTTATTAAACAAAATCAACAAATAAATTAAAACTCCTCACGGAAGTGAACTACAAAAAATTTATAAGGACAAAATATAATAAAGAAACTTGTTATATATATACATATATTGTTTGATATTTTTGATGATATTAAAGGGATAAAACAAAAAATATGCATTTGGAATGTGGCATTAATTGAGAATAATAAAAAAAAAGCACAGAAATTAAATACATATATAACAAAATCATTTATTCCCTTCTAATTTATATAAAAATATAAATAAAATATCAAGTACAAAAAATTTCTATGTACTTTGTGATTTAAAAAAGATTAAATGCGTTATGAAATTACAAACTGTTAGGAAATATCCATATCTTTTTTTCTATCCTACAAAAAAATGTTAAAAGTATATAAATTTGATATACTTTTATCCATATTATATTAATTAAAGATGTCGAATTCAAAAAAATCCAACCAAATTGATACATAGTTCGATAATAATAAGTTTAATGTCAAGGAAAAAACATTGAAGTGTATAATAATCAATTACAATTAATATGGAAAAGGTTTTATTTAATGAAGTATTATTTTGAATGCTTGATCGCAAATGATTATATCTTCTTAAAGATAAATAAGAAAACTGACAACAAATATATAAAATGATCAAATATATAAATTTGTGAACTATAGTCTACAAAATATATCATTTTGCATGAGTGCTTTCATACGTACAATACTCCCAAGTTCCTGGAAAAATTAGATAATGATTCTTAATACTTAACCTCATGGAAATGCCTTATCACCTTTCATTATTCAACTCATGGGCCTAATATGGGGGTAGCTCTTCTCAATCGTTAACTTCCTTCATTGGAGCCATAAGATTTTGATATTTGTTGGTTGATTTCCTACTTTTTATTTCCTTTGCTCTAACAAAAAAGGAAAAATATATTGAAGCCACTTTTGGAGTCTCTACTCACAACCTACTCTCATGCACTATATATATATGTTCGCGCGCGTGTGAATATAAAAAACCTTTGCCTAGTCCTGTTTGAAATATAAAGTCAAATAACTAAACATAAACACCATAATTCCAAAGATTGGCAAACATAAAAGGTTTATAGTTTCTTATTTTCTTTTTTAAATTATATTAAAATAGAATTTGATGTGCAAAGTTAATTAATTACACGTAATAATATGTACTCTTTTGTGAGGAAGTTACAAAGGAAAATAATATTTTATATATATAATGGATACTTCACAATACATGATCATTTCTTTTTGGATAACTACATAATCAGGTAATTTAGCAACTAATAAAGAAAAAAGTTAATTAGGAGTTATTATTGGTTACTTTACCTTAAAGGGGTATGGTTATTTTTATTAAAATAATTCTCTCTAAGCTTATGTTTTATATTTGTACATATTAAAAGATTTTTATTTATGGTTCACATAGAATTGTCAAATATCCATTTTAAGAGATTAGCTAATAGTTATAAACTTTAAGGGCTCTTATAATTCAAGTTTTAAAAAGAAAATAAGTATTTTCATTTAATTTATTAAAAAATTGAATGTTAAAAAATCCTAATTCATTGTACCATCTTTTGCAACCTTCCATTGGAGCTAATTATTGATCCCATCTGTACATACATGTATGATCCAATTAAATTAAAATTATAGAGTAATCACCCAAATTACAATTATATTTAAAATATATATATATATATATATATATATATATATATATATATATATATATATATAGAGAGAGAGAGAGAGAGAGAGAGAGAGAGAGAGATCCCAACTAGAACAATCACCCACAAAGTGCATTATCATGTTAGTATACCCAAAAAATTCAAAATCGAAAGGTTCCATTTAGTTTCTAAAAAACTCAGTATTAAACCGTTTGCAACTTAAGATCAATTGGGAGTCATAAAAAAGAAATCATACATATAAATCACTAACAACATTTTATAACAAAAGTCAATAAGAAATGTTCATATGCGAAGCATGAAAAAACATTAAAAAAGTACCTACCAAAATAAGGTAATTTCTATTTGGTATATTACCAAACATGTAGGTTTACAATGGAACCAACTTACTCTATTTATACATACTTATATGATAGAGTGTTGTCCATTTGTCTATCTAGAAAATTAGTTGTAAAGGTGGTAAACTCGCTTAAAAATCTCTAATACTAATTTGTAAATGCATCGAGTGTGATACCGATTGTGCGGTGATTCGAAGATTCCAATTAAAAGATTATTTAATAATTCAATTCTTAATCCAAACCAAACCATTTAAATCCAATTTTAATTAAGCCATAAGACATGAATCTAGGTGTTCAAATCCCGTCATCACAAAAATATATGATTTACGGAGTCACAAATTCTAGGAAAAAACCCAAAAGGAAAAAAGCTTTTATTTCATTATGAAGAGTAAATCGCAACTTACATACACAATGAATATCTGCAAACACTCATATAGACATGCAGTCTAGAATCAACAATGAATCACACGTAATAGATCCACAAGAATCGCAACTCCAAATCAGCCAGGAACACCCTCGAGCACTCCAAATGATACGCAGTCGTCTTCAGCCAGCACCTCCCTCAAACGGTACCAAATAAGCCGTAGGTTTGTCCTCTCTACAAGAGAAAACTTGAACAAGATTGTATCTTGGGCTCCAAAATAATTCACTAAACTATTAGGATTTTTGGTGGATAGAAAAAAAAAGTTTTAAATCCTAAATGAAGAAGACAAAGACTTTTTACAGTTTGCAATTTTTGTGTATCTATAAAGCTCGTGTCTTCTTAAGAAAAATGACTCATTTAACACGCTATTTATAAAAAAATTGTGTCAGTGATCTTTCTCAAACGACAACTGGATCTCGCTCGAACGACATGTAGTGTCGCTTGAACGATCACTTCACGCAACATGCTTATGTCGTTTGAATAACATAGTGAGGTCGTTAGAATGACCAAAACAAAAATTCCTTTTGTATTAAAACTTCTCTTCAACACTTAAAAAAAATTCTTTGACAAAAAAGATGCCTCGGGTGTTAAAAATAATTTAGAAAAATTATCCTAATACTTATAATGAATTAATAAGGGACTTAAACATAACCTTACCAAAATTCATCTCTCAGATGCTCTCTTGTTGAAGAATATTTATATTCGAATCTATCTTGTTTCATCTTCAAACTTTAACTTTTCTTCCACGGTTTGTAGCGGTATACGACTTACTCTAACGTAAACAGGACTTATAAAATATGTCCTTAGAAATATCCCCTATGTCTATGCCGGTACAAAATAAAAATATCTGAATTATCAAAAATCAAATGCCTATATAAATATAATAGCCTCCCATGAACCCAAAAATGAAAAGTTACCAAATATGTAAGTCTAAAACTTTTCTTCAAATCTTAAAATCTTTAATTTTTCTTTGTCATCATCAGGGTGTGAAAAACATGATCTTCAAACTTTGTACCTACACACACGAGACAAAGAAAATACCTTTATGACGTATCGAGTTTGAAATCAGATATAATATGAATCAAAACAACCATCGAATCTCAAATATTCCCCATAATGTAAAAACTCCCCCATTAAATCATAATCCCCCCCCCCCCCTTTTATTTATCCCAAATAGACAAGGAAAAGAATAAGAAAAATAAACCATGGAGTGTCATGACAAGCAAAGAAAAACAACGACAATCATTAGAACAAACTCAAAGGCTTCCACAAACTATTTTTGATGTTTCAATTTTTTCAAACAAAAATCATTTACACAAAATCACACCATGAATTTACACTAAGATAACCAAATCGTGGATACAGAATGAATGGGTGTGAACAAATTCGATAGGAAAATCAATGCATTTACTGATAACATATGTGCACGATGAATATGAATACTCCCAACGAATGAACTCAAAATCGTCCTTTGGTGTCAAAAAGTGTTGAATTTAAATGACATCGACTCATACTATCAACACATCAAAGTCAATAATAATTTTCACATCAATAACGTCTAAAACTATGTATGCTTTTTCATGACGTTGTGAGGACATGCAAACCCGTTGATTTAATTTCCAACCAATCTCCCTCATAAATGATAAATCTTTATTTTTAAATTAAGGCGATCTAAATTAATTTGGCCTTCGTTACTTTCACAATTGCCACACTTTTTCTGCTCTTTTCAACCTCAATGGACCTTGGCTACTTTTTTTCAATTACCACACTTTTTTAGATTTGATTTATACGCTGTCTTAGCAAAGGATAAATGAGCACCTTTCGTATACCTTCCACATTTTTCTCTCATCATTTAAAAAAAAAATTAATCATGGGCAACGGTTCTTACATGCACTACTCTCATTGTCAAGTTTTATCACATATGGTTCATTTTAAAGACAGGATTGAGATGAAAATACTTTGACCAACTTGTGATACACAAGTACAATAATCACACAAATTCTTGCAAGTGTGCTTTAAAGGTAATTATGAGTCAAACATGTAGGTAGTAATCTCAAATTACATCTTAATAACTCCACACATTATAAAACGCATAAATGAAAGACGCATATCAAAACACTATCAAATTGTCATATGGATATGGAATGAAATTGTGACTTGATCATATTAAATGTCCATTCAAAAACGGTGCAAACAAAATACAAAAAACTTTTATCAAAATAAAATATTTTTGGCTGTTTCAAATTTTTCTCAAAAAATAGAAAATCTTTTTTATATTTTTTCCAAAATTTTTCAAAAACAAAAATCTAATACAAAAAGTACACAAGTCATAACACTAGTAAGATTATACCATGAAACACACCTAGTGTATGAAAAACAAACTAACACAATCATCTATGAGATATAACAAGAGAAGAATCATGTGCAAGCAAACGAGAATCAACTAGTCTACCATATAGGGCCCCCGATAGTGATTTCCTAACCCAAAGGGATGTAAAACATTGGATAGGGGTTTTAGGAACCAAGAGGACACTAGACTTCAACTTCCTAGGACCTCTTCCAAGATCAAAACAAAAATGTCTAAGGTGTCCTTTCCTACCACAATGTGAACATGTGAAAACTCGAGGAAAGTTACTTATGGGTTGACCTTTTCTAACATCCTTAGTTTTGGTTGACCCTCTAAAGCAAACAATGGTTTTGGCTTTAACACTCGAAACATGAGAACAAGACGAGACATTACCATCACTACACAAACTACTCGAGTCTCTTAAATCATTTTTAACTTCAAAATTTTTTATTCAAGCAAAGAATTAGACTCTTCCAATTTTAGGGATTCCTTTTTCAATTTTTCTGTAATTCATAAAAGGTTATCACGCTCCCCTCAATATGAGAAAACTTTTTCCTAAGAGTCTTCTCACGTGCCACAAATCATCGATTAAAATATTTTTATCCTCCTTGGCACAAACACAAACCCTAGAATTTTTAAAGTCCTCCAATTCCTTTTCTAAAAATAGGAATCTATTCTATCATCACTCTCCTTTTTGGACAATTCAAAATTCTTAAAGTCACGGGCCAAGGCAACAAATTTCTTAAGATAAAAATCTCTTTGATTTTGAATCGTTTTCAAAAGATCCATAGCATATTAAAAATGACAATTTTCTTTTTTCAAAACTTCTATTCTTTTCGCAAACGTCAAATTCAAACTATTTAAATCATCAAAACTATGATTTGTGACATCAAGGAGGGGCATCCGATTATATAAGTTTTCATTCGAAAATATTGCGAATTTTTCAAAATCAAATTTTTCAAAAAAATTGATATCACAAAAATTTGCGAAAAACAAAGATCACTCAGTAAATTAGAGAAACCCTCTCTAATACCAATTTGTAAATGCGTCGAGTGTGATATCGATTGTACAGTGATTCAAAAATTCCAATTAAAAGTTTATTTAATCGATCAACAATTTTTAATCCAAGCCAAACCAATTAAATCCAATTTTAATTAAGCCCTAAAACATGCATCTAGGAGTTCAAATCATGTTATCACAAAAATATATGATTTGCTGACTCACAAATTTCAGGAAAAAAAACAAATGGGAAAAACCTTTTTTCTCTCTATGAAGAGGTAAGTCGTAACTTATATACACAATGAAATCTACAATGAATATCCGTTGACACTCACATAGACACGCAACCTAGAATCAACAATGAATCACACGTAGTAGATCCACAAGAATCGAAACTCCAAATTAACCAGGAACACCCTTGAGAACTCCCAATGGCACACAATCATCTTCAACCAGCACCTCCCTCAAGCGATACCAAATCAGCCGTAGGTTTATCCTCTCTACAAGAGAAAACTTGAACAATATCATATCTTGGGATCCAAAATAATTCACTAAACTATTGGGATTTTTGGTGAATTGAAAAACAAAGTTTTAAACCCTAAATGAAGAAGACAAAGACTTTTTGCAATTTGCAGTTTTTGTGTATCTGTAAAACTTGGGTCTTCTTAAGAAAAATGACACATTTAACACAATTTATAAAAAAATTGTGTCAGTGATCTTGCTCGAACGATAATTAGATCTCGCTCGAATGACATGTAGTGCCGCTTGAACGATCACTTCGCGTAACATGCTTATGTCGTTTGAATGACATAGTGAGGTCGTTTGAATGACCAAAGTGAAAATTCTTTTTCTATTAAAACTTTGCGTCAACACTTGGATAAATTCTTTGACGAAAAAAGACGCCTCAGGTGTTTAAAAACAGTTTAGAAAAATTATCCCAATACTTATAATGAATTATTAAGGGACGTAAACACAACCTTACCAAAATTCATCTCGCAGAGGCTCTTTTGTTCAAGAATGTTGATATTCGGATCCGTCTTGATGCGTCTTCAAACTTTAACTTTTTTTCGACAGTTTGTAGTGGTATACGACATACTCTAATGTAAACAAGACTTTTAAAATATGTCCTTACATTAGTTCCAATATCTATATGGAGATCATTAACAATTGGTCGTCGTCTTTGAACATGTGGCAGAGGGTAGTGAAAAAAGGGTACCCAAACCCGTCAATGTGAAACATTTTAGTCTACTTGAGGACTTTCGTTAATGTTGATTTTTGGGTTTAATATGATGCTGATTGAGATATGATTGTTGTTCTATGATTTTATAAATGGTTGCTTGCATGGGTATAGATTAGGGATAGAGAATCATAGAAGATGAAGGTGTAGTTTCTAGGGGATTTTCATTCTTGCATTATTGGGCATTTGTTTTTCAGATAAGAGATATTTAAGGTAAAGAGAAGGGTTGGAGATGAATGGTTCATTATTAACATGAGATAAAGTGGGGAAGACTATTTGTTTCCCATTACCATAAAATATTGATGTAGAAGTAAAAGAGAATTATTGGGAACTTGGAAAAGTGAAGAGTCCAAAAGTAAATTATGAGAGAACCGGTAGGGATAATGGATAGTTCAAGTCATACTCTTGAAATCCTATTTATGGTGTTATACGCGGCTTAATTGTACGTGCGTCTTTCATATTTATAATATTAAATATGATATGCTATGATATAATATGCTATGCTATAATATAATATGATATGCTATAATATAATGTGATATGATGAGAGGAGTAATTGATTCCATATGTTGGTTTAGGTAGTATAGATGTACACGACTGATGTACAATTACTTCAATGAGTGCGCCAGGAACTAGCAGATTTTAGAGTATTCTAATCTAGAAATGGGCTCAATAATTTTTCCTCAAACCTAACCCCACCTAATTGAATTCAATTTTTATATTAATTCCCCAATTTGCCCTTCCCACTCCTTAATAGGATTCAAAATCTTCTAGTATATAGAGACCCTGTCTTCTAACCCCATTACCATATCGGTTTATTCTCTCTCTCTCTCTCTCTCTATCTATCTATCTCTATTTATATATATCACATTATCACATAAATATTCTTTGTTCAAAGCGATCAAAGAAGTTCATATTGTTTTTCTTATCTAAAGGTAAGTCTCCTTCTATTTAGTCTTTATACTTTGTATTTTATCTTTGTGAGATTTAATATTTTTAATATTTTGTTTGTTTAGATGTTGACAATCCTCAATATTGACCGTCAAATTTCTTCTATTTTTATTACTAGTCTGTTGCTTTTGACTATTTTTCCTTATGATTAGAGATACAAATATTCGTGAATACCCTAAACATTAAGACCATAACATTCAAGGTGGAGGGTTCCGACACAATCGACAGTGTAAAGGCCAAAATCCAAGACAAGGAAGGAATCCCACTAGACAAACAATGTTTAATATTGGTCGAAAAATAGCTATGAGGACGGCAAAACCCTAGCTGATTATAACACTCTAAAAGAATAAATTGTATTTTCCCATATTTTTGTGGGCTTTATTTACTAATTACTTAATGGGAAATAAATCAATTAATGGATTTAATTACTACTTTGTGATTTAGTATTAATAAAAATGCGTAATTCATAAGGTAATTGAATTTGCAAGTGACGTGATTTTTGTGCCATATGTTATAATTAATTAATTATTGAGATTAGTTGTATGATTTTTTGGTTAGTATTATAAATTATATTATATTAGACTATGCGTGACACGTATAATAATTACGTATCTATTTTATTCTACGTTGTGAGGTATTATCGTAAGTTACAAGGTATTACCATTTGAGGCATGCTCTAGAGTGTCATGAAGGGATGAATATATGTGTTTATCATTTTAAGTTGGCATAGAGAGGTAGGTATACCCTTAGGCTAAGTTTTCAGCTATTTCAGGTAGTATTTTGGACTCATTTGGGGACCCAATAATAGGCCTATTACACACACTCAGAAATTAGAGGAATAAAAGGAAGCTAAAATCCATTTATTTCTCATTTCCCTCAAAATTAAGAACCCTAGCATCCATTCTAGAGAGAGAGGGAGATATATAAGGAGATTAAGAGGATTAAGGAAGAAGAAGAATGAACAATCAAGAGGCAAAATCATTCACTCGTGCCATTTCAGGCAAGAAATCTCTTGCTTTAGCACGAAATAATTTATGATTTTGTTATTGAATTCATGCTGAGGGATGAATAAATTGGAAGTATGATTTTTTTATGTTGATTTGATAATTAAATCTAAAATCATACGTGAAGTTGAACTCATATTGTGTAGAACATAAATTTGGGTGAAATTGGGAAATTTGCGAAATTAAACGATTAATTGTTGTTTAAGATATGAAATAATTGTTGTAACATGTTTAGAATGATATCTATATTGTTATGTTAAGTTAGGTTGATAATGTAATCCGATTTTGGAGCTTGAGGACCATTAATGGAGGTTTGGAGAAGACAAACCTCATTTTTCTAAAGATCATTGCCAGGAGCAAATCGATTCAGACCCTTTATGGATTGTGGTTGAGCCTAATCGAATTACGAATGCGTGGGTGCTAGTTTCGTATTTCTCTAATTTTCTTGGGATTTGTTATGATTTTTGTACTAATAATGTGTGGGACTGAAATTTTGGATTGGGCTTCCTTTCAGGATTTTCCACCTAGTTGATTAAGTTATTAGACTTGGTTGATATTGAGGGTAGTTATGTAGGTTAAGATATATGACCTTTGTATTATTTTAGTTCCATCAGGTGTAAGGATTCGATTTAATTGGGTATATGTGTGGGTGACCGTTAGCCTGTGGCAGTTTGCATATATGTTCAGTTTTAAGAATAATGAGCTCAAGTGGTTGGGAATTTATTTAGGCCTTGAGAAATTATGGGCCACACAATTAATCGTGTAATTAAATGGGAAGATGTGTATGTATATATATTATGAGAAAGAGTATATATACACATAGGCAATTACTCATATTTAAAGATATGATAAAATAAGCGTTGGATTTGACAAGATTAAAAATTGATAAATCTAAAAGCGTAATAAACTAGATGTTGTTTGGGAGATTCGTTAAATTGGGGGACACTTGAGAGTATTCGATATCCTACCTTTTAATACATGTTTTTGTTTGGTTTAAAAATATAATAAACCTTATTGAAGTTGATAATTCGACATTTAAGGATTTAAATGATTTGGGCATGCTAAAAAGTATACATTATCCTATATTTATACATCCTGAGTATATATATATATAAATTACATTATTATGTGAATATACCGTACTCATGATGAATCTACCGATGATCTTGTGTTGAAAGTAGTGACCATGTATCGAAACCCTAAGTACAAATGCAGGCAACCAGGGGGTCTTATGTTGAAAGAAGTGACCGTGTCTTGACTATAAATGCAAGCAATCGGGGGGTCTTATGTTGAAAGTATTTACCATATATCAAAACCTTGACTTAAAATGTAGGCAAGCATTGTGTTGAAAGTACTAATCGTTTACCAAAACCCTGACTATAAATGAAGGCAAGCATGGGGTCTTGTACTGAAATTAGTGACTATATATCGTAACCCTGATTATAAATGTAGGAAAATGGGAGGTCTTGTGTTGGAATTAATGATCGTGTATCCAAAAGTTCTTATATTTATATCATATGGTCATTTGGTCTAAACTTTATGATGAGAGAGGTTGACGACTCGGTCCTTTGACGGGATTTTATTATGGAACTACCCGTTGGTTGAGCTGTGAAGTGATGCCACATTATCATATGTGTATATTGATTTAATTTAAGTCCATTAGATAAGAGTCTCATACGGACATACTGGTAGAGGTACACAAAGGTCCTTTAAGGTAAATGCCTTCGCAGTGTGATTATTACACTTAAGTATGTATATACGATATTAGTCTGAAAATGGGAACTTGAATTAAAGCCCTATGTCACATTTATGTGTTATGTTATGTGATTTTAATTCCTCATTAGTTGGGTGATATAAGTGGGGGTTAATATGGGAACTTTATTGTGTTTATACATTATAGTTTCGTAAGGAATGAGTATTATTAAAATAAGTTAATATAATGAAATGACACACTATGAAATCATGAACATCTTAATATATAAAAGGTGGGCTTTGGACTACATTATGCATATGTCTATTTAGTTACATCCCTTTGTTACTCACTTTCTAATCACTTACTTTTTAGTCTAATAATAGATACTTTTAGTATAGTCTATGTGGGGAGGGTTGGTACATGCTCATAGTATCCCACTTAGATTAGGGGTGAGGAATTCCTTGCATGTGACTGTTAACGAGATGGTACATTTATCGTAAATGAGTCTGTAAACACCCAATTATAGGAACCACATAAGTACCTCCTCCCTAGTACTCACTGGATCACCGCAAACCCCATGTGATACTTTGAGTAACGATATAGAGGCCACTGGGTGCTCCCGGGCTCCATTTGACTACGGTCAACTTTCTTGTCTGAGAAGAAGCTTAATAAATCTTCGAGAGGTTCTGAATCCTCTTTCCAACGGTCTGCCTCATGCGTGAATTGATGTTACGATAGGGAAGAATGATCCATTTTACCCCCAAAACTGATCTAAAGGTCATCGGGTGCTCTCAGGCTCCATTTGAATTCGATCAACTCTCCAGCTTGAGCGAAGCTTATAGTATGAACGAATGACCCAATAAACCCTGAAGGGTCACTGCATGCTTTCAGGACCCATTTGACTTGGGTTAACTCTTCGAACATAATTAAGCTAAATGAAATCTCGAAGGTCTCAAAATGACCTTTGCAACTGTTCATGTCGTTCGTGAATCGGCCATACGGTTCGGAAGAACGATCCGTTTTCCTTTGAAAACTTCTTATCCAGTGACCAACGTGCGCTCTTGGGACCCATTTGACCTCAGTAAACTCTGAAATCTGGAGTGGCTTAATGGATTTTTATAGGGATCTGAATACCCATCCAACGATCCATCCCTTGCACGATTCTGACTTCTGATTTGCATTTCACGATCATTTTTCTAAAAAAAATGTCCCAAACTACCGAATGGCACCCCTAGAACCCTACCTATCGGCAGTGTGCCTAAGGTGCTATGCCAATAGCTAGGCACAGGACCATGCCGATCAACATCACTTTGGACCAATAACTAAAAAGTGTAGCATGCCTGAATCTAACTGGGGTTCACAGAGCCGTTTTCAAGTAGTGTTTGATCGATTACGTATTAATCAATATTCGATTGATTGGTCTTAGGTTATTGACATAAAATATTTGTCTAAGCCACTTCGTTTCTTTTTTTCCAAGTCACTTCTTTTTTTTGTCCAAGTTGCTT
Organism: Sambucus nigra; assembly: GCA_949130495.1. Lineage (NCBI taxonomy): Eukaryota > Viridiplantae > Streptophyta > Magnoliopsida > Dipsacales > Adoxaceae > Sambucus > Sambucus nigra. The sequence continues at coordinate 556,679,359 of OX422212.1, read as the reverse complement.
TTCTTTTTGTCTAACTCACTTCCTTTTTTCTTTGTGAGTTTCGAGAATATCCGCATTCATAGGTCCGAGATCTACATCTATGAATTTAAAGGTACGAATGATCAACTCTGCAATCAGTTGTTAGAATCAACAGGTCTTCAAATCGTTCATTTGAAAAAATTGAAACCCTTCTTATTGGATGATCATGATACTTCCTAAAAATCAAAATTCTTAATCAATGGAGGAATAATATCACCATTTTTATTCAATAAGATACCAAAGTGGATGATTGACTCATTCCATACTAGAAATAATCATAGAAAATCATTTGATAACATGGATTCCTATTTCTCAATGATATTCCACGATCAATATAATTGGCTGAATCCCATGAAACCATCAACCCTTTTAATCCAGTTTATATAATGACTTGTGAAACCCCGACTAATTAAATACCGGGTAGCTACTCCTTTATTAAATTAATACAAAATTCCAAGTTGGTTCAATTCGTAGCATCACTGTCGAAAATGTCTTAACAATTTCTAGCCACCTAATATTTAAAAAGTGAGTTGTCAATTTTAATTAAATCCGGTTAACATGAAAGTAGATAAGAAATGTTAACATAACCACCACAATGAAATGACAAGTATAACCATACAATAATAATGAAACTGGACGGATACTCCTCACAACAAATCCAAATACAGGAATAACAAATACTAAGTTTGAATCATAATTTATTACAACTCGAAATCTGAAATAAACTCAATAGATAAAATGATTCTAAAAGCAATGAGGCGACAAGCCCAACTGATGAGGAGATCTACTAATAGAGTCAAGATCAAAAGTGGAGGCGTCTAGTGACAAAATCCTGTAACTTCCACAACAGCTACAGTACGTCACCTGAATGGAACTCCTATGCTTGGTGTCCTTGTGGCTGGGCACCTAAAAGGTTTTTACAAAAAAATATATTTGAAAGCAAACGAGTCAGAGCCCGATTGTGGAAAAATAGTTTAAAATATAGCAAGTGTTTTAATGACAATAAAATAATAAATGCAAAATACATGTTAGGACGTGCTCTCATATGAAATACTCACCTCTCGACTATTTGTGCACTCCTAACGTACCCGTACCCATTCTAGTACTTACCATATCTAACTAGTCCAAAATAAATTCTAACATTTCTAAACGATTCACACTTTAATTCCAACATCATCAATTAATTAGAGAGATTTACATTTTTTTCTCGGTTTCCCATTATTAGCAATACTAATATACTAGAGATCATCCCATTTATCTTTACAGAACGTTGCTATAATTATACTCACAATTAAACATGACAGTTCATTTCAATTAACCTTATATTATTCCCATCATAAATATACATTACTAGCACCCCGAGACTAAGTTGCGGTGCACATATACTCTACTATCAAATCCCAGTACATCACATACATAAGGACCACGCATTCCGAATCTCTCAGGAATCGTTCTCAAATAATAGCAATCACAAATAATGGAGGCGAACATAGTTCACATCACATGGGTCATGCACATACCTACTCTCCCATGATCAGCAGACTTATTAACTTCTCAATAAGTCCTTCTCTGACCTATGTCCTCGAGGTACCAATCTACATCCTCTCGGAGGCATACAAAGATTAGATGGCCCTAATCGAACGCAAACCTCCCATGATAGCAAGTATGGTAGGTATGTTATACACATAAAACCACATCAACTAAGAATTTGCACATCTTAGATATCTTGTATTATTAATATAGGTCTACATCTCATTCTGATACCATCATTTAATGTTACACAATTTCAAGCCTCTGATTGGTATATTAACGTTATCAACCCTTCTCACGTCGTAATTAGTTACTCGTTTTTTACTCCCCAATTGACATATGATTTTATTATAAGGTTCTAAGTCCTACTCCTTAACGTACCTCAATTCTCACAATTATACCCACTAATCAATAGGGGAAGGTCAATATTCCAATTAAATAAGTCTACGGAACGTTTGAAATGAAATCAGGCCAAAAAGGCCATTCTGTCAACTCGTTAGAAGTCTCGTTCGAACGAGGTCGTTCGAACAAAGGGCTTCGAACGAAATACCAACTTGTTAGAAGGGATACTGTCATCTCGTTAGAAGCTCGTTCGAAAGAGGTCGTTCGAACGACCTGGGCAGGTCTTCTAACGAGATGGCAGTTTGAACCTAGAAATTTCCCCAATTTGTTTTTCTTCAATTTCTCTCCCTTAAATCCATAGTAAGATCATCCCAAATGAGTTTTAACGTGAATAAACTACTCTAAGTTATCCTAGATCACTATTTAACATATATCCGGTATCAATTCTTCCTAAATTAACATGAAATCATCAAACTTCTCAAATCTTGTCTCAAACCCTATAAACAAGAAGCCAGAATTTTAATGTCTGCAATTACTTCTTCCTAAATCCGTTTTTACATCATCAAAAGTTGTATTTTGTATATGACAATCGTCTAATAACATTCTACATGCAATCCCTATATCATATTATGAATTGTACCTCCAATTTCATGGATTTTCATCAAACTTCCAATATAAGACAATTATTCAATTCTAATCATGGAAGAAACATTCGCTTGAAATTAATGTAATTGAACCACTTGCCTTATGTTCTGACTCGATGTTGAAGGATTGAAAGTTGATTCTCCTCTTCCTCTCTACAAGTTTTTTCTCCAAGATGGTGATGGTGGTTGGAGGTTTTCCTTTTGGAACTTCTTAAGACTTTCCCTCTAACTCCCGTAGCCCTCTAGCTTACCAAATGCTGATAATGGCTTAGCGAGTTATTTTCTAATATAAAAATAACTTCTAAAATTCGTGGGTTTTAATTCCCTTATTTTTAAAATTACCAAACTACCCTTTTGGGTTGCCGGTATGGCCTAAAAATACCTCGGGACCCAAACTAAACCCCCAGCTAGTGTTTTCTGACTATTTTGACCCTTTCGGACACGTTGGCGCACTCAAAATGACCATTCGCTTGATAAAAATAAAATTCACTTTTTAATTCAATTAATTATGTTCCTGACACAACTAACACGCGCGTCCCAACTAAATTTCCCAAATTAATTTAAATATCATCAATACTCATGTATTACCATACATACTCGGAAATAATAAATTTTAACATCATAATCAAATACCAACTCACATCTCGTTAGTATTTATATCCGGATTAATTTTCAATTACTCATGTATTACCATACATACTCGGAAATAATAAATTTCAACATCATAATCAAATACCAACTCACATCTCGTTAGTATTTATATCCGAATTAATTCCCAATTAATTCCCATTTAATTTAATTAATCCCCTAAATAAATATCGATAAAATTACGGGGTATTACATACTTCCCCTCTAATAACAGAATTTCGTCCCGAAATTCGGAACAAAAAAGTACCTGGTAAAAATAGCTCTGGATAGCGCTCGCGCATCTCATCCTCGCGCTCCCATGTGGACTCCTCGGCTTTATGATGCCGCCACTGAACAAGTACTAATGGTACTATCTTTAACCTCAGTTTTCGCTCGCTTTGGTCCAAAATAGCAATCGACCCCTCCTCGTATGAACTATCTGGCTAAAGATCAATGTCCTCTAAAGCAATGTGGGTATGGGCCAAATCATCCCTAAGGTATTTCTTTAGCGAGGAAATATGGAACACATCATGAATCCTATGCAAGTGCTTTGGTAACCCAAGTCTATACGCAACTGGCCCAATCCGCTCGATGATAGGAAATGGCCCCACATACCTCGGTGCTAGTTTCCCCTTCTTCCCAAAACGCATAATCCCCTTCATAGGAGATACTCTGAGTAACACCTGGTCCCCCACTTTGAATTCTCTGAAGAACCTCTTCGCATCAGCATAGCTCTTCTGCCGATCCTGAGCTACCCGAATGCGACTCCGTATCAACTCTATCCTTGCCGAAGTGTCCTGAATCACTTCCGGCCCAAGGAGTTTGTTATCCCCCACCTCTAACCAACACGATGGGGAACGACAAGATCTACCGTACAATGCCTCAAATGGATCCATGCCAATGGTGAATAAGTAGGAGTTATTATAAGCAAACTCCACCAGTGGAAGGTACTGCTCTCATCCACCTCCAAAGTCTAGGATGCACATACGTAACATGTCCTCCAACATCTAATTTGTCCACTCGGTTTGCCCATCAGTCTGCAGGTGATAAGTCGTACTCAACCACAACTCCGTACCCATGGCCTCCTGGAAACTCTCCCAAAATCGTGAAACAAATATCTTGTCTCGGTCAAACACGATATTTAGAGGCACACCGTGAAGTCTCACTATTTCCGTAATGAAAATCTGGGCATACTGTCCCGTAGTGTAGTCTGTCCTCACGGGTAGAAAATGAGCAATTTTGGTAAACCTATCCATAATTACCCATATGGAGTCGTGACCCCTTTGTGACGTAGGTAATCCCGTGATAAAGTCCATGGATATGCTCTCCCATATCCACGTCGGAACCTCTAATGGCTGTAGAAGTCCCGTCGGTTTCTGATGATCCACCTTTACTAACTGAAAAGTGGCGCATTTAGAAATATACACGGCGATATCCCTCTTCATCCCGCTCCACAAATACTGGTGTCTCATGTTTTGGTACATCTTATCCCCACCAGGGTGTATCGCGAATCGTGAGCCGTGCGACTCTGCCATAACCTTGTGTCGTAAGTCTTCCCCTTTCGGAACAACCAGTCTCCCATTGAAGCGTAATCCCCCGTCTGAACTAATGGTATAGGATTCGGCTCCCTCTGCTAGTAATCAAACTATCTGCTCCTGACAGAACGAGTATTTTGCTTGGGCCTTTATCACTCTCGTAACAATCTGCGGTGTAATAGTCATCACAGACATGAACGATCGGGCCACTCCATCCTGGTGTCCCAACTCCTTCCACTTATCCTTCTACACCTCGGCCACCTCATCTACTGGCCTACGGCTCAACGCGCCTGCTACCACGTTAGCCTTCCCCGGGTGATATTGGATATCAAACTGATAATCCTTCACAAACTCAAGCCACCGTCGTTGACGCATATTCAGTTCCTTCTGCGTGAAGAGGTATTGTAAAGACTTATGGTCCGTGAACAACAGAAATTTATCCCCCAGGAGATAGTGTCTCCAAATCCGAAGAGCGAATATAATTGCCGCTAACTCCAAGTTGTGGGTGGGGTAATTCCTCTCATGAGGCTTAAGCTTACGGTAAGCATAAGTTATGGCGTGACTCTCCTGTTGCAGCACACCTCCGAGTCCTTGTAAGGACGCATCGGTGTAAACTAAATACTCAACTCCCGATCTGGGCAATTCTAACATAGGTGATGAGGTCAACTTGTCCTTCAACTCATCGAATGCCAACTGACAGGCATCGCACCAGATGAATGGCACACCCTTGCGAGTCAGATGTGTCAAAGGACCCGCTATCTTTGAGAAACCCCGAATAAACCTCTTGTAGTATCCTGCTAGGCCCAAGAAACTACGGATCTCAGTTAGTGTCATGGGCTGTCCCAACTCCCTCACCACGGATACCTTCCCCGAATCAACAGATATCCCCCGGTCTAAAATGATATGCCCCAAAAACTGAACCTCTTTCAGCCAAAACCCACACTTCTCATACTTTGCATAAAGCTCGTTCTGACGTAGCGTCTACAAAACCTGTCTCAAATGCTCGGCATGATCCTCTTCTGTCTGGGAGTAAACCAGAATGTCATCAATAAATATGATGATGAACTGATCTAGGAACTCTCCGAACACCCTATTCATCAGGTCCATAAACACGACTGGAGCATTGGTCAAGCCAAAATTCATAACCCGAAACTCGTAAGAACCATATCTCGTTAAGAAAGCAGTCTTCGAGACGTCTTATTCCCTTATACGCAACTGATGGTATCCCGATCGTAAATCAATCTTTGAGAAGAAGCAAGCTCCTCTCAACTGGTCAAATAAGTCATCGATTTGGGGCAACGGATACTTATTCCGTATCGTGACTTTATTCAACTCCCGGTAATCTACACACAATCTCAACGATCCATCCCTCTTCTTTACGAACAACACAGGGGCACCCCATGGCGAAGTACTCCTTCGGATAAACTCCTGACCCAACAACTTCTCTATCTGATCCTGTAGCTCTCTCATCTCTGCTGGAGCCATACGTTAAGGTGCACGGGCAATTGGCCGAGTGCCCGGCATCAAATCGATCACAAAATATATCTCTCTACTAGGTGGTAATCCAGGTATATCCTGAAATACATCAGCAAATTCCCTCATGACTGGAATTGAATCGAGTGGCATCACCACTTCCTTAGAGGTCTCTTCCTCTATATAGTACAAGTGAGTGGACGATCCTCCCTCAGGGCGAGGCATCGCCACTAAAAACATCTTCTGCCCGGGAATGGCAAAGATAATACTCCTACTGAAATAATTAATCATGGCTCGATACGCAACCAGCTAATCCATACCAACAATCGCATCATACTCAGTCATATCTAATACTAACATATCAGCGGGTAAAGTAAATCTCCCGATATCTATACCCACACCTCTACAAATAAGTGATATCACGGAACCGTTACTCAACGGTGAATCTATACAAGTAACCGTGCTCTCTGCGGTGTCTAATAACCCAATAGTGCGTGCAAATCTCGTGGCAATGAAATAATGTGTGGCCCCCGTATCAAATAAAATACGCCCCATAGTCCCCTGAATAGAGAACATACCCTCAATAACAGGTGGATCCTGTGGGACTGCGGCATGCTGGAGCTGGTATACTCTCCCATACTGAAGCTATCCCTGCTGGACTGGGACCGCTGGAATGGGTGGTAATGCTGCCATCTGTGGTGGTGCTGGGAGGGCGGCGGGAAACATAGGCCTATGTGGCTCGTGTCGAGCACCCCGTTGCTGCTACCGTGGGGCCCTGCCCCTATCAGGACAATCCTAGAATTTGTGGCCAGTCTTGCCAAAAATTAAGCACTTCCCTGATAAGTTTCCCCCTCACTGTCCCTACTGCCCACGGTCCTGATGGCCGTTACCATTCCTACCCTGGCCATGCTGGCCCTGCTGAAACTGTTGCTGCCGAACATTCTAGCCCTGCTGGACCTGCTGTCCGTTCTGACCCTGATGGCCATGTCTAAAACCTCCCTGACCATTCCTGAAATCCCCATATCTGAACCTCTTAGGATCCCCCTGTTGGGAACCCCGATCTCCCTGCCTATGCTGACTCTGAGCAGATTGTGCCCCGCTGGCACCATTTTCCCCGATCCTTCCCTGATGGATGGAGTCTCCTGATCTCTTGCTCTCAGACATGTGAAAGCGGTGATCCTGGCAGTGTAGCAGTGCTGCGTTAACCACATCACAATAAGTGGCTAACGAGAGGTTTCCCAACAAGTGCTGACGGGTCCTCCAAGTCAATCCGTCCATAAATTTCTGCATTTTCTTCTCCTCGGTTGGAATATCATCCAAAACAATGTTCAAGAGATTGGTGAACTCAGCCTCATACTCAGCTACGGTCTTTCCCTCCTGCTTGAGGTTCATCAACTTCCTCCTCATCTCAATGTGAACAGTTGACGGAAAATATTTGCGATCGAACCACACCCAAAACTCCTGAATAGTGAGAGTGTCCCTCTCCTTCGCGGTGGTAATGGACTCCCACCACTGCAATGCTGATCCTACTAGTTTAAAAGTAGACAGTATCTGCTTTTGAACATCCGTGCACTCGTACATCCTTAAGTGCCTCTGAATGTCCTTCCTCCACTGACTGGATACCACAACATCGGAGCTACCTGCAAACTCCGGAGGGTGTGCTTTCTGAAAAGCATCACGGACGCGTTCCCAAGCAGACGGGAATGCATGAGCCTGAACTAGCACTACTGCTGTGCCTAAGGTGGTGCCTGCTATACAACTGCAATGGTGGCATTCACCGCTTGGGCTACAATGGCTGCAACCTATGCGACATTCATGGTGCCCGGAACTGGTGCAGGCTGTGGCTCGGGCTGAGCATCCCTAGGAACTCGTTGTACTCGTCATGGAGGCATCTGAAATGAGAGTAAAGTCTATAAGTTTGCAGTTATTATCTCAAAATAGTTGAAGAGCGAAACATACACAAAAGAGTACAACAGTCCTAGAATATAGGGCTCTACATCAAAGAAAGATCAGCGAAAACATAACAAGCCGTACAGATCCTAAGAACACTAGAACTGATGCTATGATACCACATGTGACACCCCGACTAATTAAATACCGGGTCGATACTCATTTATTAAATTAATACAAAATTCCAAGTTGGTTCAGTTCGTAACATCACTGTCGAAAACGTTTTAACAATTTCTAGCCACCTAATATTTAAAAAGTGAATTATCAATTTTAATTAAATTCGGTTAACATGGAAGTAGATAAGAAATGTTAACATAACCACCACAATGAAATGACAAGTATAACCATACAATAATAATGAATCTGGAGGGATACTCCTCACAACAAATCCAAATACAGGAATAACAAATACTAAGTTTGAATCATAATTTATTACAACCCGAAATCTGAAATAAACTGAATAGATAAAATGATTCTAAAAGAAATGAGGCAACAAGCCCAACTGATGAGGAGATCTTCTAATAGAGTCAATATCGAAAGTGGAGGCGTCTACTGACAAAATCCTGTAACTTCCACATCAGCTACAGTACGTCACCTGAATGGAACTCCTACGCTTGGTGTCCTTGTGGCTGGGCACCTAAAAGGTTTTTACAAGAAAATATATTTGAAAGAAAATGGGTCAGAGCCCGATTGTGGAAAAATAGTTTAAAATATAGCAAGTGTTTTAATGACAATAAAACAACGAATGCAAAATACATGTTAGGACGTGCTCTCGCATGAAATACTCACCTCTCGACTATTTGTGCACTCCTAACGTACCCGTACCCATTTTAGTACTTACCATATCTAACTAGTCCAAAATAAATTCTAACATTTCTATACGATTCACACTTTAATTTTAACGTCATTAATTAATTAGAGAGCTTTACATTTTTTTCTCGGTTTCCCATTATTAGCAATACTAATATACTAGAGATCATCCCATTTATCTTTACAGAACGTTGCTATAATTATACTCACAATTAAACATGACAGTTCATTTCAATTAACCGTATATTATTCTCATCATAAATATACATTACTAGCACCCCGAGACTAAGTTGCGGTGCACATATACTCTACTATCAAATCCCAGTACATCACGTACATAAGGACCACGCATTTCGAATCTCTCAGGAATCGTTCTCAAATAATAGCAATCACAAATAATGGAGGCGAACATAGTTCACATCACATGGGTCATGAACATACCTACTCTCCCATGATCAACAGACTTATTAACTTCTCAATAAGTCCTTCTCTGACCTATGTCCTCGAGGTACCAATCTACATCCTCTCGTAGGAATACAAAGATTAGATGGCCCTAATCGAACGCAAACCTCCCATGATAGCAAGTATGGTAGGTATGTTATACACATAAAACCACACAAACTAAGCATTTGCACATCTTAGATATCTCGCATTATTAATATAGGTCTTCATCTCATTCTGATACCATCATTTAATGTTATACGATTTCAAGCCTCCGATTGGTATATTAACGTTATCAACCCTTCTCACGTCGTAATTTGTTACTCGTTTTATACTCCCCAATTGACATCTGATTTTATTATAAGGTTCTAAGCTCTACTCCTTAACGTACCTCAATTCTCACAATTATACCCAATAATCAATAGGGGAAGGTCAATACTCCAATTAAATAAGTCTACGGAACGTTTGAAATGAAATCAGGCCAAAAAGGCCATTCTGTCAACTCGTTAGAAGTCTCGTTCGAACGAGGTCGTTCAAATGAAGGGCTTCAAATGAAATACTAACTCGTTAGAAGGGATACTGTCATCTCGTTACAAGCTCGTTCGAACGAGGTCGTTCGAACGACCTGGGCAGGTCTTCTAACGAGATGGCAGTTTGAACCCAGAAATTTCCCCAATTCGTTTTTCTTCAATTTATTTCCCTTAAATCCATAGTAAGATCATCCCAAATGAGTTTTAACGTGAATAAACTACTCTAAGTTATCCTAGGTCACTATTTAACATATATCCGGTATCAATTCTTCCTAAATTAACATGAAATCATCAAACTTCTCAAATCTTATCTCAAACGCTATAAACAAGAAGCCAGAATTTTAATGTCTACAATTACTTCTTCCTAAATCCGTTTTTACATCATCAAAAGTTGTATTTTGTATATGACAATCGTCCAATAACATTCTACGTGCAATCCCTATATCATATTATGAGTTCTACCTCCAATTTTATGGATTTTCATCAAACTTCCAATATAAGACAATTATTCAATTCTAATCATGGAAGAAACATTCGCCTGAAATTAATGTAATTAAACCACTTGCCTTATGTTCTGACTCGATGTTGAAGGATTGAAAGTTGATTCTCCTCTTCCTCTCTACAGATTTTTCTCGAGGATGGTGATGGTGGTTGGAGGTTTTCCTTTTGGAACTTCTTAAGACTTTCCCTCTAACTCCCGTAGACCTCTAACTTACCAAATGCTGATAATGTCTTAGTGGGTTTTTTTCTAATATAAAAATAACTTCTAAAATTCGTGGGTTTTAATTCCCTTATTTTTAAAATTACCAAACTACCATTTTAGGTTGCCGGTATGTCCTAAAAATGCTCCGGGACCCAAACTAAACCCCCAGCTAGTGTTTTCTGACTATTTCGACCCTTACGGACACGTTGGCGCACTCAAAATGACCATTCGGTTGCTAAAAATAAAATTCACTTTTTAATTCAATAAATTACGTTCCTGACGCGACTGACACGCGCGTCCCAACTAAATTTTTCAAATTAATTTAAATATCATCAATACTCATGTATTACCATACATACTCGGAAATAATAAATTTTAACATCATAATCAAATACCAACTCACATCCCGTTAGTATTTATATCCGGATTAATTCCCATTTAATTTAATTAATCCCTTAAATAAATATTGATAAAATTACGGGATATTACATGTCTTTTTCGAGAGCTAGAGGAATTGAATCCCAGGTACATCAATTAGTAGGTATGAGAGGATTAATGTCGGATCCCAAAGGATAAATGATTGATTTACCCATTCAAAACAATTTACGCGAAGGACTCTCTTTAACTGAATATATTATTTCTTGCTACGGAGCCCGAAAGGGGGTTGTGGATACTGCTGTATGAACATCAGATGCTGGATATCTCACGCGTAGACTTGTTGAAGTAGTTCAACACATTGTTGTACGTCAAACAAATTATGGGGCTGACCTCATTTTGAACATAATCCATGAACATCCTTCTCAATAATTTAGATAACACTCTCTCGAATTAAGAGTTGTTCCCTTCCTAAAAAGAGCATTTCCCACAATTTTTTCCATCAATTTCTTACTTCATTTAGTAAATCCCCCATCTCTTTATACCACTTTCATCCCATTGCAAAATCAACACATCTACACTCAAGATCAACATAAAGCATTCATAAGGAAGTCCAATTCTCCATCATTTTCTCTAATTCGCTTATTTTACGTATTAGTTTCTTTGTTCTCACTTTAGCTCTTTATTTCATTAAATCACATACATTAATCTTAAACCTCTATTAATAGTATTTTCACATACTCAATTTTCATAAAAAAACTCAAAACAAGAAAAATAGGGTTTATCAATAAATTTCAAAATAGCGGTTCTCATCTCACTCTCACTTTTAAAACACATTTCTCTCTACACACACGCATAAGAGAATCCCCCGTTTGGATTTATGGATTAAACCCACTCTATGTTATCTTTGAACTACATGAACTTTGATGTCCCCATGGTATACGTAGGCGTCTTGGGTTAATCCCAAGATTTGAGTCCTATTTTATGTATATTTATATGTTTCCTTCTTGTTATATATATATATATATATATATATATATATATATATATATATATATGTGTGTGTGTGTGTGTGTGTGTGTGTGTGTGTGTGTGTGTGTGTATGTATGTATTCTTTATAATGTCATATTCTTGCATGCTTGTATATTATCTGATATACACATTCGCTCTTCCATAGCGACTTGTGATTCGACAAATACTCATATTGTCTTTTGAATTATCATTTTTAGGAACACTCCTAAGGATGAATTCACTCCGTCCTTTTCTATGATGCGAGTTGAATGATTCCATTCTTCACTATATTATGCACATAATCATACACTTCACAGAGTCTAACATAAGAAGATTAATACATGCCCATGAGAGACCGAAAGGGTGGGATAGGTGCCTAACGCCTTTCCATTATGTAACTTATTTCTCGAACCTTTGAATTACTTGGTTTCTCAAGCATCAGTATTTTCATTGATGCCGTTTTTCTCGAGACGATGACATTTCTTTTGCCTGTTTTGTGCAAAATAAGTTGGTAACTCTATCTCTATACATTATCCCACATTGATGACAGTTGAGCTCTCCTAAAAAGGGAGCAATCCCCCATGCGCGCCAAAAAGAACCCCCAAATGAGAAAAAGGGGGAATCCCCCGGGATGGACATAATGGTGACTCTACTGGGATTTGTACTTTTAAGATGACTAGACTCTATTTTTGCATGGGTGTTTTACTTTTCTGTATGCGTGTGTATGCACCTACCTGTATGTTCCTTTTTCTCCTCTATTTTATGCATATATCTACCTCATTCTTATATTTACCTCATGTATATATCACTTTTCTCACACTTGTATATAATCTTCATGTACACTTCACACACTTGCACTTAGCTTCACTTTTACTCACATTCTCCACACACCACTTAGATTATCCATGCTTAGGCTTCACTAGCACAGATCCACACTTGTCACACTTGTATATATCTCCATTCTTATTACACATCTTGCACACCACTTATAGTTGATCCATGTATAGGCTCATTACCACACACATTCACTTGGATATATTCACATGTCACTCACTCACCTGTATATATCCCCACACTTTTCTATCACCATGCTTGGTATAGTCTTCATGCTCCATGCTAGATATAATTTTCTTGATACTTGTATATTCTCCCTCATTAGTGTAGTAGTCCCTTGATTCATCTTGAAAATAAAAAATAAAAATATACTCTCTCTCCATAATATATTAATTAAGGCTTATGCATTTTGCACACTACATCACCAAGAGCATGGTAAAATTAAATAAAAAAAATTCTCGTACTTTGGGGGTCACTTTATGATGGAAGTTGGTCTTGTGGGACGCAGTTAGCCTAAGATATATGATTCTCACCTTCATTGAACTCGTACCTTCGATATATATCGAACGGTTCCTCCTACATTGTACCGCATGACCGAAACCACAACGGGAGGTATATAACGGGGAACTAATTCACACACGTCGAGTATATTGAATTCTCTCTCTCACATACCATCCCCATGAGGTATATTGTGACGCAATTCAAGTACACTTAGGTATATTAAATGGCTTGTCCGCACGTACCGATGAATGATATAGGCAAGAGGTATATCATGGGAGTCATGCCAAAGGGGGTAACCCTTCCACTAATCCAACAAGTGCATAAACCTCATATAGGCATCAAACCTAGGTCACTCATATTTAGTTTATAGTTACCATGTGAAACTCTCCCGAAATTCCAAGTCGGCATACCGCCCAAAAAATAGAACCATGTTCGTGAGCCTGAAAACAAGTCGAACCGTGTCTTACATATTTTCAAACCCTATTTTCCCAAGCTCGGATCCTGTTCAACATTTTTTTTTCATTTAGACAAACCTAATACAAGTGAAACCTAATACTACTAATAATAATCATGCTGAGATTCCTTCCCTTTTTCCCTCTCCTTTTAGAACCAAAATGCCAAAAACATTTTTCCTCTTTTTCTAAAAAATGCCAAAAAAATCTCTATTCTTTTAAAAATAAATTCTAACCATTTTCCCTCTGAAGTCGATCTCATACCCGATTTTGGCTCGGCTCCCTATTGGCTTCGGTCTTTAGTCAAACCTCTCCAAAGCTCTGTTGCTTCTTCTGCTACTTTATACAAGTTTGGGATCTACCTCCATGAGCTCTTCATGGAGAACACTGACTCAGCACCGAATATTCATCCAGATCTTACGGCCGTCTTATCCCAACTCAGCACCAAACACATAAAAGTTAAAGGTTTTTAAAGTGGTTCGGCTATAAATAAAGCCTACGTCCACTGTTATTTTATTCCCAGGGGTGTACAATAGCACAATATATTGTAGAGAGAGAAAGAGTGTGTATCTTGTCTCTTAATTGTGAGATCCATCCCCCTTATGATGGGATTACAATGTATTTATAGCCTTGAGGCTGTCAATATGAAAAGGCTATGTGTTGTCATCTATTGATACAGTAGAAATGTACATTAAGGCTCATTAAATGCGTTGTTATCTTCATTAATGCACATTAAATGCATAGTTATCCTTTGATCTTCCTGGTTGGTTGCTCTGCACGCTAAGTAGCTTAGTATGCCGACCAACTCTCCTCGGGTGCCGACTAGCCATCCTCGGATGTCAATCAACGCTCCTCGGGTGCCGAATAAGTATAAATATTACCACGTAGGATGACATGTGTCCTTTTCTGATTGGTCCTCGTAGATGGAGAATTTTTACGTCAACAGAAGCCCCCAATGCTCCATGCTTGATGGTTCACTAAAAGGATGGAGTATTTATTTTGCAGTGTTGCTCGGTGCTCATGAAATTCTTGATCTACCTTCTTGATTTGTTCAACATAAAGTGCACTATCTCCTGGACGACATATGATGCAGGCTGATCGATGGTTGCTAATATCTCTTTTGAGGAACTCTATTCGTCAAGCGAATGTGTGCTATGTATCACCCCTGGGAATTTGAATGCAGCCATGCCATAGTATGCAGCTTGTAGCTTGTCATAATCTTTAAGTATGTTGATTGGTTTGCTAGCCGACCAACTACCTCCTATGCCGAGCAACTGAGTGCTAATTTCACGTGCTTGATTTTTTTATTTATGATCCTCTGAATACTTTATCGAGTAACATACTAGATTTGAACCCAACTCTTCAATCTGATTAGTACCAAGCTAGTGGTGGACTTTGAAACATTTTCATACAACTTCTTCTTCAATATTGGTCGGGACATTAGTAGTAAAGATCTCAGTGCTGTAGATGCTGAATTTAACTCCTGAACTTCAATAGCATGTGCATAATAACTCCTGAAAATGCCTCCTGAACTTCAATATGTCTCCTAAACTTCAATAGCGTGTGCATAATAACTCCTGAATATGCCTCCTGAACTTCAATATGCCTCCTGAACTTCAATAGTGTGTGCATAATAACTCCTGAATATGCCTCCTGAACTTCAATATCAAAACTAATTCCTGAGCAAAAGAAACAACTCCTGAATGATGATTGGTCGGGGCCCCGACCGTGTGAGTTTGTGGAGTTAAATTTGATGCTCGACTGCACGATGTTATGAGAATGTTCCACCGAATGAATAACTAGATCTGTAATAGAAGTCCCCAAGTGTGGAATATGAACTTTGAGTGCTTTTTCGGCCTTGAAGTATGTTATTTGACAAATTTTCTTATTTTGCATAGACAATAAGATTTGCTCCACCTGATGTCTGCTATCCGACCAATCGGAGTTGTTATTTTCTGATTGACCAACCAACCGGAGTTGGTGGTGATAGATGACCGACCAATCGGAGTTGGTGGTAATTGAGTTTCTGATCAACCGAAGTTGGTGGTAATTGAGTTTCTAACCAACCGGAGTTGGTGGTAATTGAGTTTTCGCGAGCTTTCGACCAACCGGAGTTGGTGGTAATTGAGGTTTCGACCAACCGTAGTTGGTGGTAATTGAGTTTCCGACCAACTGGAGTTGGTAGTAATTGATAATAAATGCTAGAGACTTCCTCGGAGCTGACCAACAGATTGTTGGGAATAAGATATAATAAATGCTGGAGACCTCCTCAACAGATTATTGGGAATAAGATAATATAAATGTTAGAGACCTCCTCAGAGCTGGCCAACAGATTGTTGGGAATAAGATAATACATGTTGAAGACTTCCTTGTAGCTGAAAATATAGAGAGAGAAGAAATTTTCCGAGCTCCATGCTGAGATAAATATAAAACATGCATAGACATAAAGAATGATTTAGAATAATAATAAACTGTCTTGCTGATCTGTCGAGGCAAAATTGCATAATGCCGAATAAGAATAATATTTTCAATATAAGAATATGACCGAGAACTTTGCTGGGCCTGAATATAAATAAGAATTACCCCGACCAACTATCCGTTGGGGGTGAAATATAATAACTGTTATAGTTCTCCTCAGAGCTGAATATGATAATAAGTATCTCGTCGAGTTCCCTGTTGAGATGAATATAGAATATGAATCCCAAGGGATATATAGAATAATTTGTGCTTAAGCCGATATCTGGGCCTGAATATAAATAAGAATTACCCCGACCAACTATCCGTTGGGGGCGAAATATAATAACTGTTGTAGCTTTTCCTCGGAGCTGAATATGATAATAAGTATTTCACTGAGCTCTATGATGAGATGAATATAGAATATGAATCCGAACAGATATATAGAATAATCAGAGCAATAATAAAATATATAGTTCCTTGCTGAGGTGAAATTTCATAATGCTGAGCAGTGATAATAGTTTCCAGAAGTTTAAGATTGTTTCCAAGCATTCGTCGGTGTTAAATCTTGTACCTGTAAAAATTAAAAACTTGCTCTACCATATGTGTAGGCTGAATTTATTAGTCATGGGAATAATTTAGTCAACTAATCAATATATATGATATGTATATGCTCGGGTAATAATGATATAAAAAATATGAATTAATATATGTCTGACTGATCTGTCGAGGCAAAATTGCCTGATGTCGAGCAATAATAGTTTCCAGAAGTTTAAGATTGTGGCCGAGCTTTCGTCGGGATTGAATCTTGTACCTAAGGAATTTTAATAAGCTGCCCGAACACCTGTTGAGACTAGATCAGATAGATAATCACGAGAATAATTTAGTGATCCAATCAATATGTGATGTGTATTAGCATAACACAATAAAATTTTCAAAATATGAACTAATATGTTTTGTGCCAAATGTGTATCATATGAGCAAATTTTTATCAAGTACGTTCCATATGTAAAGCATAATTATTTAATCTAGAGTTTTTTGTAAAATTACTTACAATCCCAACAAATATTAAAAATAAGTTGGTTTTAAATTTGTTCTCACGGTAAAAATATCAAAATCTTTTTTTCAACGAAGTGAAGGACTTAAGAAATTTATCTGTGTTTGGTTTCAAAATATTTTTCACATGAAGTTTTTGTGGTTTAATAAATGAGCAAATAATCAAGTACGCATTTTAATTTTTCTCCACGCAAATATTAAATTAAAAGATGATTGTTTGGGAATTATAAAATGATAAGGGGGTTCTCGTCTTTTATCATTATTGTGGTGATTTTGACAGAGTAAAAGAAAATTTATTCCTGTCAAATATTTTACTGACCAACATCTTTTACTATGTATCCGACTAACATATAGTTGCCGGGAACCCCGATCCAGTATCGTAACCAAATTGGCGACCAATAATTGATATCCCCGAGCAGTAATAATCTCCTTCGACCAAATATATGTGTTACCGATCATCCATACCTGGCTTCGCTGATCAACAAATTGAAGTTTCTGACCTATTGCAAAGGAGCTGCCGACCTGCTTTGTTCATTGTACACGAATTGATTTTCCCCCGATCAACAAAAATGTGGTCTGGAATTGATGCCGACCAAATGGGTATTACACCGAACATGGACAGTTGCTTCCAACCAAGAATTATTGTTGCTGACAGTAGTTGACCAATAATAGGAGCTCGTCGACCTGTTTACCTGGTTCCGACTAGCGATGGATGGTGCGGATCTGTGCCGACCACCAGTTCCGATCAACAATTGAGTATGCCGTTCACCAGAAATAGACTTAGCCGAGAAGTATATAGCTGGTCGGGAAAATCCACTTGTGTAAAATTGGTTATCGCCAACCCATAAAAATGATGCCGACCAACTTATTCTCTTATTATATGAGTCGCTAACCACCTTTATGATCAGATGTCAGTGGGATTTCTGTTCTACTATATGAGTATCGTCCAGCAAGGTAAAGTAGCCCATGACATGTTGTTGTGATATAACAGTCGCCGACCAAGCATATGTACCGCCAAGATGCTTTCGTCTTCGTTCAGTGATCGTCGACCAATAAATAGGAGGTCAAGAACCCCATAAATTTTAGGTCGCCGATCTGTAACAAGGGCGGACGACCAGTGATGAACAGTGCCTGCCGACCTACTCTGATCAATAATAAATCAGTTCAGAATATTATTGGATGTCTCCGACCAAGAGCTGCGTACAAAACATCAATTTTAACAACACCAAATCATTCTCCATGTCCAAATTCAACACGCAATTGTGATTTTGGAATTGACATTCCTCTTGAAGTTGACCATCTAAATAAGTTGATCGATATCCCATTACCAGATTCTGATACCAATAAGGGTCCGTCTGAATTGTGTTTGGAGGGGTAAAATCTCACCCAACCCAATCTTTTTTTGTCTCGCAATTGCTGGTGTCTTGTAAACATGACGAGGTTTTTCTAAAAGGAGAAAAATAGGATCTGACTGATTGTAGAGAAATTGTCGTCTCAGATTTGTATCTGGTGCCTTAAATTGAGGCGGCTTCTTATGATAATTAGGAGAGAGAAAATTATCTCTCTATTTTCCACATTATTATCGACAATCAGGTATAAGAGGGAACCTATAAATCGAAATTATCAGATCTAAGAGATAACCAATAAATAGAAATCATCAGATCTATAAAATATGATCAATATCTGAGAGGAAAGAGAATGGTTTTGAATTTTTACTCCCTTGTAGAAGATGTGAAATATGGGAATCAACATATGTGAAATCTCCTTCCCTGATGTAACTCATTGTATAAACGTGTTTGCCCACAACATTTTCAAGAAGAGTCATAGACGTCTGATATTCACGGTGAAAATTGTCTACAACACTGAATAGAAACATATACATTTTTTTAAATGAATCAAATTGATAAGAACTTTTAAAGTAGATCTGGGTCAGAATTGCGATTTCCAGAAGAGATAAAATTGTTCTTGACTTTAACTTTTCCCATTCTCTGATTAAAAATATAATGGGAATTTGAATAGTTATCAAAGATCTTTCAAAAATTATTTCAAAATCAACAATGAAAATTATCAAATCTTATCATCGTCGTATATATTGGTATATGTAATCATTTAAAATATTTATTCCATTATATAAAATTTAAACTTGAGAATCAAGCCAAAAGTTATGATTTATGAAATCCACCATTTTAGAGATTTCTCAATAAGAATTAATCTAACAATTATGATTTTAAAATCATGATATGCAATATTTTGCAGATTTCATAAATAAAAATTGGATAACTAATTTATATATATATAAATCATGAATAAATCAAAAGATGTATGTATAATACGTAGAGAAAATAAAGACTTAGCTTTTGATGGAGAACAATGCTTGTAACACGTTCCCACAGACGGCGCCAATCTGTTGAAGACAGAAAATGGCCTCGGCCATTTAAGTGGCGTCAACAGCAGATAAATGATGAGGATGATATTGAAGATGAAGATAAACATTCACATAAAACACATAAGAGGCAAAGGTTTTTAAAGTGGTTCGGCTATGAATAAAGCCTACGTCCACTGTTATTTTATTCCCAGGGGTGTACAATAGCACAATATGTTGTAGAGAGAGAAAGAGTGTGTATCTTGTCTCTTAGTTCTGAGATCCATCCCCCCTGCGATGGGGTTACAATGTATTTATAGCCTTGAGGTTGTCAATATGAAAAGGCTATGTGTTGTTATCTATTGATACAGTAGAAATGTACATTAAGACTCATTAAATGCGTTGTTATCTTCATTAATGCACATTAAATGCATAGTTATCCTTTGATCTTCCTGGTTGGTTGCTCTGCACGCTAAGTAGCTTGGTATGCTATGTGTTGGTTGGTATGCCGATCAACTCTCCTCGAATGCCGACTAACTCTCCTCGAGTTCCGACTAACTCTCCTCGGGTGTCGATCAACGCTCCTCGGGTGTCGAATAAGTATAAATATTACCACGTAGGATGACATGTGTCCTTGTTTGATTGGTCCTCGTAGATGGAGAATTATTGCGTCAACAGTCCATAAATGCAATGACACCTGACCCAAATTCCTAAAGAACCCGAGGTTCTCTTTCCTTATGCTATGGGTCCACCCACTCTTAAGCCTGCCTGGGTCCCATAAAAGTACCAATATGTTCCATGTGCCCCACCTGTTAATGGACCGACACCAACTCAACTCTCGATTCCAAACCTTAACCATTCAGGGGTTAATTTTCTAGTACTCGAGGATCCCAAAGAGAAGAAACTAAATAAAGTAAAGGAAAACCTGAGATTTCTGTTAAAGAAGTTCGACCAAGTCAAGATATTTGGGAACTACATGGATTACACCCATATGTCTCCCTATTCAAAAGCTAGACTGCTAGAGAAGTTCAAGATGTCAGACATCGAGATGTTAGGGGGGAAAAAAACCCTAATTGTTCACCATAAAAGCTATCACTAAGACTTAACCCTTATTAGTGCCTCCTGAGAGATAATCCCCCAAATGTTTTAGTAGATCTTATAAGAAAGCACTCTCTGATGGTTTTTGTACCTTGAAGAATCTAGGATCCATAGTTACGAGGGTGACACTCGGGAGTTTATGTCCTACTATAAGTACAATGATGAGCTAGAGTTTGTGCGTCGAGATCTAAAGATTCTTAAGAAAAACCCTGGGGAAACAGTTAGTAGCTTCATAGAAAGGCGGGGAGTGAAAGATTCCACCATGACCAACAAGCCCTCTGATGAAGAATAAGTTAGTATTACGAAGAAGAACTTCTTACCTCATATCCGAGCATCCATGGGAGGACAATATTACTTACACATTCGAGCCCTACAAGAGGATGTGTAAAAATTGAGGAAGGTGTCACCAAAATGGAGTCTGAACCAAAGATGTTGTCCGGGCACTTCACTCCCCAAAATTATGAGAAGCATGCCAGTGCTACAATATCAACCATCAAAAACATTTTACAACTTGCTACCTCTTGGGAAGCAAAAAGTCACCCTAATTTTTCCACGAAAGAATACATCGAACTCCAGGCTCCCCTATCCAAAGTTTAACAGACCTTTTAGTCCAAAATCTCATCAAACCCTGGGATGCCTGTCCATTACCAAATCCACTCCCTAAAAACTTCAAAATCGATGCCCCATTGTAATTTCCACCAATCCGTAAGCCATAACATCGACCATTGCTTCCCCCTTTAAAATGTAGTCCAAGGCCTAATTGATCAGTGTATCATTGCCCTACCAGCTAATCCTAAATACAATACCACTCACAACCCAATTTCGGTACATATAAATTCCATCTTTTTAGAAAGCGACCCAGATTTTGACCCATCTACTCAAATCGTTCCCAACAAAACACCCATCATCCTTAGAGTCTCACTCAAACCTCCCAAGGTTTGCCCATTCATTCTCCTACACCCTACCTGCTTCGTAGATCAAGATTTGTCACTTCCTATAAAGGCTTGATCGTCGTCCATACCTGATTTGATGGGGAGAGGTATGGAGTTACTTGTTATGTTTGACCAACTCTTGGAGTTTGGGTAGAAATTGACCATCAAAATGTCCGTTGATTGTCAAAAGTTCAACGACTTTTTCATGGAAGCCTAAAAGTGGACTCAAGAATCAGAAGAATGGGTAGTGCATGTTAAAGAATTTAGTCTAGATGATATGGTATAGATCATAGTCGATATGTTACGCCAGATGAAGGAAATCTATAGCATCTCTAAGTTTCTCACTGCTTTGAAGCTTCTCACTGCTTTGAAGTTTCTCGCGCCAGATGTTGGATCTGTGCAACCATTATTACTTTGCAATAAGCAAAGTTGTCACCATCAAACACGGAAGGACGTACGGAAGACCCATTATGGTCACCCATAAAAAAATTGATTGATTGAAAATAAAAGAGTTCAGGATCTTTGCGGAATAAAACTTTTAAAAGGTGACTCATGAAGCTCCGATACCACTTGAAATAACCTAAAAACCTAACGGGTTTTAGTTAATAAATAAAACTCCA
The DNA here is from genome assembly GCA_949130495.1 of Sambucus nigra. Taxonomy (NCBI): domain Eukaryota; kingdom Viridiplantae; phylum Streptophyta; class Magnoliopsida; order Dipsacales; family Adoxaceae; genus Sambucus; species Sambucus nigra. The sequence continues at coordinate 556,657,061 of OX422212.1, read as the reverse complement.
ACTCTTTTAATATTTAATAAAAGAATTTATTGAAATTATTGTAAACACCCACACAAATAAAATAGATTTGGAATGATGCTGCTGAAATAAATATAATCAGAATGGGATGAGGAAAGGTAGATAGTAACGCATTATATGTTCTCGAGGAACCCATCGTGGTGGTAAACCCCGTGTCCCTAGTCCCAGGACAACACACGCACCCAAGTCCACTATTACCAATTAAGAGTTACAGACTAAATTCCTCGAAGTCTACCATGAATTAAACGAAGCAAATACACACCCGTACAACCAGCCTAGTCTAAAACAACCCAACTTGACTGAAAATCAGTCAACCCAATAACACCCTGGTAATAGTGATAGCAACACACGCACAATAACACACTCTATCCCGAGATCCCGTGAAGTTGTGCAACACATAGATGTTAAATAATGAAGTTTGATTTTGTCAAATAAAAAAAGCTTTGTTTATGAAAGTAGACCAAACACACAAGAGTTTAAGTCTATTTTTATTAACACAAAAAAAATTACCAATCAGGGACTAACTGATAGGTAGGATTTTAGATTCAAACACACTCTAGCAAATTGGTTTTTTTATAAGCCAAACCACACAAGAAATTAATCTGATTTTAAACTAAATTAAATATTGATTTAAATTAATTCAAAAAATTAATTTTAGATTACTTTTAGTTGTTCTAGATAATAAGTATAACACACAGCTAAGATAACAAAATCAAAAATCAGTTTTAGTTAAGTTTAAAACCTGTCCAAAGATAGTCCAAATCCAGTCCTAATAATCCAAGTGTGAGTTTCAAAATTAAGTACAGGTTTGTCCGAGTTAAATAGAGTTAACTCACCGAGTTAACACAAAGTCTGAGACCGAGTTAACTCATTGAGTTACAAACGAGTTAAACTGATTTTGAGCTGAGTTAAGTACGAGTTAATGACTGTGTTAAACCGAGTCCAAGTCCGAGTTGATTAACTCACTCACACCAGATCTAATCAAAGCACCCAAACACACAGGATCTAAAACACACGCACGCACAATAATTTGGACATACACACACAGATCTGAAGAAAAGAAAGATAAACCAATAGTAAAAAGAGATCTAAAGATCTCTCTCTCTCTCTCTCTCTCTCTCTCTATATATATATATATATATATATATAAGAAGTAAAAAAAATGTTACCTCAAAACAGTAAGCCACCGGAAAAATAGAACAGGAAACGAACCACCGACGGAAAACCTGAGTAGCAGGACCAAGCCAGAAAAATAAAGGGACGCCGGACTCACCATCTATAACCAGAAAGAACAGCCACACCGAAAATACCAGACACACCGGAAAACAAGGTTAAAACCCCTGCTCAACTCTTCACACTAGATCGTGTAACACCAAATAAAAAAAAAACTCAAACTACACTAAGATGGTGTTGTTGTTTAAATAGGTAAAATCTCACACAAAGAGAACACAAAAGAGAGAAGATGGAGAATCAGGTTTAACACAACACACTCACAAAAGCTGTAAATCGTAGAAAAATTGTAGAGAGGGAGTGGATAGAAAATGTTGGCTGAGATAAAAAAAACTCTAACCCTTAAACGCGTCATCGCAAGACCTATATACCCGTCCCATAATGGCACTGGTATGTAAATAAATAACACACAAAGGTCAAAAACGTAATACCACAATGGCATCTACGGAAAAAAATGGAAGACCAAACTTTTGAGGATACCAGTGATAAAAAGTAATGAGGATAAGGGGCGAAAAGGTGAAAACAAAAGAGACAGCCAGGCTTCCAAGACACGCAATACAGGTCTCGAAAAGACTATCCACAGACTCTAAGCGCCACAAAACCAACGGCTTAATCAAGACCACATAAAAAAAATCTCAGCCTTTTTAATTTGGGGATAACAAGAATTAATAAACAAAAATTATGTTTATCACATTTGTTTATATATCCCCCCAAAAAAACTTATATGATAAAATAAAAGGAATGTATATATAAATATTTATAAAGTAGATATCTAAAAAAATATTTACGAACATAAATAAAATTTTAGTTGATAGACAAACTTCTTAAACACACAAAAAGTAAAAAATAAAAATAAATAAAGTCTCAAAATTGAGACAAACTAAAAATAATTTCAATCTCCCCCTTTGACCAATTTTGAGACAAACATGACTTTGAGACAAAATACATAACTCAGTTGACAATATTTTGAGTCCTAACCAAATACATAACTCAACCAATAACAATTTTAAGTCCTAACCAAATACATAACTCAACTAACAACAATTTGATTTCCTAAAGAATCAAGTACATACAACAAAAAAACATGAGTCTCAAATCCTCCCCCTCTTTGTCTCAACGGGAAAAAGGGAGAAAATTAAAATCAAATTACGTTGGAAACGCACACACACCAATAGACATTCGTAGAGTTTCAAATCTATGACTATCCAAAGGTTTAGTAAATAAATCAGCAAGCTGATCTTTAGTGTTCAAATACTCTATGCAGATTTCCTTTTTCTCAACGAGTTTCCTAATAAAATGTTCACGCATTTTAATATGTTTTGTACCTGAGTGAAAAACGGGATTTTTCGAAATGCTGATGGCACTTTGATTATCATATGAAATGCGTGCACTTCGTTCATTTATTCCATAATCGTTTAGCATTTGTTTGATCTAGAAAAGCTGAGTACAACAGCTACCAGCAGCTATGTACTCGGCTTCGACGGAGGAAAGAGACACACAATTATGCTTTTTAGACGACTAAGAGACTAGGTTGTGTCATAAGTAAAAGCAACCACCGAAAGTGCTTTTACTATCGCCCAATCACCATTCGTATACCCAATTATTTTAGAATTTGTGTCAAAAGTATACATAATACCAAAACTTAGAGTACCACTGACATATTTCAGTATGCGCTTAACCACAAGCAAGTGAGATTCTTTCGGTTCACATTGATATGTAGCACGCGGACACACACACACACACACACACACACACTGTGCATTATGTCGGGTCTACTAGAAATTAAATATAGAAGGCTACCAATCATACTACGATAAAGTGAAACTTCAACCTTCTTACCCGATAAATCTTTGGAAAGCTTAGTGATGGAACTCATAGGATTCCTATCAGTTTTTGCATTTGTTAGCCCAAAACGCTTAACTAATTCAGTTGCATATTTAGTTTGGAATATAAAAATGCAGTCTGGTTTTTGAGAAACTTGTAAACCCAAGAAAAATTGCAATTCACCCATCATAGACATTTGAAATTCAAATTTCATAATGTTAGCAAAAATTTCAGCTTCTTGAGGAGATGTAGACCCAAAAACAATGTCATCAACATATATTTGAGAAATAAGTAAATAATTTTTATTTCTTTTAACAAACATTGTTAGCACTACTCCCTCTCGATTGAAGCCATGGGTTAAAAGAAAAGAAGTAAGATGCTCATACCAAGCACGAGGGGCTTGTTTGAGACCATTAAGAGATTTTTTTTAATCTAAAGACATGATCCGGAAGAAAATGATCAAAAAAACCTTTAGGTTTTTCAACATACACCTCTTCATTTAAAAACCCATTCAAAAAAGCAGATTTTACGTCCATTTGGTATAATTTAAATTTCAAATGACCATAAACGGCAAGCAAAATTCTAATAGAATCTATGCTAGCAACAGAGGAAAATGTCTCATCAACATCAATCCCATCAATTTGGGAGTACCCTTGAGCTACTAATCTAGCTTTGTTATGCAAAACATTATCGGTTTTGTCACATTTATTTTTAAAAATATACTTAGTTCCAATGGAATTAGTATGAGTAGGACGAGGAACTAAAAACCATACATCATGGATTTTAAATTGACCCAACTCTTCCTGCTTAGCAGTAAGCCAAGATTCATCCACAAGGGCATCCTTTATATTCTTTGGTTCAACTAGAGAGACAAAAGAAGGCATCAAAGCATTTAAAGTTTGAGCCCTAGTCTTAATTGGTTCTTTAACATCACCCAAAATGTTCTTTTTAGGATGAATTTCACTAACCCAATTTGGAACATTAAGGTCTTCCGATGGAAGGGAGTCCAAGTCATTATCCGTTGATTGTTTTGATAAATTATTCAATGAAGTATTTTCAACGGGTAATGATTCCAGGCTATCTTCTACAAAAGGGGCAACACAATCATTTGTCACAACATTAATGGATTCCATAATAGATTTAGTTTTCAAATTATAAACTCTATAAGCCCTACTGTTTTGGGAGTATCCTAAAAAAATAGCTTTCTCTCCTCTAGTGTCAAATTTGGACAAATGTTCCCGATCCTTACACACATAACATTCACTACCAAAAACTCTAAAATATTTCAGATTGGGTTGTCTACCATACCATAATTCATAGGGTGTTTGTTTAGAATTTTTTTCTTAAATGAACCCTATTAATTATGTGACAAGCTGTTTGGGTAGCTTCAACCCACAAATATTTTGGCAAGTTTTTAGCATGAATCAAAACACGAGCCATTTCTTGAATGGTTCAAATTTTTCTTTCAACAATACCATTTTGTTGGGGTGTCTTAGGAGCATTAAAGTCATGTTGATACCCATTCCCAATACAATAGTCAATGATACCCATGTCTTTAAATTCCCCACCCCTATCGCTACGAATATGCGTGACTTGAGTATCTTTCTCATTTTCGATTTTTAGCAGAATTTTCAAAAAATGATTAAAAGTGTCTGATTTTTCTTTCATAAACGCAACCCAAGTAAATCTAGTAAAGTCATCAACAATCACCAGAATATATAAATTACCACATAAACTAATTGTCTTAGAAGGACCCATTAAATCCATATGTAATAATTCCAAAGGGAGAGAGGCAAAAAATTCAGTTACTTTCTTATGAGTTGCCTTATGAATTTTACCAATCTGACACGAACCACAAATAGAGTGTTTAACTTTACTTATTTTGGGTACACCACAAACCAGATTTTGACTAGCTAATTTAGACAAACTGTCATAATGTAGATGGCTTAAACGTTCATGCCATAAGTCTAAATCACTTATTCTGGAAGATAAACAATTTTCAGAATCATGTTCATGTTTAACAGCATAGCAATTGTCTGGAGTCCTAGTAGCCCACAAAATAAATTTTCCATTGGGGCCTAAAATTTCACAATCAGATTTAGTGAAATTAACAGCATGATCTTTGTCACAAAACTGACTAATACTCAATAGATTTACTTTTAAACCATCAACGAGTAAAACTTCCTCCAAATTAGGGAGCCCATCTGCCTCAATTGACCCTTTGCCTATGATGTGGGACATCTTTCCATCACCAAAAGTTACAACATCACCAACAAAATATTTTAAGGTGGTAAACTTGGATATGTCCCCCGTCATATGCCTAGAGCAACCAGAATCTAAATACCATTGAGAATTTTTATTATGAGCATTTAGTGCCGATAAAACAACATCGCATCTCGATGAGTCATTTGATTCACGTTTTTTAAACCCAATCAGCCTTAGTTTCCTTAAAAACAGTTTTTGTATGATAAGGCTACTTATTGGACAGAATAGGCTTCCTAAAAAATTTAGTTTTACCGTTAAAACGAGTTGTCCAGTTTTGATCTTGTAATTTTTTATAGCAATAATCAATCAAGTGACCATTTTTCTGACAAAAAATCACAACGAAAAAATTTCCAATTGACAGGTCTAGTCGGAACAGCATGTTTGGGGGCTGGTCTAGAGTTGGCTATGTTTGCCTTTTTAAAACAAAAGTGTTCTAAATGCCCAAATTTAGACCAATATCCATAATGAAAAGTAGGCTTGTTAGTTTGAAACTTCTTTCCATTTTGATTTTGCCTAAAAATACCAAAATTAGGACCATTTTGTCTTAACTTCTTAAAACAAAATTTTTCCAAATGTCTCATTCTGTGACAAAAACTGCATTTAAAAACAGGCTTAAAAGATGTTGAACAACCTTCATTTTCACATGTTTGTAAGACATCTCAATTTCATTAGACTTGGGAAATTATTCTTTTGAATTTACGAAATTAGTGACAACAAATTCTACCCCTTCAAAACCAAGTCCTTTTCTAAGAACAAAATCATAATAAGAATTTGTGGGATAATAGCGCATATTTTTATTAATAGTTTTGACAACAAAACCATAATTCCAATAACTATTTAACTTTTTAGAGGTGATCTCTAGTTCCTTTTTACATTCATCATATTTATTCAAAACACCCTCAAGTTCAATTTGAGACTCATCGTATTTAAACAAAATTTCCTTATTTTTAGTCTCAAGAGAGTGATTCAAATCAGTTAGCATACCAGTACTCTTTTCAAGTAAAACAACATCATTTTCCAATTCTTCAATGTGAAAAGAGGATTCTTCCGACATAATTTCCTTTTTTCCTTATTTTTAATCTCAAGAGAGTGATTCAAATCAGTTAGCATACCAGTCCTCTTTTCAAGTAAAACAACATCATTTTCCAATTCTTCAATGTGAAAAGAGGATTCTTCAGACATAATTCTGATTTGACTATTTAAAGCATTAATTTTTGCTAGTAACCTAGCATTCTCTTCACTTAAGTGTGTGATGTCATCAGTTGTGTCATTTTCAGCATTATCACACACATCTTTTTCAACATTTTCAACAACCTCTAACAAATCAGATTCATTTAAGTCATCATTAATATTCCCAATATCAAAAAGAGATGCCGTGACAGTTGGGTGATTTTGAGCAGGAAATGTGTGAGATAAATTCACAAAGTCTAAGTCACAAGTATCATCACACAAATCAGAAATATCTGATAAACTAGATATGTAATCTAATATGTCCTCCGATATCATAGTACAAGTAAAAGTAAATGCCATGAGGTTATCAAAAGTTTCTTCATCATCACTATTAGAAATATCATCCTAAGTTTTAGACAAATGTGTCCTATTTGAAGGTTCCTATTTAGATTTAAAAAAACACCTATCGATATAATGACCATCTTCATTGTACTTACGACATTGAATGTGGCTCAAATCCTTCTTAGGTCCAGATTTTTCAAAACTTTTCTTCTCAAAATATTTTTCATGGGGTCTATAGGAATAACTAGGCTGGCCATGTTTTGAAGCATATTTATTCCTATACTTCACAAATTTCTTATAGTTTTTAGACAAGAGTGAAAATTCATTATTCAAAGATTCCAAAGAAATTTCAAATTCGGTTAAATTGGACAGAGAGGATACAAAAGTCATATTACTTTCATTACTAGTTCTAAAATTTAGCACATTTTGATTTTCAGTGTGTGTAGGTGCTTTTCGTCTTTGCTCATCTCTTAAAGTATTTTGATAACCAAAATATGTAAGTTTACTACACAAGAGATGAGGTGTGTAACTATCCAAATTATCAACAATAGTATGAGCAATTAAATCAAAACTCTTAGGGAGAGATGTAAGAATTTTATCATAAATTTCAAAATCATCATAAATAACACCATTAACATGTGACTGATTTACGACATCTTGCAATTTCAAATAAAAATCATCAAACTTCTCATTATCTTTCATGTAGAGAGAATCATAAAGCCTAACTAACATTTGGGACTTAACCCTTTTAATTCTTGAGTCTCCTTCATGGGTTATCATTAAAATGAACCAAGCCCCTTTAGATGTAGTGCAGGCTGAAATTCTTAAAAATTCAGTTGCACCCATCGCTTGAAAAATGGTATTTTTGCCTCTGTTCTTATACTGTGAACTAAGCTTTTCTTCTTTGGTCCATTCAGAAAAAGGTTTTCTAACAAATATTTCAGCATCATCATCACTAGGTTTAGTAAGGTTCAGAAAAATCGCTTTTAATTATTTCCTATACCTCATCTCCCAAATGTAGGTAGTGTGCAACGATTATTACTTTCCAATAAGAAAAGTTGTCACCATCAAACACGGGAGGACGTACGGAAGACCCATTATGGTCACCCATAAAAACAATGATTGATTGAAAATAAAAGAGTTCAGGATCTTTGCGGAATAAAACTTTTAAAAGGTGACTCCTGAAGCACTGTTACCACTTCAAATAACCTAAACACCTAACGTGTTTTAGTTAATAAATAAAACTCCAACTCTTTTAATATTTAATAAAAGACTTTATTGAAATCGTTGTAAACACCCACACAAATAAAAAGAGATTTGGAATGATGCTGCTGAAATAAATATAATCAGAATGGGATGAAGAAAGGTAGATAGTAACACAATATTTGTTCTCGAGGAACCCACCGTGGTGGTAAACCCTGTGTCCCTATTCATAGGACAACACACGCACCCAAGTCCACTATTACCAATTAAGAGTTACAGATTACAGTCCTCCAAGTCTACCAAGAATTAAACTAAGCAAATACACACCCGTACAACCAGCCTAGTCTAAAACAACCCAACTTGACTGAAAATCAGTCAACCCAATAACACCCCAGTAATAGTGAGAACAACTCACGCACAACAACACACTCTAGCCCGAGATCCCATGAAGTTGTGCAACACATAGATTTTAAATAATGAAGTTTAATTTAGTCAAATAAAAAAAGATTTGTTTATGAAATTAGACCAAACACACAAGGGTTTAAGTCTATTTTTACTAACACAAAAAAATTTACCAATCAGGGACTAACTGATAGGTAAGATGTTAGATTCAAACACACACTAGCCAATTGTTTTTTTCACAAGCCAAACCACACAAAAAATTAACCTCATTTTAAGCTAAAGTAAATATTGATTTTAATTAATTCAAAAAATTAATTTCAGATTACTTTTAGGTGTTCTACACAATAAGTATAACACACATGTAACAACCCGCCCTTTGGAGACGATTAAATTCCATAATTAATTATAAATTGGAATTTGGGGAATTTCCTAAAATAGTAATTTTTGGGATTTTTGAGGATTAAATAATTTTCGAAGGATATTGTGATTATTTTTGGGACTATATAGGTCGAAATATTTTAATTATATGTCGCCGTTGAGTAAAGCGACACGAGGTAAGCTTTTTAATTGGAAAACCCGTATTTATTTATTTCGGGTTGGAATAGTGATTTGCGGTTAAGTACCTCGGATGGAAATTTCGACTGCGTCGTGAGTCTCGGAATGTCCGAGATAGTCGGAAAAGAGTGTCCGATTGTCGAAAAGGAGTTTCGGGTAATTTTAGAGGTAAAAGTAACTCGTAATTGGGTAAACGAGTCGTTTTGGGGTTTTAAGGGTCAAAAACCCTTTTCTTCCTATTTAAAGAGGGAGAAGGGAAGAGAATAGAGAGAAAAGAGAAAGAAAGGAAAGAAGAGAGAGAGGAGGAGAGAAAAGAGGAGCGAAATGTAGATCTCGGGCAAACTCCGCCGGATTCGACTCGAGGTCGTCGGATTTTATCCACGAGGAAGTGTTTACTTGCTTTATTTATATTTTTGCATAAATATCTCATACCGTAGTTTGGTATAAATAAAACCTAAAGGTTTTGGGGTGGGTTATCGTGGATAAAACGGGTTTTTGGGAGTTAAAACAATTAAACCCCAATAATATTTCAATTTTGTGGAACTTAGGTTTTAACCTAAATTAATTGGTGGTTTTGGGTTCTAGGATATTTAGAACCCTTAATGTATGTGTATTTGTAGTCGGTTGAGGTTGTAGGACGTTGGGTGAGGCGACAAAAGCTTGGGAGAAGCTCTAATGGCGGAAATCGTCTCGGGGAAGACGATGAATAGTAATTCGTCACTCTAGGGGGCCATTTTGGCAAGGAAAAGAATTGATTTAGCTTTCGGTCAAAACATGAAAGTTGTAGATATTTTCAATACGGTCGCGTGGGCGCTAACCGCGTATTTTTATGATTTTTCTACGATTTGATATGATTTTTACAAGATAACAGCTCCGGGTTGAAATCATTAACTCGGAAATCAAATCGGGAATTGGAAAAATTACGGGTAGAATTAATTGCGTAGATGTTCGGGATAATTTTTGGGGTAGTATAGAAACACCGAAAATGAATTTGGGTTGTTGGATAAGGGAATTGAGGATTCAATTTTGGGAGACCTGGTGTGACCGGTCGACCGCGCCCCTAAGGTCGGTCGACCGCGTCAAGAAGAAATGGCCTACTGCTTTGTTTCGTAGGCTTATTTGCAACCCGCGGTCGACCGGGGGTCCAGGACCGGTCGACGGGTGCCCTGTTTTCAGCCCAAGATTGTGGAGTTTAGGATTATTTCTCCTTTTTGAGTTTAAAGTTTAAGGGCCTTCCAAATTAGAGTATTATGGAGGGTTATGTCCTAAAGGACTTGAGGAATTGGGAATATATATATATATATATATATATATATATGTGTGTGTGTGTGTGTGTGTGTGTGTGTGTGTGTGTGTGTAATCACTTAGAGTGAATTAGTATAATTGGAGATATCCAAATGAATCCGTAGATGTGATTTAAGTATGTATTACTTATTAAAGTAGGAATATACTTTGGGTTTAGTATTATGCATATATGAATGCATGATTATGATTCTTTGAGAGAATCTTTGGGGTTATTGGTCATCGATAGATGGTTTGGCAAATATGGCCATTTTTATATATTCAGGGAGGAATATATGGTATATATATATATATATACTATGTGATTAAGTATATATGATATGATATAAATGATTTTGAAAATATATAGATGAATATTTTCAGAATGGAAAGATAAATGATTTTTCATAATTGATAAATTATGGATTACACACCTCCCTAAATCGCTATCATAAGGAAAGTTACGCGCGTTGTGGTGAAGCCTTCCTGGCTATTGAGCAGGTTGGATATAGTCCCTAGGCCATATGGGCGTTTATTTGTTTACTGCGCTGGTTAGGGGATTCTGGGTGTGGTCCTGACTTTTTCGCAGGCAATATGGCCGCTTCCCGACGTTGGTAGGTTCCCAGGTTGTCTTATATAGACAGGCCCTGGAAGATGATAGCCATTTAGGGGCGCGTCCAGTGGGGAAACCCGGAGGGGCGGTCTTAGTTTTATTAAAGCAATTTATGATAATAAATTGGCTTTAATTTACATTTCCTGAGTATAAAAAGGGAAATGGGATAAAGGTTTAGCTTCGGTAACACTCCCGGATGGAAGAAGGGATGTGGATGCATGATTTGATCAAAGCATTTTCATGATAATGGAAATGACTTTGGGGTACATTTCCTGAGTATAAAAAGGGAAATGGGATGACATATAAGGGAAAAGCATTTTTATGATAATAAAATTGGCTTTTAAAAAGGTATATGATTTGTTAAAGCAATTCATGATAATGAACTGGCTTTTAAATACATTTCCTGGATATGAGAAGGGAAATGGAAGGTTTTGAGATAAAAATGATAAGTATTGATAAATACTTTGTATATGAATCCTCAGTCCGGGAGATAGATCCGGATGGTTATGGTAAAATATGAATATGTATATATGGATGAATCGAGTACCGAGGGTCTAATGGATCCCGACGATCGACCTTGCCGCATAGTAGTGCATCGGGGGTTCCTTGTTTGGATTTCTCTTCGCGAGACACCCCACGCACGAATATGACAGTGTGTTGATACTGGGGAGAAGTTTAATCCTTAATGCTCTTATATTATAAATTCTTATGGTATATATATTTATATATATCTTTCTGTACTGAGGGACTGGCGGATCTCGACGATCGACCGTGCCGCGTAGTAGTGTATCGGGGGGGTTCCTTGTTTGGATTTCTCTTTGCGAGACACCCCACGCACGAACATGGCATAGCATTGAGACTGGGGTGAAGTTTAGCCCTCAGTACATTGCTTGGACTATCTAGGGTTGATAGTGGTTGGGTGATAGACTAGTCTAGCAGGGTAGCTTGACTAGGATGTTTAGAGGGATGCGCTAGGAGTGCACTATTAGCAGAGAGGTGAGGGGTATCTCATGGGAGTGCGATACCAAACTTAAATATGAGAAAAAAAAACTTTTTCAAAATAATAAGGCATTTATGCACTTGCTAAATATTTTTAAAACTCGGGCTCTGACCCGTTTATCTACTTTTCCTTTCTTGTTATATATATATTATATATATATATATATATATATAGGTGTCCAGACACAGGGACGCCTGGATGACACTTCTTTCGAGTCAGACGTCAGCTGCAGCAGCTGTGGATGCGTGCAGGTTTTTGATAGCCGCTTCCATTCTTGTACTCTAGATAGAAGGTACTGTATAAATATTCGGGCCAATGGCTCAATTGTATTTATTTATTCTTTTAGTACAGCATTCGATATGGTTGTATATTTTGACCGAGTGTTCGGTTATCTTATTTCATTTCAGTTTCATTTTCGCAAAACTGTGTGGATGTTTTATTTATAGTTGTTAAAAGAGTTGTAAAGTTAAAATTTTGACACCGGAGTAATAGGTTATTAGTAATTAAATGGATTTTTTCGACAGTGATGCTAAGAATGATCCATATGAGACTCATGTTTTAATTTAATATTGGAGTGATCGCCCGGTATCTTATTAGGCGGGGTGTCACAACACAGTTGAGATAACAACATCAAAAATCAATATTAGTTAAGTTTGTCCAAAGATAGTCCAAATCCGGTCCAAATAATCCAAGTGTGAGTTTCAAAATTAAGTCCAGGTTTGTCCGAGTTAAAAAGAGTTAACTCACTGAGTTAACACAAAGTCTGGGACCAAGTTAACTCACTGAGTTACAAACGAGTTAAACTGATTTTGAGCTGAGTTAAGTACGAGTTAATGACTGTGTTAAACCGAGTCCAAGTCCGAGTTGATTAACTCACTCACACCAGATCTAATCAAAGCACCCAAACACACAGGATCTAAAACACAAGCACGCACAACAATCTGGACATACACACACAGATCTGGAAAAAAAGGAAAATAAACCAACAACAAAAAGAGATCTAAAGAGTTATATATATATATATATATATATATATAACGGGAAACGAACCACCGACGGAAAACCTCAGTAGCAAGACCAAGCCAGAAGAATAAAGGGACGCCGGACTCACCACCGGTAATCGAAAAGAATAACCACACCGGATAACAAGGTTAAAACCCCTACTCAACTCTTCACTAAATCGTGTAACACTAAAAAAAAAACTCAAACTACACTAAGATGGTGTTGTTGTTTAAATAGGTAAAATCTCACACAAAGAGAACACAGAAGACAGAAGATGGAGATTCAGGTTTAACACAACACATTCACAAAAGCTATAAATCAAAGAAAAAATTTAGAGAGAGAAAGTGGATAGAAAATGTTGTCTTAGATAAAAAAAAAAACTCTAACCCTAAAACACCTCATCGCAAGACCTATAGACCCGTCCCATAATGGCATTGGTATGTAAATAAATAACCCACACCCAAAGGTCAAAAACGTAATACCACAATGGCATCTGCTGACAAAAACGGAAGACCAAACTTTTGAGGATACTAGTGACAAAACGTAATGAGGATAAGGGGAAAAAAAGGTGAAAACAAAAGCGATAACCAGGATTCCAAGACACGCAATATAGGTCTTGAAAAGACCATCCACAAACTTTGAGATCCACAAAATCAATGGCCTAATCAAGACCACACAAAAAAAAATCTCAGCCTTTTTAATTTGGGGATAACAAGAATTAATAGACAAAAATTATGTTTATCACAATTTTTTATATATCCCCCCAAAAAACTTATGTGATAAAATAAAAGGAATATATATATAAATATTTAAAAAGTAGATATCTAAAAAAATATTTACGAACATAAATAAAATTTTAGTTGATAGACAAACTACTTAAACATACAAAAAGTAAAATAAATAAATAAACAAAGTCTCAAAATTGAGACAAACTAAAAATAATTTCAGGAAGACCTCCATCTGCATCGATACTTGTCAAAAGTTGAACACTATCCATATCCCAAAATTTAATGGAAAAATAATCACTGGCTACCAAAAACTGATTCTTAATTATATCAAATTACACAACACCCGAAGATATTTTCTAAACCCCTGGTATTTTCTCTTGACATCACTTTCACTCTCGTTCCATTCAATATTGTGTGATTCTCCCTCTTTTCCCCGCATGAAAAAAGCCTGCAATACCCCCCAAACTATCATATTTGAAACATTAATCATAAAATTATACAAGTATAATATATATTCTGACCACGCATTAGCAAAAGAGAAGGAGTCACATTAAAACATTCGAGTTAGATGAATCATCCATGTTCCATCAGCACTGTAGGTCATTGTTGTGCACCATTGACTGGGCACAGCATAATCAACCCGAGATCCAAAATTTTCATATAACCACACTTTTATCTTTCCATCTAGAGCTGTAGAAAATATAAACTAAAACCGAAGGCATATGTACGTCATCAAGAGTAGATGAAGTCTCCAGAAAATAAAAAACCAATGTGACAAGCTTAAAAGTATCCAGGACTTGAAGTAGTGGAATTGTTACCTGAATGATTTCTTTATAATGAGGGCATATAGGGTGGACATGAGCCTCGTGACCTTCAAAAGTGTACTGTTTTGTACCAGTTTTAGCATCCTAAACCTAAAATCACCAAGTATAAGAAGTGGAGTTGTAAATCAACTACTAATAAACAATAATAAATGTAGTCTACAATTTGGTGAGTTAAAATAAAACACGGTTTATGCCAAACAAACCTTGATGGTCTTGTCATGCCCACATGTTATCACACAAAGTTGCTTATTCGGATGAGAGAACACAAGATCATTTACTCCTCCAATATGAGCATTAATCTAGGATGAAATAAACCAGCATCAATGTCACACACACAGAGAGAGAGAGAGAGAGAGAGAGAGAGAGAGAGAGAGAGAGAGAGAGAGAGAGAGCGATTCAGTAAACATGGACAAAACACACCTCTAGATGCTACCTTACATCATCATTCCCACTATAAGAATATATTTGTACAATGTGCCTTGAATACGCAACTCATGTTTAACAAAAGGATAGCATAAAACATTAAAAAAAAATATTTAGGCATAGTTCAATGCAGAACTGGAGTATATATGCATATTATTGAGCAAGATTAGCCGTATATTGCCTCCACACAATCTATTTGATTTTGAGAGTCATAGGATTACTAGACTATTACACTTCATGTTATTATCAACTGGAAAGATCATTTACAACTTATAACTGGATCTTCTCAGTCTAATTCTACTAGTTATCGCCCATGTGAAATGATGTCCAATTATAATTTATTTGAAAAAGCTTTGAAAATGTGATATATTATTGCTTTGTTTCAATATGACATCTTGTTGCTTTGTTTCTCCTTGTGGTTCGCATTGTCCGTATCATAAACCTTTCATAAAATTCAGAATCTTTAGTAATAAGAATGTAAAATAGAAATGCAAAAAGTAGAATTACCTTGTTCTAAATGCCGTCGAAGACATCGACACCTTTTTAACCTTTTTCAAAACTCGGTCAATCTCGCTCTGTAGCTTTCGGCTAGCTCCCATTCCGAAACTGAAGATGGATAAGGGGATTTTATCATCTAATTGAACAATTTATTTACGACAAAGAGACTAATTTTCAAGAAGTATAAAGTAAAATATACGAACAAAAAGAGGCATTCAGAACCAAAGGAACTTCCTAGACAGGACAAAATCATGCAATTACACCATATACAGAAAACATCATGGAAAATATATACCTATGAACGGATTTTACTTGTGGAAATATGCACAACTGTGATGCCCTTCTTATCACGCTCATTGAATATGGAGTGATCAATAAGCAATAACTCCTCCACTACAGAGGTGTCTTGGCCTTTTACAACCATATAAAGTGCAGTTTGGACCTTCTTATCTTTGACGGTGACAATTCCTGGATCTCTCTCCATAAGTGATTTTGTTATTCTTAGAAGACCATACCGTGAAACCGTGTGCAATGCAGGTTTCCCATTTTTCCTCGCTATTTTTATTGAGCTCACATCGGCATCTAAAATAACGTTTACAACATCCAAGTGGTCCTGGACGGCAGTTGAATACAAGGGACTAGTGTTTATGGAGTCACGTAACTTAGAAAGGTTAGGCCATATGCCCAATAGTACCTTCACAATCCCTACATTCAATAACAACCATACCATATATAAGTCTTAGAACAACTATCATACTACTACATAGTGACGTGGCATGTTGTACAAGTTCCAATAGCATAATCCTATATGCATAAAACTTTAATTGTGCATCCAAGTTCTTCCAACGTTCTTAACTTTAATGAAATGAATCAAAATTTTAATAATTTTAAATTTTAAAGCTAAAACTAAAAAATCTATAAGTTTTCCCCCTCAGAGCTAAAATTATACATAATTTGATCACCCACTCTCCAATTCTTAGATCTGCGACTAAACCTAAAGGCTTGTGAAATTACTTTATACCTGTATCTTTTGTATGGTGTAAATCGCCTTATCTAATGGCTTTGTTGTGAAATAAAATGTGATCAAACCCGGAGGCAATGTTCCCAATTTCCACAAGGTCCGATTCTCATTCTGCATTACATAAACGAAAAAAATTAGTCTCTTTGGCTGAAAATGGAATCATTTTGTTGAACAAAATTAAACATATGCTTACCTTTGCATCCTCCTTTATCCGGGCTTGGGACTGACAATATTCAAATAAATATTTGCATTGGAGGAGTTAAAAGGGGTTTTACAATAAAAAAATGACAAATTAAGTCCAAATCAAATATTGATAGATCCAAACAAAGTTCACAACAAAACATATTGCAAATTAAGTCCAAATATAGATATCTCAAACAAAGTTCACAATAAGAACATAATGCAAGTTACGTCCACGTATAGATATCTCAAACAAAGTTAAAAATATAGACTAACCATATTTAAGCCAACAATCCAATCAAATCAAATATCCCCCCAAGACTAGGGCGGCAAAAGTGGATTGGCCACCTTGAGGAGCAACAAACAACCTAGCATCCGACTTCATCACTTCCTCGACATATACTTTCCTCTACTCGACTCCAACTCGCTTACCATGGCATATATCCTTTGTTGCATCTGTCACGACAAACCCCTTTGTCAATTCTTCATTATACCTACCAAGTTAGATGACTTTGGGATTCTTGGTACGATAAGGTGAGGTCATGCAAAAAGAATAGAAGCGGATGCAAAAATATTATCAAAATTTTGAGAGAGATTCCTACGCGACGGACTTGTATTGGATGCATGCTCACTTATCGGTGTGATTGGTGGACACTTTTCGTTTTGAGCATTGAAGGCATCAACCAAACGTTGTATAGCACCCTATGAAAAAATGGATCAAATAATAGTAAGTTAATATCTATTATATCTAGATAGGTCTATTTAATAAATGAAATCATATAAATACATATATACCAAAATTTGTGTGTTATTTCCCTCAAATCTTCTATTGATGGAAGAGATGATATCTTCCTTCAAAGCAATTACATCATCATTTTCTTTATTTTTTGTTTAAGTTTGGCCTTTGCCACCCCTAAATGCATCAACTGCTTCTTCAAAATAAGGGGACAAATTGCACAAACTCCTCCCCTTTTCTCCTTCCTAAAAACCTCTATCAACTCATCGTTCTCTATGCATTGGATCTTGCTACTACCATCTCCACCCTCGCTCTTTCTTTTCTCCACCTCATCCTTTACTTTATCTTATCAAATGATAGTTATAAATCAGAATGAGAAAATTTTATTAATAAACGCAATGAATAATACTAAAAAGACTTTTATTTTTCATATAAATATGCACATAGTAAAGCTTAACACTGTTTAGGACATTCCCCATTTTTTCCTCATGTCCCGCAAGCCATGAATCTAGTTGCGTTAATTCTTATCCTGGGTTCAATTGAACCAACAATTTAAATATCGCATGTTATACACAAAAGTAGTGCTGATAATTGAAAAAAAATATAATACATACCATTTCATATTGCAAAGCAGAATAGGTGCGACACCCAAGTCTATGGGAATATTCTAAATTCGATCGATTCTTGGCATTTTGAATGTTTTATGACTTATTTTTTGCTTTACTTTCGTTCTCACAAAACAATCTCCATTCGTTGGGATCAACACCTTGCGGTAGGACTCCAGGATGGTCTTCGGTAGGCAAAAAACATCTCATATTATTTTGTGTGTCCTAAACTTTTGTGCAAACCTTTTCTCCATCAGCGGGAGGGCCACCTATGGTTCAACATCTAACTCAAATCCTACCATTAAAGCATTACAAACATCATCTTTGTAATTGTCTGGCACAACTCTCTAATCTTCCTAACTAATCGGAATATAAGATCTAACAAGATCGATGACACGAGTTCTCCATCTCCCACTCCACGGACCGACTACACTCCCATCCACTAGAACGGTGAACATCATTTTACCATCTTGGGTCGTATATTGTAATTGTTTAGACTTTTTTCCATTTCTTCTTGCCTCTTTTTATTTTCACGTGAAGTAGGTTTCTTCAAACCTAGATCGACTAATTCTTGTTAGGGAGTAGATGATATTTGTTGCGGTATTGATGATGTTTGTTGCTTTAAACCACCACTTTCACTTGAAGCCATAACGCCCAATAAAGTGTTGCCAAAACAAAAAAACAAATGCCAATAATGGAAATAACAGTCATAAAATAATATGTATTGAATTATCAGATTACCACAACATTAACATATTGATAGAGATACATATAGAAATCACAAGATGATATCATTGAAATCACAAGATGCTACTTTCAACGATTAACATACCACCAAAAAATTTATATTTTAGCAACGGGGTAAAACAAAACGTAGTAATATTGGCAAAACCAAACATCTTTCAACAGTTACAATATCTAAAAGAAAAATATTAAAAGAACTAAATGGAGTCGTATTTCTTGAGCAAACTTTCCAAATTCGGTTGTTCTTCAAGAATAGAATGGAAGACTGTTAGTATCTCTAAGTCGTCCACTTGACTTGCTAATATCTTCGATGAATGTATAACAACCCACCAATTGGGATTTTTAAGATCTTTTGAATAGAATACTTGACTAGCCTCAGATGCGAGAATCGCAAGCTCATCATACTCATTATCAATGCTCTTGAACTTATCAACATTTACTATCACTAAGTTGGAGTCCGGACAAAGCTTAGAACCATTAGTCTTATCCTCCACTCTCATCTAATCACAATAAAACACCACTTCCTTAAACAAGGTGTGGTAAAGCTCAATAATTTATTTGATAACTCTATTCCACATAGTCCAAGTATTTGTGAGATTCTTATCACTTTTTCTAGCATGAAATTGTGTCCATGACTTCAAGCAAACATCGCTATCATATGTGACAATAGTATCGTCATGATAATTAAGAGAGAATACGAAACCATTTACACATTACTTTTTATATGTTTTAGCCTTCCATTGTGACCCTTGAACTAACCACCATAATGTTCCATTTGTCTTCGTCTCTCCTGATTTTAGCAACTGTTTGATGGAAACAAATCATAATTACTACAATGTTTGATTTCTCATCATACTTAATCGAAAGATTAATAAAAAACATTAGTATTTATATAATCACCTTCCCGGATAACCAAGGGATAAAAGAAGTTTGCTTCTCCACTTCTGCCATGTCAATCCCCTTCCCTTTAGCACGAGACATGAATTTCAGTGATATTTCATACTCACTACAATATGTAGTTTGATATAAGTAATTATAACTCAAGATGCTAATTAATTCTTGACTATAAGCAAATGAAAGAACTCAAGCCTATAGTACTCTTGAAGTCCATCAACATTAAGTCGAAATAATACCCATCGATGTATTTGTTGAAACTGTACGGGTCCTAACTTATAGTCTTATCATCAAGAAAAGGCATTTCATCAGAGAACTCTCTACCTTCATCCAAAAAGTCTTCACGTGAGCGTTTATGATTTCCATCGGATGAATTTGGCATGTACTCCATGAAATATCTAACAGATTCAACAACAAGAGAGGATTATGTTATGGAACCTTCAACATACCACTTACTGCTGGATATATCTTTAAAATCTTTCATTGTCCTATTTTTATAAGTTAAATGGTGCATATTTTATTATATTAAAAGATAAAAAAATCACCTTTCAAACGGATACATCCAATGAGCGTCAGTTGGTCCACAAACCAGGGCTTCATCTGCTAGATGCATAGTGAGGTGAATGCTAATATCAAAAAACGTAGGTGCGAAATACTTTTCCAACACACATAATGCTTCAAAAACTATGTATTTGGCTCTTTGGATATTTTACAGAATCGGGACCTTAGATCACAACATGTTAATAAACAAACTTAATTATTGGATTGCTCTTCTCAAATCTCGATGCTTCGAAAAGGCATGTTGGAGCAACACAAGTAACATATGCTCGATTATGACATGATAATCATGCTACTTTAAAGAGTGCAAAGACGGGGGACTAAGACTTATTATATTGCTCAAGTTAGAGGAAAAACTGCTAGGAAGCTTTAAGTCCGTCAAAGTTTGGCAGAACTGTCTCTTTTCTTATTTATTAATGATAAATGGTGCTATTGGTTTTATCATTTTTCTTGTGCGTCCATCGACTTGAAGCCATTGACCACTGCGTATGCTCATATCCTTCATATCCAATCTCCCCTTTTCAGTATCATTTGTTTTTTATCATCAATAATTGTGTTTATTAAATGCTTATAAACATTCTTTTTTATGTGCATCACATCAAGGACATGTCGAACTTTATGATATGGCCAGTATTCTAAGTCAAAGAAAATGGATTTTTTATACCAAACTTAATTAACTTAAACATTGTCACTCTCATTAACATTATTAGACTTTCTCTTCTTAGCGGGAAATTTTGAGACTTTTCAAGGTACATACTTTATGTTTCTTAACTTCTCCATAAGTGCATATTCGTTCAGTTGAACTGGGGGATATCCAACTTCTTGTGTTCTAAGTCCCAAACCTCTACCACTCCTAAAAGGATGATCGCTTTTAAGAAACATACGATATTTTGTGTAAACTATATTCATGTTGTGTTATAGCCGAATGGATGGAGTGTTATAGACACAAATAGGACATGCTTTGTAACCATGTGTTAGACACTCAAATAAGTTCCCCATATGCGGGAAAATCATGAATCCCACACCTTAACATAGCTCTCAACGTGAAAGGTTGCATTTTGTGGATGTCAATAGCTGGAAATCCTTCCTATAATTGCTTCAACTCATCTACTAATGGTTGCATAAAAACATCAATGTCTTGACCCAATGCCTTGACCCAATGCCTTTATCCCAGGAATTAATAAAGATAAAATTTGGAACTCACGCTTCAAGAACAAATAAGGGCCCACATTATAAGGTGCGGTCATGACAGTCCACAATTATAACCACTAGACACATGGGTATTGAACCCATATGTTGCTATTGCAAGACAAACATTTATCCCTTCCTTGGAGAAATCGAGCCATCTAAATTTTAACATTCTCCATTAGGATGAATCACAAGGATGTCGCTGATAATCCCATGAACTTGTTGCCCGATTCCAAAGTATATTATACAATCTCACTAGCCTTGGAATTAAAGGGAAATGTCTCAACACTTTCATCGGTTCTTTGCACAACCTTTCCCTTTTCTTTGAGTTCACTACATATCTCGGTTCTCCACACTGAGGAAATTCCTCTAAATCTCCATTCTATTTCCAATATAAAATACAGTTGTTAACTGAAACATGAATGTAATTTATTTTTGTCCCTGGGTCTTTCATCATTCTCTTCATGTGCGGATATTTTTCTGGTGATGTGTTTCCTTTTGGAAGCCACCTCTTTAAGACCGACAAGAGAGAGGTCACGCTATTTCCCGACCAACCAAACTGTTTTTTAAATTATGCAATTCCACAATTGAAAAGAGAGTAGTCTCAGGACCCTCACATGAAGGGCACAATTTCTCGATCGTTGATTTATTATATTGATTATACTTCTAATAGTCGACATACGATTTTTCAGAGAATCCTTCTTGGCCGGGTTCTATATAATGTTGTTCATGAACTCCGTAACATGTGTCAACAAATTTTCGCAACCTTTCATTCTCATTGTTATCAGCTTCATGCTATCCTTCACAATCAATAGGTTCTCCTATGGGACATGTTAGGTTCGATGATAGTGTTTCACCATGCAAAATCCACTTAGTATATGTCATGTCTATACCATGCATTATCAAATGACCCTTGATATCTACCGCAGTGAAACGTTTCTTATTTCGACACTTAACATATGTACAAGGAAAGGTTGAGAACTGATGGCCATTGTTTGCAATTGGAAAATTAAGTAAATACGCAACTCCATTTGTGTACACCTCACTTATTCTATTCCTCTCATTCATCCACTCTTTGTTCAATGTTTGTGACATTCTGCACTACCCCAAAAAATCATGGTTTACACATAAGTTATATGACAATATACAAAAAATAGAATTATTAATACACATAAGTAAAATCACAACTAAATTTTCACATGCTTTTGGTTACGAAAAATTTCTAAACTGGTTAAAGGGCATATAAGTTACATAATGTATACTGAAATTTTCATACTTATATATATTTTGGCGGAGAAATTTCTTAAAATCAGAACATGTAAAATTTAAATTAATTATAAAATCAAAACATGTAAATCATCTTGTTAACTATGGATAACAATCTCCAAACATTGATTATATTGTTTAAGAAAATTAATTTCATTACAATTGAGGTTATGTTTTAGAACCTTTTGTTTAAGTTGTGAAATGAACCTTTTGTAAAATATTTGCACCCGAAAAATTACTAATTGTGCTTGATACACAAATAGTTCACCATGACTTGATTCAGGTGAAGATACAATGCTGGGATAAGGAGAAGATACACAAATAGTTCACCATCAAACTAAAATTTTCTCATTAGGTCCTATTTGCTCAAGTAGTAAATATTTAGAGATTTTTTTTACCTATTATCCTCATTTACTAAGTATCTAGTAACATTAGGTCCTATGATTTTTTTTTACTTCAACAGGTTCCATGAAAAAGGATTTTTGCTCCAATATGAGAAAAGACATATTGGAACAAGAATGTATTGTAATGGAACATATTGGACCAAAAATATTGAATCAATATTATTAACACTTACATTAGATTACTAATGGTATATTATTGTGTGAAATATTAATGGTATAATACTGTTAGTAATAAAAGAAATAGTTTGTTGCCAAAAGAGTCACCACTATCGTGACACCGTGAAAAACTTAGGAGCCATAAGTTCATAAATGTCCATGCTCGTTCACATATAAATGTCTATGCCCGTTTAAATAAAATGCTATAAATAGAGGCATAAGCCTATGTTTTGCATAAACACGACACGAGTTAGACACAAGTCACAGAACAAATCATGACACAAATTATCTACGTGTATGGCCCTTATATAATTTTTGTACATTGGCACTACTCTTACGAAATAATTATTGGTGGTATAAATCCAAAACTATTTTATTTTTGTTGGTCTCATTTTGAGATGTGAAATTATATTTAGAAATTAGATTTAGAAACTGTAAATTAATATTGTTAATCTGAAAGGTCCATAAAAGATACAAAACCGTATAATTAAATAAAGAAATAAGAAATACAAATTATATAAATTATATTTAGACATCTCATTTTGAGATGTGGATGATTAATACTATCTCATTTCAATACATTAAGGTCACCACAGAACCAGTAAAGAATATGAACACTTTGAGTACAAACCCTAAACGAACAGGACGAACAAAACCCAAATGTCCGTGATTAATACTATCTTATTATCCTAAAAACGAAGCCTAAGAGTAAAAATGAAAACAAAAAATGAAATTTACCCGAAGGGCCTTGAACAGGACGAAGGATCCGTGTGATGGAGAAACCCTATCATGTGTTGGTCGAACAAATGAAGAAATAAACAAGGAGCGTCGATCGGAACAAACAAGGAGAAACCCTATGATGTGTTGGGGCTATGTGATGGGATCGGGCTTTTTTTTTCGTTGGGGGGGGTGAATTTCCCTTTTCTTTTTTAATATACACTTTTCAAAAATTGAACTAAAATTAGTAACGAAAATATTATATTACTAACACTAATATACTGTCATAAATAGTAATAGTAAAATACTGTTACTAATAAAAAAATAGTCTGTTACTAAAAGCTTGTTTTAGTATAGTGGATGATGACGATTTTGCAAACGAACAGTTCTTAACTGATATTAATAAGGATAATAACAAACAACATAATCGCATTTAAACTAATGATGATGAGACTGTTGTTATTAATTTCGATTCAAATAACCATTATCGCGAGCTTAGGATAAGGTCCACCCTTAACGAGTATAAGCATGAACATTTTGAAGAACTGTTGAAATAATTCATTGACGTCTCCGCATGGTCCTATGATGACATGTCGTCATTGATTGGAAAATAGCTCAACAAGATATCCCGATATTTCTAGAATTTAAGCCAACGAAACAGAAGCTAAGAAGTCTTCGTACCGAATGATTGCACATATATTGCACCTTACTGTCGCGACTACATTACACATGCCATATCCCTTATAGTCGTCACTATATACATCCTTAGCAGACCTAACGCAGCCCTTAACATGTAGGATACAACCACTTATGAGCTGTATGCCGCAGCCCTCAGCCTCATCATTCAACTGCCGCAGCCTCAATTTAATTGGATGCGGCCCCACCTGTTGTAGGGTGCAACCCTAATTAATTCACCTAGTAGGACGCATCCCCCTTTTTGTTCAGCAGTAATCCAACATCTACACCTATAAATAGAGGACCATACCTCAAGATAAAGGGACAAATTCATTATTCTATACCCGGGTCCATTCACATAGCTCAGAGTTGATCTCTCTCTCTCGGCCTCGCTAGGGTTTTTCACTAAGTCATCTCAGCCATAGTTCTGGCATCCTGGAATCATTGTTACCATGTATTATCCTTTATTATCATACTTGTACACCTCTTTAGGCTTAATTATATTATACTACGCAACGTATATAATGATAATGGAGCAACACAGTGGACGTACGTAGGCCCATTTTTGTGGCTGAACCGTTCTATATTGCGTGTCTTCTCTCTTTTCTTACTAGTTCTATCTGTTTATTATACTTTACACTTGATTTGCTATTACAAGAACGACTAGTGGATGATTTCTCGTATCATCAATTTGGCACCGTCTGTGGGAACCGAGATATTTTAATCTTGTTTCTATATATTTCTAGTTCTTAAACACCTTATTATATTCATGGGGATCCTTCAGATCATCATCTCATAAGTAAATTTTGGTTATTGAGCTCTATTTTATATTTACACCCTTAACTGGGTATTTCTTATGTTCAGATCTACTCTTGGGTCTCCATTTTATGAGCTTAAATCTATTTTACATACCCCGTGATATCATTTCATCTAGATAATGCTGAAAAGCATGATGAGCTTTAGCCCCGAAAAGATGAGTGATTAGGGAAGGATTGTATTTACTCCTTTTTTGATGTTCTCTACCTATGATCTAGGGTTTATCATTATAATTGTGCTTCTTTGTGCACCTAGTGGGTATTCTCTCATGGATAGATCCTAGTAGGTATGCTCTCCACGTGATCCGGGAGAAAAACTTAATTTTTGGATTTTTATTTTGGGATTGCTCCCTTTACTGCCTAGGCAGGGATGCGGCCTGGTAGTTCAACTACCTTTTCTTGCCGCGGCCCTTACTAGTGCGGTCGTACTGCAATAACTCCAAATAATTGGAGAATTGACTCAGGTGATCTTTCGTTCAACCTTGGTGAATATCATTCAAAGGCCACGGGATTACACCTATGTGCTTCACAGGCCGCGGCCTCAGCAGTAATATCATGCAGCAGTACAAACGCTGCATCCCAACTTCCTACTTGGTTAATCCAATATTTCTGTGATTACTCACTTCTGCTAGTTTTATCTCAGATTATATATTTTGTAAAGACTAACAAAGTAGAAAATGGAAGGAGAATCCAGCCAGAGCACAGAAGTCAAAGATGAGATTATGCAATTGTACAATCACCTCAACCATCTCTACGACAGTCATGCTTCACTCCAAACTCAGGTCAACTATTTGGCCCAGAGGGTCCTCATGATAGAGGTTGCAACCTCATCCAATGTGGGTGCGACACCCAGGATCATTGCCTCATCAACCTTCGCTGCCACGGTAGTACCAGAAGTTCCATCCGCAGAAGCGGCATGAAAGAACCAGAAAAGGAAAGTGGAGAAGGAAGAAAGGGTCTTTGAGTCCTACACCCCATTGGCCTTCCCAGTTGAATACATCTTCGAGTTCATAAAATAGGACAAGCTGCTGAAATGGCCAGAGAAGCTTAAATCTCCACCCCACAAGAGGAACAAAACCAAGTGGTGCAAATTCCATCTGGACCACGGCTATGACACTGAGCAGTGTTATGCCCTGAAAGATGAAATTGAGAGGCTCATAAGGCAGGGGATGCTCCAGCAATTCCTGAAGGATACCTGAGGGGTGCAGCCTTGCTGGACAAGCCACATGCCCATTTTTCATGCTTATGCTTTACATTTCATCTGTTTCTATTTTACAGTGAAACTCCTCTTATGTTGTTTTAAATCAAACTTTGTACTATCCTTGCAAAGTCATATATATATATATATATATATATATATATATATATATATATATGAATGGACATATGAAATTAAGCTCACTCTTATAGTACCATATTTTGATTCTCATTTCCATGAAATGTTATCTTATAAAAGATCGTTTTGTCTTAAACAGATCTCGATTCGAGACAATATGTTATATCGGGAATGATAATATCTAAATGGGCCCACAGCGCCCGTCAAGACACCTGATTGTCCAAAAGCAAGTGATAATTGAAAATGGCGAAAGAAACTATTGAGAGAAACAATCTAAATTAGTCTGCAACATCACTCATTAGGGCTTCAAATGGTCGTTCTTAGCTTTCGAGATGCGTCATTAGCCATAAGGGCTTCCAGTGCTCGTTCTTAGCTTTCGGGATGTGTCATTAGCCGCAAGGGCC
Source organism: Sambucus nigra (assembly GCA_949130495.1). NCBI lineage: Eukaryota > Viridiplantae > Streptophyta > Magnoliopsida > Dipsacales > Adoxaceae > Sambucus > Sambucus nigra. The sequence goes on along the minus strand of OX422212.1, from coordinate 556,629,984 downwards.
TACAATGCTCGTTATTAGCTTTCGGGATGCGTCATTAGCCACAAGGGCCTATAATGCCCGTTATTAGCTTTTGGGATGTGTCATTAGCCTAGGGAGGTTATTCCCTCGGGAAACATCATTAACTTAGTGGATAGAGATAAAACATTAATAACTTGGTGATCTCATATTAGCTTGGGGAAGCTTCATAATACCTAGCCCGAGAAGGCCTGATAATAACCCACAGGGTCCGAAGACTTAATCGTCTACATATAATCCTATATTTGAAAGGGCCGAAGACTTAATTGTCTATGGATAATCCTATTATAGCCTGGAAAGGCATTATATATATCCAAACATAGCTTGGGGAATCTTTATAATACCTAGCCCAGGGGGGACTGATAATAACCCAATCTAAGCGACTAAAGGAAAGCTATGAAAGGCAATCGAAGCGACTAAATAATGATGTATTAATGTCATCAAGAAACATGCCAAAGCTACAGAAAGAGGATGGCCTTAGCCCAACATGATGTCATCAATTTCCTAAAGGGCTAGAAAGGTGTTGCTGCCTTACCAGTATGGCTGCATCCTTTTTCATTCATTCAAAAGACGCGGAAAATAAAGGCAGATATGATTATAAACATGCCTCAGCTGTACGACAACCTACCGCAGCTGGTGTAGAACCTGCCGCAGTAAAGAAGGATGTCACAGCCTTCTCATTTGTGTTGAACAAGGCCTTGAAAGTTATTAAAGATTATAGTAAAAGAAGTTAAGCTGCGACCTCGGCATTACAACCCACTTGGAAAAATAGAAGAAGTTTAGTCGCAGCCACAACTATGGGTACAAAAGTATTGAAGTAAAGTGGTCCAAAGACTTAATTATCTGTGGCAAGGGACTTGTTCCCCAATATCCACCATTGCTATGAGAATACAAACACAGCCTACTGCTAAAAGGTGCAAGAATACAAATGCATTCAAACTTCTCATTCTACAAAAAGTTTAAGAAGGGGTCACAATCAACCTTATCCTCACTGAGTTACTTTAATGAACGTGTGGCCATCCCAGATCCTCGCGACGAGAAAGGATCCCTTTGGTCCCGCGCGTCCCTCTCTTTCATTCGGCGTCATTGATGAGGTGAAAAATGTAGAGAGTTGGAGTTGCCAATCAATTTTACTCAAAACAGACAGAAGAAAAGGGAGTCATCCCGAAGGACAGCATCCAAATACATATTGATACATACAAAACCAAAATGATTTGAAAAAGGGTCTGGAGGCTAAGTTACGAAATAGGAAGGTGTTAAGCAACCATTCCACCCTTACGGTCTCTTATGGGTTGTTGCTATTTTCCTTTATTTTCCCATGGTATGTGTGCATGTGTATACGTAATGGAGATAGAATTTATCGACTTGTATCATGGAAGAGATAAAGCGAGTCATCCGTAGGAATGTCCCTAAGAATAATATTAGAAAATAGGATTTACGCGATTATCCTCACGTTGATCGTTATAACGGAACGATAACGCACAAGGAATAATATGACACTATGAACAAATATATATATATATATATATATATATATATATGCAAATATATAAAATTTAAAAGAGTTAAGTTTAAAGAGCATATAAAAATAAAAAATGAGAGAAAAGTAGGAATAGGACTCGAGTCACGGGTTTTACCCCGAGACGCCTACGTAGCCTATAGAGGCATCAAAGTCCACATAGTTCGCATGAAAAATGAGGGGTGGGATTTATCCCATAAATCCGATCGGGGACTTTTCTTATATGTGTGTGCGCGTGTGTGTGAAAAAGTGTTTTAGTTGTGATAAAAGTGTGAGAATTCCCGTTGGAATTTATGCGAAAATCCTCTTTTTCTTATTTTTTAGGTTTTATTTATATGAAAATAAGAGATGTGCAATAATACTAAATAAAAAGTATATTAAGCTATGTGAGATGAGAGAATAAAAGTGCAAAGTAATAAAACAAGTTAATGCGAATTTAGGGGAATTTAAAGAGAGAGTTGAAAGAGTTGGACCTTCTTGGAGATCTTGAGCTTGATCTTGGATGTTGGAGAGAAGCCCTTGCACTTGGATGATGATGGAGGGTACTTAATTTACCAAGCTTGATGAAAAAGGTGATGAAAGGTGAAGGTTGGAAAGGAATTTGGATATAGAAATCACGCTGACTTTGAGAGGGGTTTTCTGAGCTTGCTGAGAGTAATGGATCTCTGATTTTTCTCCTCTTTGGAATGAGGTTAGGCCCTCCTTTTTATAGGCCTAGGGCATTTTAGATCGGCATAGCCCTAGTCCTGCCAATCGACAGGTGTGTTTAGGCACACTGCCGATAGGCAGGGTTTGGAACCTACCGTTTGGCAGTCTCTTTCAGGTTCCTTTTGAAAATTGGTCGTAGAGCACAAACCGTTGATCCTAATCACGCACGGGCAAACTATTGGAAAGGTAATTCAGAGCACTTAGAAAGTCTTTAGATTACTCTCGGGTTCGGGAGTTGACTTTGGGTCAAATTTGGCTTGGAAGCGTTCATCGGCCTTTTGGACGGGGAATTTTCGGACGCAAACGGATCGTTCGTTCGCACTGTAAGTCAAAATCGCACATGGGACGAATCGTTGGAAAGGAAAGGAGATGCACTTCAACATTCCAAAGAGTTTGACCCAGTTCAGGGAGTTGACTTTCGTCAATCGGGGCCTGAAAGCATTCGGTGATATTTCGAAGTAAAATGGATCGTTCGTCCGCATTGTAAGTCAGAATCGCGCATGGGGCAGACCGTTGGAAAGGGGTTTCAGTGACCTTCAAAGATTCATTCAGTCTCAGTCAATTTGAAGAGTTAAATTTGGTCAAACAAAGCCTGGGAGCATCCGTTGACCTCCTGATCGAGTTTCGAGGGAAAATGGGTCATTCGTCCACACCATAAGTCAGAATTACGCACGGGACAGACAATTGGAAAGGGGATTCAGTGCCCTTAGAAGATTCATTCAGTATCATTCAAGTTGAAGAGTTTGACTTTTGGTCAAACGGAGTCTGGGAGTGCCCGATGTCCTTTAGGTCAATACTCGGGGTATGAATTGGGTTTGCAATGATGAAGGGAGGTGCTAGGGACCTAAGGAGAGGTTAGGGGGTATTATAATGGGGTGTCTATAGAGCCCCTCGATGGGTGAGGTTGGAATAAACGATAGCCATCGAATAGACACCAGATAATGCCTTTGAAAGAGGATGACCAGAGGGTAGAGGTCAATTCTAAGGACCTAAGGATAAGGATGATCGATTCTGCTGGTCGGAGCCAATTCCGAGGGCTTGGAGATGAGGGTGACCGATTCTGCGGGTTGAATCCAATTTAAGGGCTTGGAGATGAGGGTGACCGATTCTGCGGGTCGAATCCAATTCTGAGGGCTTAAAGGGGCTTATTGGGGATGGTCTTAAAGGAAAGATTTAGGTCAATTTTGAGGACCAACAACAATGATAGGGGTGACCAATTCTACGGGTCGAAGCCAATTCTGAGGGCTTAGGTTATGATGATCGATTCTGAGGGTCGAAGCCAATTCTGTGAGCTTAAGGTGAGATGACCAATTCTACGTCAAAGCCAATTCTGCAGGCTTAAGTTTTAAATGACCAGTTCTATGGGTCGAAGCCAATTCTACGGACGTAAGGTGAGATGACCAATTCTGCAGGTCGAAGCCAATTTTACGGGCTTAAGATTGAAATGACCAAAGCCAATTATGCGGGCTTAAGGTGAGATGACCAATTCTGTGGGCATAATTTGAAATATCCTCGGGGAAATCTGCTGGGGAAATTACCTCGTGATTTTGGTTTGAGCTGGGGAGCTGATTGCTGGGGAAATCCTTATGTGTCTTCTGAAAACTTTACCAGGGGAACAACTAATTTGATGCTGGGGAAGTGATTAGGTGGTCCAGGGTTTGGACGCATTTCTCTCGGAAAATTGAGACCTTTGGGGAATAGGAGATGATCCAGAAGTTTTGGACGTTTTCGGGGAGAGATTCGCTTGTCTTTCGAGAGTTCCGTTGGGGAAATAAGGGTTCTGCTTGAGGAAGTAAGAAATTTTCTTAATGAAAATGTTCTAAATCCTTTCCGGGATTTTTAGGAATTTTCTGAGGATTGTTTTGGATTTTTTGGTATTTTTGGGGAATTTCTGTACGAAAATTTAAGGGAGGTGCCGATCGCTATGGTGTAGAGGGTGCCATTCGGCAGTTGCACGGACTTTTGGACTGCCTCGAGAAGATAAAAGGTCAGTGCCGATCGGTAGGTGGGGGTGCAGTGTCGATCGACATGACACTTGGCATCCTATATAAAGGGGGCGAGTTCCCCTCATTTTCATCGTTTCTTGCTTTCTCTCTTTCTGCGATTTTCTTCTGCGAATCGTTCTAGCATTTTGATCTCTAAAAAATGGCCAGTTTTATGAGCACTGCAGTACACCGGGAATGGTTAGTTGTTGATGACTAGGCAAACGTGGAGTGGAGGGCCAGGGCGCCTCTTGCTTTGGGGAGAGAGAACTCTTTTGACGCATTCGAGACAGTTAAGGATGAGCGGACCTTGCTGCGAGAGCCTTCGTGTCATCGCTCTTCGCGTCATCGCTCTTCGAGGGTGGAGACTTCAAAAGTTCCCTTTGTGCAGCTGCATACTCCTTCATACAACATTCGGTGGCTGATGGAGGGATGGTTCCTATGATGTATCGTCCTCATGTGATGGACCCGGAGGAGTTGGGTTTGACAGAGGAGGTTCTTCGTCCTTTGGTATATCTTTCTGCTCTTTTCATTTCCTTCCTTATAGTTTATTTTGATCTTTTCTGCTTGACACTGATTTTGCCTTTGCTTACAGCACGTCCGGGTGTCCACCACTTGGCTGAGAGACATTAGGAACTGGATATCTTTGGTGACTGCCCATATTCAGGGAGCGTTTCCAGTTCCTTCTTTCTTGGTGTCGTATGCCTCATTAGGGAGGAGTCTGGTTCAGCTAGTGGCGGTGTGTCATCTCGTCGTCGGGGGAAGAGAGCGCGTTACAGGGGTGGAAGCTCTTAGGAGAGAGAAATGAAGATTAGGTGAGAGAGGGAATGTGGGTTCGGCCTGAGTCCCGATTTTTTTTCTTTTCTTTCCTGTAAGATAATGCAATACAGAGAAATATCTATGCAATGCAATGAAGTTTTTTTATTATCTTGTGTTAGTGATGAATGAAAGCATGCACATGCGCTTTTTACTTTGCCGCTAAGATCGTAAAAAGAAATATTTTACCGCTGAGATCGTAAAAAGAAATATTTTTGGGATTTTGAAAGAAAGTTTTATTCTAAATGAGAATTTATATAAAGTTGAAAAGGGGATTTTTGAAATTCTGCTGAGAATGTCAATTTATTTTGAGTTTTCTGAATTTTGATAAAAGAGGAAAAAGGAAAATTTCCAAAAGTAGGGGGTTGCCGATCGGCAAGCACCTTGTCCTGCCTATCGACGGGTCAGTCCGGTCCCATCAATTTAAAGCTTTTATTTGTACCCTCTTCAGCCTTTAGTACCTTGTGGGGCAGGATTTCCTTCAATTTCTGCAGGGGTTATGTCCTTTGTGGGGGTTTTCAAGTATAAAAGAGGGGTAAGAGTGGAGTGTTTTACTCACACCCTCACATCCTGACTTTCTTGTTCTGTGAGATGGCTCTCCCTGGTAGTTTTGAGTTTTCTAACCACCTCGAGACTTTGGAGGCAATGTGATCCTATAACGTCGACTATGATGCTTGTAACATGCGTCGAGTTTCTTTATGACGTAATCAGCCCATAGAGTGGAACATGCTGATGGCGTCGGTACAATTCTAGTACCCTGAAGATCATGTATTCTACTTTGGCTTAGAAGAAGTTTGTCCAACTTATGAGGAATTTTTTTCATGTTAGGGATAAATTTCGGCGTTATCGCGGCTCTGCCTGAGTTTTCCCGTTCTCCTCGGGAGTTACTGGCTGGGCTTCTTTGTGTTTCGTCCTCGGCGGCCAGATCACTTGTGGCTGTAGGTATGATTTCTCTTCCGACGGTGTTGCGGTCCATGCATTTGCAGGAGGTTGGTGATATTGGATATACCGGAGCTGTTGTTTTAGGCTTGGTTTTGAAATTACTATGGGTGACCAGGGAGCTACTGGTGGACCCACAACTTGCAGCTATTACTTCATGGATTTTTTATCGTTGCAATCCTGCGGTGGTGATACTGGCGAAGACTCTAAATGGCCTGGATGCCTGGCGAGAAGGTCATTCTGACTTTTTGAGGGGTAGCCCTGTGATGTTGTTCATGTGGTTGTCTGAAAGATTCCGCCTGCTGACTCCTTTGGAATGCCCTTTGTCGGTTGTACCCAATTTCTTTTTGCGCCATTTCATCAGTGTTGGTGTGGATATTAAAAGCTGGGATAACTGGTTCGTGGAGCATGGGGCTTTAAATCTGTATTGGTCAGTACCTTGGTGGGGACAGCTGCTGCCTATTCTGGAACTAGGAGAATACCCGTATGTCTGGCTGGTTGGTCTTAGACATACCTCTTTCTATTTCCCTTGGCGGCTTTTGCGCCAATTTGGCTGGGAGCAGATCGTGCCACCTTGGACACAAGACTTCTTTCCGATAGAAGATTTGACATAGCGTCTGCGCATGCGGCTTGGATCTTTGTGGAAGAGTCGGCGTCAGTCGTCCCGTCCCTCTCAGTCTGCTGGGAGAGTTTGGCACAGCCCTGGGGATTATATGAAGTGGTTGTAGAGGAGAGTAATTAGAAAGATGTTGGAAGTGGAGACTGGACAAAGGTGGTTTACCTTATCTGATACCATGGAGGGAGGTGTGGTAATTTTTTCGAAGTTGGTTCGAGCTTATCGGTCCATGGAGCGTATACGACACTCCATTCAAGCAGGGGAAGCTTGGGGACCCCAGGATGTAGATGATGATTATGGAGCGGGCTCCTCTGGTAGATGTGGGTAGGACTCTTGGAGAGTTTATTTTGTACCGGGAAATAAGTTTGGTCTTTTTATTTGGCTTTTTAGGAAGGTAGGGGAAGGGAGTCATTCGTTCCTTTATGCAATTGCACTGTAATTTCTTATTAGTGAAATAAACAAGTTTTTTTATCATCCAGTTGTGCCTTTTGATGAATTTTGTATTTTGAATTATTTATATCGATCGTTAAGGCATACATAATCCTTTTGTTAAAGTATATGTTAGAATAAACTGTTGTTCTCGGAGATAAGAAAAGAATAGTTTTTTGTAAAAAAGAAAGGGTCGTGCTCATGTGAGATATATGAGCTGCCTACTTACCTCTGGGGGTTTTTGAAAATTTTGAGTAAGTACATTAATGACCAGGCCAGGACACGGTCAATTTTGAGTAAGTATATCATTGAAGTGTTTTCTCAAGAGCATTCAAGCAAGCAATTCAAATATAAAAGCATCAATTCAAACAACAAAGCATTGGAAGAACAATGTAACCAAATGAGATAAAATATTGATTTCCAAAAGTGGTCGCAACCTTGATAATAAAGTTCACAGAAGTTTAAAAGGGCAGTATCCCCATATGTTAAAGATCAGAATCTTAAAATATTGGCAAAGATTAGTGTTGAGGTTATACAGACAAAAGGCTGCAACTTTGAATATCAACAAAGTTAAATTAAGAGGAACGCAGACGTAATGTTGAGAATTAAAAGAAGACTAAGAGGCTGCATCATCTTCTTCATTTCCCTCGTCATCATCTGCAGCGGTCTCAGTCTCCTGCCCTGATGTCGTGGCCTCTACCTCAGCCCTTATTATATCCCTCTCTTCAGCTGTAGCCTTCATTTCAGCTACGCAAGAATTATGCTTAGCATCCCCCAAACTCCAAGACTTAATTATAGTCGTGGCACCTGGTAAGTTCTTAGCTACCCGATATCTTAGCTCTTGGTAGCCACGGATATAAGCTCTGTTATTAATAAGGAAAAAGTCGGGGGAGACTTGATACAATGACACAGTGTTGTCAGTGGCCAATTGGAGGGCCGCGTCATGGTCTTCCTCCATCTTATTTATTACCACGGTATAGGACTGGGCATCATTGGCAACCTTGGTCTGCAGTTCCTCATACTTCTCTTGAAAAGGTCCAAGCTTGCTGTTTGCAAATTCTGTGGCCCTAAAAGCTTTCCCCGCTTAAGCTTGGGCAACCTTGAGGGAATCCGCAGCCTGCCTAAAATTCTCCTCAGCATCTTGCTTGGCATTTTCTATAGCCTCAATAGCAGCAGTTGCATTCATCTTACATAACTTCAGCGTCGCGGCAAAAGACTTCTTTCCAGCTTTAAAAGATTCAGTTCTTACCTTCGCCAAATTAACACTGTGAACACCCTACGTGGCCTCTTTAAGCCTATATAGACCCTCGTACTTGAGTTTCTGGGTCGCTACAACTTCTGCAGTCTGTAAATGTATTGAGTTAGTAAATAAGACTGAAGCTACAAAGAAGAATTATTGAAAAGATGGAATTACTTACTCTCAGCAGACTGTGGAGGGCCTAAGACTCCACGTCCTCGTGGTCCTCATCCACCAACCGATCAAGGTCAGCTCCATCCATTGCATTGTTTATCCTATAGATGACACGGGCAGTTGTGTCCCAGGAAGACTGAGGATCTAGCATGCGCAGTTGTGGGCATGGGAATTTTCTCTGTGGAGGTGCAGATTTGTATTAACAATAATTATTGATGGAGGGGGAGGAGAATTTCTCTTATGAACAGGCGAAGTGTCGCGGCCATCTTGATCTGAGAGAGTTGGCATTAGACCTTCCGTAACCAGATTATACCCAATATCATCATCAAAAGTACCCTCAAGCCTCTCGTGAAGGGCCAACTCCTCAACTTGGATTGAGGGCACGACAGGAGTAATTTGACCCACAACCAATTTTTGGGGCGCGGCAGGAGTAGTTTGTTCCACAGCTTGATTTTGGGGCGCGACAGGCTCAACTTGGCCACTAAGAGCGACTGAGGCAGGAGCCTTGGACTTTTTCCTTTTCCTCTGCCTAGCAATGTTATTGAGGACAATCGCGTACTCATCCATCTCAACAAGCTGAGATGCTAATAGAGATCTAACAATCTTCTTACCTGAGGAGAAGTAAAGCAAGGTCAATATCCAAAGCTTGAAGATAATTGCAGCGAAATCAAAAACTAAAGAAAATAGTATTACCTTGAGCATCCATCTCTTTGGGAATAGATTTGTTGGGAAAGAATCCGCCCTTGTAGATTGAAGCGGAGGTTACAAGAGTGTTGAACTTCGTCTTGTCAGCAGGAATTGTCGCGGCCTCAATGACCCTCCTCTCTTGTCGCTCACTCAACTGCAAATTGTCAAGAGCTGCAGAAAAATGCAAAGGTTAGTATAAAAGCAAAACATGGAGAATTATATGCAACTGTAAAAAGGGGACGCAACCATTATTCAAAAAAGTACCAAGCTTAGAGGGACATCCCCACTACCGTGACATCCTAAAGGTTCTCTCCTTCTCAGTCTTTTCGGGGTGAATCTCCCACCCTTCTTCAGAAATATAAAAATATTTTCCCTTCCAGTTCTTTACACTGGTAGGCCTCCCAGAATAAAGGGTCTCATCTCTGCCGCAGATAAAAAAGTAATAGTACGCGGAAAATTTCTTGAAGTTTTCCTTTGGGTGATAGAAGTGGAAAAACTCTGGAGGAGTGATGTCTCTGTTGAATTTATTCCACAACACTATAGCTGCAAGTATTTCCCTCCAGCCATAGGGATCTAATTGGGCTGGGGCTAACTTCATCGTCTGTAAATTTTTTCTAACTGGAACGGCGATAGGTCAGCCGCAACCCATATGTGAAAGCGTGGAGGGGGAAGCAGACCCCATCATCAGCAAGTGCTGTGCATGGCCTTTATTCCACAGCAGGGGCTGAGCACATCAAATTCTCAAGAAATTCAAAGGCTTCAACAACCTGATCCACCCACTTTTAGGTCCTAGTGTTGCGGACACTAAGTGCAACAAGAGGTCTCTCAACCCTCCCAGATGTGCTAGCAGGTGTATCCTTAACCTCAGAGGGACCCCCTGTCACGGTATTATCATATATATCCATTGGCTGATTACTTGAATTAGCCTCTTTCTCCATGACTTCAGAATCTGTGTCTGAATCTAACACTACACAATTAGGGCAATCTCTCAACTGGTACGACCCTATTGTCCCCAAAGGATGCATCGAAGGAAGTGCGGGAGGAGAAGCTCCAAAATGCTTGTTCCAAAAGCCTCTCAGAAATTTATCTACGCCAAAGTTCATTGGCTACAACAATACCTGAAAAGCAGAGAGTCTGTAGTTAGGCACCGCAGCCAGTATGGTCCTAAGGCCTCTCATAGGCCGCGATAGGAATAGTGATATATCAAGTTGAGGATAAACAAGAAATGTTAGGCAAAATTGGCCGAGTATACCAAGTGTTGGATTCTAAAGCCCTAGAAGTTAATTATCGCCGCGGTATATTATTTTGGGGGAAGGATGTATGTTATCTTCTTACATGCCGTAGTCATAAAACTATGGGATAAATGCCGCAAACCCTAATCTGAGAACCTAAGGAAAAATGAATATTCAATCAAACAAGAGTTGCTACAGGCAGCAGTAAAATATTTACATGACGCAGCCTTTACTTACTACAAGCCGCAGATGTTTATTAAACCAATTGAAGGTTGTATTAGCTCAGGACAACCTTAATTTGATAAGGGATCTTATTATGCCGTGACCACATACTCAAACAGGTTAGCACTCAATATGGGTTAATTTAAAGATTAAAATCCCTAGAATGTGAAGGGTCCCACTCAAGAGCATCAATAGCAGTTGTACATTTCATTGGTCTATTTATATTTTGCCTCTAAGAACGGGGAATTCGACTATCCTAAAGATCAAAGCCTAGCCTGGAGCATTTTCCCTTGGATCAATAATGGAAGATTAAAAGACTTCATTCACTGGCTTAATAATTATGGATTCATTTTATCAATTCAAGATTGATTCAATTTCAAAACAGTCATCCACTACAACCCAAGCAGTCACATAAATTTTTAATGGCTTCATTTCGTCATGAAATTAGTAGATACAGATTCAGATGAGGGATAAATGTGATTGCAATAGTTATTTTGCGAGATATGAGTTCGAATAAACCATCTAACAAACGGTAACCAAAAGCAAATAACAAAAAGTTTAACCACAAGAAGTTTTTGGTCAGAAAATTATCGAGAAATGGGTGGAATCCGAAAGCTCAGCCTCAAACTGCCTTAGAACCACCACTCGGAGCTGCCAGAGATCGTAAGAAAACACAAGGAGACAAAAGTGAAGAAATTCGCTCTAGATATACTCTAAAAGATTTAGGAAACGTATTGAAGTCTGTGGCTAGTTTTATTTATATAAGAGGGCGCGAGAAGACGAAGCTTCGCCTTTTAACTACCGCGACATATTGAGAAGACTTGATTACTCAGTCGCAGCCCCAATCAAAATATCTTGGCACTACGACTTGGGGGATTATTTATAACACATGTATTGCACCTTACTACCATGGCTACATGCTGCAGACTAGACTACACAGGCCACAACCCTCATAATATCACTATATACGTCCTTAGTAGACCTACCACAACCCTTAACATGTAGGTCACGGCCACTTATGAGTTGCACGCCGTAACCCCCAGCCTCATCATTCAACTGCTGCAGCCTCAATTTAGTAGGATGCGACCCCACTTGTTATAGGGTGTTGCCCTTGTTCATTCACCTAGCAGGCCGCATCCCCCTTTTTGCTAAGAAGCAATCCAACATCTACACCTATAAATAAAGGATCACACCTCAAGATAAAGGGACAGATTCATTATTCTGAACTCGGGTCCAGTCACATAGCTCAGAGCTGATCTCTCTCTCTCTCGGCCTCACTGTAGGTTTTCACTCAAGCATCTCAGCCATAGTTTCGGCATCCCGAAATCATTATTACCATGTATTCTTCTTTATTCTCATACTTGTACGCCTCTTTAGGCTTAATTATATTGTACTACGCAACGCATATAATGAGAATGGAGCAACACAGTAGACGTAGGCCCATTTTTGTGGTTAAGCCACACTATATTGCGTGCATTCTCTCTCTTCTTACTAGTTATATCTATGTATCATACTTTACACTTGATTTGCTATTACGAGAACGATTAGTGGACGATTTCTCGTATCATCGTCGAATATTCGCTCAACGTCAAAGAGGAGGTGGTAAAATAGTTGAATGTGGGTTTCATTCACGTGGTCAAATACCCAACATGGCTCGCCAACATCATCCCCGTACCAAAGTCAGGAGAAAAAGTTCGCATGTGCATTAACTATTGAGATTTGAATAAAGCATGCCCAAAGGCTGATTACCCATTACCCAACATCGACATGACCGTGGATAACACGACCAAGCACGCCCTCAAATCATTTGTCGATGGATTCGTCAATTATAACCGGATCATGATGCACCCTAACTATCAGGAGAAAATAACCTTCATCATCCGATTAGGAACTTTTTATGCACTGTCATGCCATTCGGACTCAAAAACATCGGGGCCTTATTCACAAGGAGGTAAAAGTCTATGTGGACGACATGATCATTAAGTCTAAGACTCGGGTAGGTCATATTCCCTCCCTCTGAAAGTTTTTCGAGCGGGTGTGATAATATCATATGCAACTAAATCCATAGAAGTGTGTTTTTTATGTCACGAAAGGAAAGCTCTTGGGATTCATGGTCAGTGAGAAGGGAATCGAAGTAGACCCTGCCAAGCTAAAAGACATACTTAAAATTCCACCACCTTGAATGGAGAAGGAAGTTTGATGATTCCTCGGTAAATTACAATACATTAGTCGGTTCATCAACCAACTAACTTTTATATGTGAACCCATTTTCAATCTTCTTCAAAATGATTTAACAAAAGTCTGGAATGAGGCTTGCCAAGATACCTTTGACCAAATCAATCCATACCTCACTTGACCTCTAATAGTCTCCTCTTATCTCTAACTATCACAGATGCCATTTTTGGGGCTTCGCTAGCCCAATACATTGAACAATTCCACAAAGATAGAGCCATATATTTTGCCAGTCGAAAATTGGTCAGGTACGAAGTCAACTACATTGCTTTGGAGAAAGCATGTGTCGCCTTAGTCTGGGTCAAATAGAAGTTACGTCATTACATGCTTGCCTTCCTCATCAGACTATTATTCTGAATGGATTCCATCCAATATCTTTTAGAAAAGTCTCGTATGTCCAACCAAATGGCCTATTGTTTGATGCTGCTAGTCGAATTCAGTATTGTGTATGTCACACAGAAAGCTATGAAAGGGAGAGCCATCTCTGACTACCTTACTGATTACCCCATAGAAGGAACCGATGATTGGGTCTCTAAATTTTACATGAAGATATTCTTTACACCTCTTAAGAGGACCGTAGATGGAAGATATTCTTTGATAGAGATGCCAATGAGAAAGGATACGATATTGGGATATTCCTGATCACCCCCGATAACTCCCACACACCCTTTTCTTGCACCAACAACATGACTGAATATGAGGCATGCACCATAGGCCTCAAGAAAGGTATCGAGCACCCAGACATCTATGGGGACTCTGCCCTCATCATTAGCCAAATCCTTAAAAAATGGAAAGTCAAAGACGAGAAGCTCCTACCCTTTCACGCCCACCTAGAAGAGTTGGCCTCCCAATTTAAAGATGTCACCTTCCACTACCTGCCTCATGCAAAGAAAAATTTAGCGTATGCCCTTGCAACCTTAACCTCCATGGTCGATATGCTTAAGGGAATAACCATTGCCCCTTTCCTGGTTCAGAAATAAGCCATGTCGACTCATTTTAACCACATTGAGTTCGTCACCGAGGAAGATTACGATATTGTCGGGTTTTGGTAATATGGCATCTGGCACTGCCTGAAACATAATAGGTATCCCAATATGAAGATAAGAAAGACCGTGTAACCCTTTGCAAATTGGATACGCAGTATATCATTTATGACAGAGAACTTTTTAAGAGAAACTTCGATGGAACCCATTTGCACAGGATAGCAGGGGATGATATTAAAGAAGTGACGCAGAAAATATACAGTGAGGAATGTTGGCCTTACATGAACGGTCATGTGCTTACAAAGAAGATCATCCGTCAAAGATACCATTGTACAACATAGTTCAAAATTGCATTGCCTACGTTCAAAGATACCTCAATGATAGAAGTTTGCCAATATCCAACACTTGCATCCTCGAGAACGATATAACATGACTTCTCTTTGGCCCTTATCCACCTGGGGTATTAACATCATAGGGAAGGTCACTCCCAAAGCTTCTAACGATTATGAACTCATCCTGGTCGCCATTTATTACTTCACTAAATGGCTTAAAGTTGAGTCATACGCAATGTTAAACACTAAAAAATGGCCAAGTTCATTATAAAGAACATCATTTGCCGATATGGGGTTCCTTATGAGTTAATATCAGATAATAGACTGCATTTCGAAGTTGATGTCACAGAACTAGCCGACGAGTATGGGATTCGAAGACACAAATCTTCTCCCTACCGACCCCAAACCAATGGTGATGTCAAAGACACCAACAAAATCCTCAAAACCATCATCAGTAAGATGACCTAGAGTTACAGAGATCGGGTCAAATGGATCCCTTATGTCTTCTGGGGCTATCGCACTTCAATAAGAATGCCTATTGGGGCTACCCCTTATTATCTAGTATACGACATGGAAAAAGTCTTACTCGTCGAGCTAGAAATAACTTCACCACATGTCATGCTCAAGAGAAAAGTTAATAAAGAAGATTGGCATAAAAAATTCTTTGATAAACTATCACGCTTGGATGAAAAAGGACTTCAAGGCCTATACTATATATATGGGTATCATCGTCGCATAACGCGGTCATTCAATCGAAAAGTCAAGGATCGTGGTGTCCAGGAAGGAGACCTTGCTCTTAAGGAGATCATATAACCTGTCTAGAACCCTCGAGGTAAATTCAAATCGAATTGAAGCGGCCCCTATATTACAAAGAAAAATCTTTTCAGGCAATGTCGCTATGCCTACAAACCTAGATGGAGAAGAATGGCGCATCGAATTAACGGGACAATCTCAAGAAATTTTACCCTTATTTCGAAATATCGACGCTTTACGACTCTTGTCATCCCCCTTTTATTCTAAAAAAATCTCTTCATTTCCCCCAATCCAGAACTACGTGGGACCCGATCCTCTAAAAAACATTTCTTTTCAAAATAAGACTCATGAAAATTTTGAAGACCCCTAGAGGTACGTAGGCATCCCATACGCCATACATTGGCAGGTCCCCTTCTTTTTCACAAACTGATATTCATTTCAAACCTTTGAGAACAACGATCCATCTTATAATTTACATGAACAAAAGGATTATGTATGCCTTAGTGATTGATATAGATTGTTCCAAATGCAAAACTCATCAAGAGACACAACAAAATATGATTAAAATCATCTTTATTTCTAATAAATGAATACATCACCGTCACATTAAGTATCAGCGAAGGGAGTCAAGAAGACCATCCTCTATCCACTGACCAAAATAATCTTAAAACAATCTTAACCCTTCCATCTTCACAAAATTATTCCTAACCCCACAGAAAAATAAAAAAATAAAAAATCCAAAACAAAAATTACCCAAGCCTCAAAAAATGTTACCCCAACTTCACAAGACATTGTCCTTAACTGCCAAACAACCCCGCTTCATCATCATTTCCTGCACCAAAGGTCCTTAAATCTCCTACTTCTAGTTGTCACTCTGTATGCGCTCTGACAAGTTTTGGACGAACCCATGACACCCTACTCCATGGTGTCAAAGGCAATAAGCCATCTTTAACCAGTCTCTTCCTCCATAACCTTCTCAAATACTCGCTTCTACAACCACTTCAGGTAGTCCCCAGACACATGCCATACCCTTTATATAGATTGTGACGGATAAGTAGATGGTCGGTGACGCTGTCACAAGGAAGCTAATATCATCCGTAATGATTTAATCATGTCCTCCACTGGGAAAAAGGTCGTTATGCGAGTAGGCATAATTTTTTCAGATCTGACTTGGTGAAAAATCCTCCAAGGAAAATAAAAGAAAGACTGGAGAAGGCCAACCAACCGCAGATACTGGTACACTCCTAACTATAAGACTGATTGTAAATCTCCACACCATGGCACTGACCAATGAAGACACCAGACTCCGTGCTCTACAAATAAGTTAACCCAGTTCTCTACTGATAGGTTAAAACTAAAGAAAGGTCGGGAAAAGAAATTAGGATCACCCGATAAGGGATACTCAGTGGGGTCCGAAGACGGAACCTCTTTGCAATCCCCATGAATAATATCATCGGGCACCTCCTTAGTAAATTGGAACGACATTCCTTCCAAGCATCTAGACCATTCAGGGTCTTCGCCAGCACCACCGTCGCAAGATTACAATGGTAAGATATCCATGTCTCTATCATAACCACTTGGGGAGAATTTGTCAAGTTCCCTATCACCAGTAAAAGTCTCACAACATGGCCCAAATAATAGCTCCGGTAAATCCAACATCATCAAAGCCCCTCTGGACTGAATACATAACTGCCTGAAGAGAAATAGTTCCTCCATTAACCAACGATCGAGTCTATGAAGGATAAATATGGAACAACTCCATTATAAATGACCAGGGAGAACGAGAAGGATTGAACATGTCCTCCATGACACAGGGGCTAACCCCCAATATTGTTGAGAATTCCTCATAGGTAGGACATTCCTCATCGAGGCTAAAGCGAAAGACATGGTCCTCAGGGTACCAGGATTGTACCACCGTTGCTAGAAAGTTACATCCTACGGCTCGATTATGCCACAGAAAAACTCGAAGCAAGCTAAAAGTATAATAATCAACATTGTAAAGGAACATGACCTCTAAACCTTAAAAATGAGAGGAGAATTCTTTATACATGGGAAAAGCCATTTGAAGAATATGAAATGAAAATCAAGAAAAGAAATATGGATTGTTGGTGATAAAGCATACCCATTACACTCTCCCTTTGTACCTAGATCCAACCTTATAGAAGTAAATAGGTATGCAGAAAAGTGCAATCAAAGCATACCCATTTTCCTCTTTTGCCCAAAATCAATTTTCAAAAAATCCTTATTTTCAAAGATTACCCCCGGGTCATTCCTCTTTATTCCTCTTTTTTTTATAAATATTTTCCTCAAAAATCATTTTCATTCTCAAATAATTTCTTGATAAAAAATATTTTCCTTTTTAAAACTGTAATATTCTTGCTCTGAAAAGAAATATTAACCCCCAAGTAAATTACTTTTACTCTCATTTTTTAATATCAGCAGAAAATTAAAAAGTTCACATAGGATAGTTCGTTTAATAAAAAAAATACCAAAAAAGAAATTTCATGCCATATATATCTCTTTATTTCATTTTTGCAGGTACAAAAGAGAAAAACAAAAACAAAAAAAATACAAAATGCCTTCCCCTCAACCTTCCCCTCAAGCCCTCAACCTCGATGGCTAACACACTTACCCTAACGACGAGAGGTGAATCCTCCACTCCCAGAATCGAAACGCCCATCTGAGGTGAGAGACAACACAAAGAAGGAAGGAGTCGACTTTTTGATATACTCAGACATGGAGCACATCCATTCCTTGATATGCCGAAGCCTGTTGGTCAGCACCCGAACATACTACAAGCAAAGAGCACCAAAAAATACAAATCAGACAGCATAAAGCAAGGAAAATGAAAAAAAGAAAAGAGACGGAGAAGGAATATACCCCAGGTCGGAGGGCCTCATCCATAAGCCCCATTAACCCAAACACCACCGCATGAGGACTATGAGGCACACTTAGTTCGTCTCACTATCTAATTGAAAATTATAAGAAGGGGGAGTTACCTGAATAATCAAAGCCTCCTCCGCCGCTGTCGTTGTCGATGTACCACCACCCATACTGTGGGCAGACCCCATTAGTACACTAGTACCCCCACCTGAAGCGGTGGCTAATGGAAGCATGTTCTCAACATCATAGATATAAAAGGCATTAACCATCTCATTACGAAGTCCAAATAATCATAGCTCACCACTTTATCTGTGTAGTGTATATAGGGATTGCCTATCATCGCTACCACCTTGGCTTCATATAAAATCTCCCTCCCTCGACTCATATACATAGGGGAACCGATGGTGGGACCATCACCTCTTCTTCCACTATCTGCCTCACGACCCTCTCTCCCAGTACCAAACGTACTCAAACTCATGCACAATCAACCACTGCATTTGTGCTAACCCCCATGTCCTGCAAAAGATACCTCTAGGGTAGAAGGTCACCTGCAATCCCCAAACAAAGAATCAATATTTACTAAAGAAATTGATATACCAAGAAGAACATAGAAAAGATGAAAAGATAATCCGATCGCTTGTTAGGGCATTCAAGACCCACCACACGTCTGCTAAAGATAAGGACTGATTCGACCACCGATTGAACTTCTGCCAAAGGAACATTCGGCAGAAGTCCCCAAAATCCTAATCCTTTAGGCCCATCAACCTTGCATTACGCCCTATGACTTTATAGAACCACGTCTGCAAAAGATAGAAATCAGCAAAGAGAATAAAAGAAGAATGCAAGGAAATGCATATAAAGGAAAATAAATACAAAGTTTTCTCCAGAAGATATGTGGCTCCAGTAAAAGTTTGCTGGCAGCGCCGGATGAAAGTATCTAAAGAAGAATAAAGGGAAGCCAAAGTTTAACTTCCCCAATTGTATATGATAAGAACCAAAGATGGACAACGTTACCACTCGTCGCCATTAATAAACCACCAAGCAAAAGCAAAATAAATATATGGGACATCTGTCTCACTTGCCACCCATCGTTCATGTCCACCCTTCTCCTCAAAAGTGTCTCCCTCAAAGAATAAATTTGGCTAGATACTCTTGACACAATTCTACCCACGTCTCCTAAAGCTGCCTCTACCACCTCATGTGTAACCCTCAAAGAGCGGTCCACCACCATCCGGAACCCCTCTCAATCTTGCCCAAATATCTGCTAGACATCAATGGGAGTAACGTTCGTCCCCCGAATCCAATATGGAATGTGTGGGTAGTGTCCCACCACCTTTTCCTGAGAGCACATAACACCACAGTGGAACGCGATGTCTTATCTAGCGTCTTTGCCAATAGGCCAAACTCGATGTACGATACCAACCAACGCATAATAGTAGGGAACTTCTCCCAAATCTCCCTCAACCCATTAATCCCTCAAGGTCGAATGCTCGAAGGAGCTATGTCAATCTGCAAGAAAATGAAAGAAAAACCATCCATTATCACAAGAAATAAAGAGAAATGAAATGGGAAACCAAGAGTCACCATACTTATATAGCCACTAGGGTTCTTCACCTTAGACAAATGATGACATGCGGGATCGCGTAAAAAGACACGTTTATCAGCAAGAGGCTTAAACAAATTAAAATCACTCTTATTGACCAATACAAGGGGAACCCTAGAACGCCACTCCAGGCCAAACCAATCATCGACGGACAGCCACTCGTTGTTATACACCTCACTTGAAGAGACAACCATTTGAAGTCTTGAAGAAGAAAGGACTTAAGAATAACTCTTAGAGAGAGAAAGAAAAAGATTTAAAAGGTGTGAAAAATGGGGATGGATCACCTCTTTTTATAGAAGGTTAAAGGTACTTGTCGATCTATATTCCCTAGCCCATACCGATCGACAACCGCCTTTTTCTCTTCCTAATAAATCCTAGAAATCCATGTCATTACCGACTGCCATCCCCTATCGGCAATGACCCTTAGATTTTGTACAAGAAAATGTCAGAAAAATCCAAAAATTAGCCCCAAATTTCCATAACATTATTTTCTCTCAAGAAAATCATTTTTTGAAGCACTAAGCCCCCTTAAAAACTCTCAAAATCCCTAACTGGATTAATTTAACATTTATATTCCCATCCTACTAAAAATTTCCCAACTAGAACCTCGAATACTACACACTCCCTAGTGGAGTCTCAAGACAACACAACCCCCAGCGGAGCCACAAGTGCACCTGCTCCCCTAAGATAATTTAAAACTTTGTAGAAGAGATATTACCCTTGATACAACTTTATATTCTGAGAATTGACCTCGGCCCTTCGAATTGGTCATCCAAACTTTTAATCCTCTAAATTGATCTCAACCCTCAGAATTAGTTGTCCCAACTTTAGGTCCTCATAATTAACCTCGGCCCTCTGAATTGGTTGCCACAATTTTAGGTCCTCAGAATTGAATTTTTCCCTAAGGATTGGTAGTCATAACTTTAGGTCCATAGAATTGACATCGACCCTCAGAAATGGTCGTTATAATTTTAGGTCCTCAGAATTGATCTCAGTTTTCTGAATCGGTCATCCCAACTTTAGGTGCTCAGAATTAATCTCGACCTCAGAATTGGTCATCCCAAATTTAGATCCTCAGAATTGACCTCAGTCCTCATAATTGGTCGTCATAACTTTAGGTCATCAGAGTTGACCTCGACCCTCAGAATAGGTCATCATAACTTTAGGTCCTCAGAATTGATCGTCCCAACTTTGGGATCTCAGAATTGACCTCAACCCTCAAAATTGGTCATCCCAACTTTAGGTCCTCAGAATTAACCTCAGCCCTCAGAATAAGTCGTCCAAACTTTAGGTCCTTAAAATTAACCTCGATCCTCAGAATTGATCGTCCTCATAATTGAACTCGACCTCGACCCTTATAATTGGTTGTCACAACTTTAAGTTCTCATAATTGACCTCATCCCTTAGAATTGGTCGAACTTTGGGTGCTCAGAATTGATCTCGACCCTCAGAATTTGTCATCACAACTTTAGGTCCTTAAAACTTACCTCGCCCATCAGAATTGGTCATCACAACTTTAGGTCCTCAAAATTGACCAACCACTCAATTATGTTGTGAACTTTAGGTCCTCAAACTTGTTTAAGTTGCCATCTATTTTTGAATTTTTTACTACTTGTGAGATAGTGGGTTTTATGCTATAGAGTTTGGGAGTTGACTTAGACTTAAATATTATTCTTTAAGTGTTTATAAAGTTGTGGGATAGTATGAAACTCACTGCTCGATTGAGGATGAATGGTTATATATGCTTAATGTTATCCAGTTTGAAGCGTAAATTGCTGATATATAATTTTGGTGAGTATTTAGTTCAATGCATGTAGTTATTCCTTGGAGATATCAGTTTAGATTATGCCTATCTTTGTGTGGTTATTTGTGGACGCATGGGTCGAATGAGGACCTGTGGCATATGAGAATTTTAGGATGTCTATTGATGTAATTCTTTTATCTAGGATTTATGAAGCACGTGATTCATAATATTTGGGTGTTGTATAGTGATGTACCTTATTTGGGAATAGTGTTGTGTCGAGAGTTATCTCTTATATGTGGATTGACTTTTGAAGCAATCCTATGGATTGTGGGTTATTGTTTACTAGAATATGGCTTTGGTAGTGAGAGACTCCACCCCATATGAAAGTGAGTATGTTATTTAAAGTATATGAATAGATTATATGTGTAACCGGTATATAGTGATAATTTTTGGTATGCGTGCGGCCTCTACCTCATGTTACTTAATTATGAGTTATGGGAGGATCCTAGAAATTGATGGGTCCTATGAATTCTTGATGCATTTTATTAATTATTCTTGGGTGGTGGCAATGCCTTACTGTTAATTTATAGGGTGAGTGTGATGTTGGGATTTATGTGGTTAGTGCATTACTGCATGTTGGGTTTATGGTCAACTGATCTCGATAACCAACTGAGCGAGGTGGTAATGTATTAGGAGGGTTACTTATTTGTATTTCAATTGCGAGACGTCCCACGTATGAAACTTAGTACTGGTCCGGAGTTGAGAGATATTGCATTGTTAGGACATTTAGTTATTACGTGAGTATTACCTATATGAAAGCTAATGCATCGAGTGTCTAGATATTACAAGACTTAAGTCTAGCAAGGCCAAGGAGTACAGCATCGAGACCACTGAGAAAATGTTCACACTACTACAAAAATAAGTGGGGCAATTTTTGAAAAAGTTAGTCGTGAGTAGTAAGGTATTCGAGTATACCTTTATTTTATTTTCATGCCTATTATATATGTCTAAGTTTATATGTACATATATGCTATATATATGTAATACTTGTGCATGCGTACACTTGGTATTGGGTATATGGGTACCCAAGTCATGGAATACTATGGTAGGTGTATGTGAGCCTTATTGTTTCATCTCGTAGTGACACAGGTACGAGTTAGTGTGTATGAGCCTATGAAATTTGGGTGGTTACGTTTCAATATTATGCTTTAGTGAATTCCGAGGACGGAATTCCTATGTTAGTGGGATAACATATAATACCCCGTATTTTTGTGGATTTTAAGTATTTAATGGGAAAGAAATCAATAAATGGATTTAATTACTACTTGTATGATTTAGTAATAATAAAACTGCACTATTTATCACGTAATTAAATTTATGTGTGACGTGATTTTTGGTCCGTATGCTCTACATAATTAATTAGTAAGATTAATTATATGACTTTTTACTATGCGTTAATAATTAAACGTGTATTTTATTCTATGTTGTGGGGTATTACTATAAGATATAAGGTATTACCATTGGAGGCATGCTCAAAATTGCCATGAGGACATGAATATGTGTTTTTATCATTTTAATTGGCTTGGGGGGGGGGGGTACCCTTAGGCTAAGTTTTGAGCTATTTAGAGTAGTATTTTGGACTCATTTGGGGACCCAAAAATAGGCATGTTACACACTCGGAAATTGGGGGTATAAAAGGAAACTTAAATCCATTTATTTCACATTTTCTCCAAAATTAACAACCCTAACAACCATTCTAGAGAGAGATAAGGAGCTTAAGGGGGCTTAAGGAAGAAGAAAAATAAATAATCAAGAGGCGAAAATCATTCGTTCGTGTGATTTCAGGCTAGAAATATCTTACTTTATCATGAAGTAATATATAACCTAATTTATGATTTTTTTGTTGAATTCATATTGAGGTTGGAATAAATTGAAAGTGCATTTTTCTATGTTGATTTGGTGATTGAATCTGAAATCATACGTGAAATTGAACTCATATTGAGTAGAACATGAATTTGGTTTAAATGGGGAGATTTGTGGAATTAAATGATTAATTGTTGTTTAAGATATTAAATAATTATTGGAACATGTGTAGAATTATATGTATGTTGCTATGTTAAGTTGGGTTGAGAATGTAATCCAATTTTTGAGCTTGAGGACCGTTAATGGAGGTTTAGATAAGACAAACCTCGATTTTCAAAATTAAATTACGAATGCGTGGGCGATGGTTTCCTATTTTATGATTTTTTTGGATTTGTTATGATTTTTCTACTAACAATATGCTGGATTGAAGTTTTGGATTGATGATTTTGGGTTGGACTTCCGTTTAGGATTTTCCCACCATGTTGATTAAGAGATTAAACTTGGTTGATATTGAGGGTAGTTATGTATATTAAAATATACGACCTTGATGTTATTTTAGTTCCATATGATATTAGGATCGGGTTGAATTGGGTATACGTATGGGTGAGTGATAGCCTTTGGCTGTATGTATATATGTTGAGTTTTAAGAATAATGAGCCAAAGTGCTTGGGAATTTATTTAGGCCTTGATAAACTATAGGCTACACAATTAACCTTGTAATTAAATGAGAAGTGTGTATGTATATATATTATGAGAAAAAGTATATATACACACATGCAATGAATCATAATTAAAGAAGTGATAAACTAAGATTTGGATTTGACCAGAATCAGAATTGATAAATCTAAGAGCGTAATAAACTAGACACCGTGTTTGGGGGACACTTGAGAGTACCCAGTGTTTTACCTTATAATACATGTTTTATGTGGTTAAAAATATAATAAACCTTATTAAATTTGACAATCTGACAGTTGAGGATTTAAATGATTTGGGTCTACTAAAGAGTATACATTATCCTATTTTTATATATATTGAGTGTTTGTATATATAAATTATATCCTTATGTGAACATACCATACTCATGATGAATCTATTAGTGGGGTTATATTGAAATTCTGACTATAAATGCAGGTAAATAGGGGGTCTTATGTTGAAAGTAGTGATCATGTACCAAAACCTTGTATATAAATGCAGATAAGCATGGGGTCTTATATTGAATATAGTGACCGTGTACTAAAACCCGGACTATAAATGCTGGCAAAGGAGGCTTTATATTGAACGTAGTGACGGTGTATCAAAACCCTAAATATAAATGCATGCAAGTGGGCGGTCTTGTGCTAAAATTACTGACCGTGTATTGTAATCTTGACTATAAATGTAGTCAAGCGGGAGGTCTTGTGTTAGAAGTGATGATCGTGTTTCGTACCCTAACTCATGATGCAGGTATCCATAGGGTCTTATATTTATATCATATGTTCAATTGGTCTAAACTTCGTGATGAGAGAAGTTGATGACCCTGTCCTTCGGTGGGGTTTTGGTATGAAACTACCTGTTGGTTGGGTTGCGTAGTGATACCCCATCCTCATATGTGCACATGAATTTAGTTTAAGTTCATTAGGTGAGGGACTCCTATGAACTTACCGGTAGAGGAGCAATAAGGTCCCCTAAGGTGTATTCCTTCTTGTGGTAATTATTAAACCTAAGTATGTATATACGAATTTAGTCCGAAAATGGACACTTGAATTAGAGCCCTAAGTCACATTTATATGTTGTGTTATGACATTTTCATACCTTATTATTTGGATGAAATTAATGGGGTTGGTATGGAAACTTTATTGTGTTCATACATTATAGTTCCGTGACAAATTCATTTCATTTAAAGAAGTTAAAATAATGAAATGACACATTACGAGATCGTGAACATCTTAATATAAAAGAGGTAGTCATTGGTTTGCATTATGTATGTTTGTATTTAGTTATATCCATTTGGTAATATCTTACCAATCATTTACTTTTTAGTCTAATAATAAAGACTTTTAGTATAGTTTATGTGGGGAGGGTTGGTACATACTCATATTATTCCACTTAGATGAGGGGTGAACAGTTCATTGCATGTGAACATTAAAAAAATGGTACATTTATCGTAAATGAATCGCATGATTATTATTTCTTTGATGTTGTAAGTTATTTCTTACAACTTTAGGGTGCTTCCCTAAATATATAAATATTTTCCACCCACGAGTATTATTATTATTATGTACAAGTTTAACAAGGCTGAAAAGTCAGACTTGCGGTTATGGGGATTCATCTTGGCATCATTAGAATATGAGTTACTCATTATTTATAGTTGTCACTTATATTCAGAAGTTTGATTTAGAGGTGGTTACTATTGTACTTTATTCTTTTAGTTAAGACATTTGTATAAAAGGGATTTTGGATTCAGTTAATTCAGTTTAGTTATTTTGATTGTCATATTTTATTGAGTTTTTATTTTGATGGTTTTTATTTATTGCAATTTTTACTTTTACGTTGGTGCTGAGAGTGGTGTAAATTATTTTAGCGCTCCCTACTCGCCACCTTGTACCAAATATCCTCGCTTATTTTGAATCTATCGAGACTCTAACGGTCTCCAAATACGCTCCTATAGGATCCATCCAAGAGGATCCCAAGTCTGACTCCATCATTCAAACGTTATCTTCTTCGGTATTGCTGTGAATCAGGATTTCTACTGGCACTGTCCTTCTCAGCTATGTTATAGCGAATGATGCCAAGCGAGCAAGTGTGTTTATCCGTGCATTTTCATCTTTTTGAATTTTAACCATTCTGACAGTTGAGAATTCTGACAATAACGCGTTCACTTTATCCAAGTACATCGCTCTAGATTCCTCTCTTGCCTCATAAACAACGAGGACTTGGTTTACTATGAGTTCGGAATCATTGTGTGTTGAAATCTGCTCGACGCCTAGTGATGATGCTAATCCCAAACCTGCTACGAGGGCTTCATATTTTGCCTCGTTATTTGATGCCTCAAAATGGAATTTAGGGTCACACTCCAATTTATACCCATTAGGTGTCGTGATTATCTGACTTTCCCCACTGCCATTGGTACATGACGATCCATCTTCCTTCAACCAAACACTAATTTTTGAATATTTTTTTCATTTTCTCATGATCATGAGCCCTTTATGCTTGCCAAGTCGATGACTCTGGTATGTCAATAACCTGGTCGATTGCACTATCCATTGAGCTATCTTCCGTAGAAGTATGATCGGTAGGCCAAACTGTTGAGATCTATTCTCAAGAATTTTGGTCAGTTTGCTTTACGACTGAGCTATATTTTGTAAAAGTCTTCTATGTCGATGTTGATGTTGAGCTCTCTTTTATAAAAGTCTACTCGATAAAATTTTCTTCATAAGTAAACTCTGTTATAAAATAGGCCACTTCTTGGCCCTTAATTGCTATCCTAGGCTCATAATGAATGTCGTACTCTCCTAATTCTACTGCCTAAGACATCAGTCTACTTGATTTCTTAGGCTTATAAAATAGCTTGGCATATAGGAAGGTACGTATAGAACGGTAATAGTAGGCGCTTGGAAGCACGGCTTCATTCTTTGGGAGGCTTCAATCAAAGCTAAGGCTAACTTCTCCAAACTAGGGTGCTGAATTTTTGCTCCACAATATGCCTTCCTAATGTAATAAGTAGGTTTCTGCACTTTAACTTCTTATCATATTAATGGCTAATTGATAGCTGACTCTGACACGACTAAGTATAGATAGAGATTCTCACCCAGGACTATCCTTGATAGTTGTAGTGAAGATCCTAATTACCTCTCTAATTCCAGGAACACTATCTGCAAACTCATTGTTCTACTCGAAGGTCTTTCATATCACCTTGAAGAATGGAAGACATCTCTCAGTATATCTTTACATAAATATATTCAACGCTGCCACACATCCTGTTATCCTTTGAATATATTTTTAGCTCATGGGAGGTTGCATATAAATAAATGCTTGGATCTTGTCTGATTTGGACTTAATACCTATCTGGCTGACTATGAAACCCAGGAATTTACCTTCCTTGACTTTAAAGACACGTTTTGTGGGGTTGAGCTTCATTTGGTGCTTTCCTAAATGATTAAAAGTCTATCGTAGATCTCTAGCATGGTCAGTTGCTTTCTTTATTTTGGTCAACATGTCGTCAAAGTATACCTCTATGCTTTATCGATCTGATTCTCATAAACTTTATTCACCAACCTCTGGTATGTTTCTCCAATATTTTTTAGCCTAAAGGGCATAACGTTGTAGCAGTAAGTACTCTGATCAATAATGAATGAGGTTTTATCTCGATCCTTTGGCTTTATTTTGATTTGATTGTTCCCTGAGTAAACATCCATAAAGTTAAGCAATCCATGTCCGATAGTGGTATGGATCAGCTAGTCAATCCTGGGTAAGAAATAATGGTCATTGGGACATGATTTGTTCAGGTATGTGAAGTCAACACACATATGCCATATATCATTTTTCTTGATGACCATAACCACATTTAAAAGACATTATGGATATTTGATGTCTTTAATTAAGTCTGCTTTTTGCAACTTATGAACCTCCTCTTGTATTTCCATGTTCTTTTCATGACTGAACACGCGTTGTTTTCGCTTTAGAGGTTTTACATTGTATTATGCTGAGCTCATGATAGACAAAATTTGGATCTATCTTGATTACGTCCACGTGGCTCTAAGATAACACATATTTCCTCTTCTTTAATAATTCTATTAACTCTTTCTTAAGGACTAGGTCTAATGATGAGTCGATCTAGGCTGTCCATTTTGGGTGCATGTCATTAAGAATCACCGGTTCTATTTCCTCAACCACTTGGCCTTTGAATAACTTATTTTTATCCCAAGGATCCAATGTCTCGATTTGATAAGTTGTGGTAAGTTTCTCCTGCTCGTCATGTTCTACCGATGTGTAATATATTCCCAAGCTTTGACTTGATTTACTTTCACTACGCTAACCCCATAGTTTGTGGGTAACTAGGCACTACTAAACGGTGGATGGGATATTTTCGAAGTTCTTAATCCTACCCCTCCAAATATGATATTATATGCTAAATGAATGTTATGATCCAAGATAAAGAAAAGGATCATTTATGTTTGACAGGTGAGCCAAGTGCCGATTATAACCTCTAGCTCAATTTTTCCTCAAGGGACCACCTTTTCCCCTAAAAAACTAATGAGAAGATTATGGTATGCCTTTAGTTTGCTATCTCTCAACCTCGGGTTCTTGAAAAATCTATAAAATAGGACATAAGAGTGCCATTATCGATCAGTATTCTCGCCAACTTACACTCATGCATCATCATGGTGATGACCATAGGGTCATCGTGCGAGTTGAGCACATGTGATAAATGATCCTTAGAAAAGCTAACTATAAGATGATTTTTGTTTACCTTTCTGGGGTGAGTATTCGCAGCATCAATCAAGTCAATATATCTCATATGAGCATAAGCCTTCGCCTCATTGAGGTAGGCTTTCCTCTCTGTCGGTTCATCTACCCCACTAGCATCTCCTCGTGCTATAAAATTGCACCCAAAGGCGATCATATTAACCTTATGCATAAGTTTTTAGTCTTTTTGCACAGGTCTGGATCATCTTATGAATCATCGTCCTTACCTCTTTTCTTCTCGTCTACCCTATTACAAAAAAGACTCTGATAGTCTTTGGGGTTTTTGCTCGTCCCTTCCATATTATCGACCACCTTTATCAACGAACTTTTTTAATTTCCCTCATTTGATGATACTTTCAACCTTATGTTTCAGATCGAGATAGTTGTCATTGTTGTAACCATGATCTTTTGTAAACTCGCATTATTTGCTTTTATCCCTTTTGTTTGTAGGAGCCTTTAACTTTTTGAGCCATTTCAGGTCCTTACTCCCTTAAATATCATCTAGGATATGGTGCACACCTATTGTCAACGGGGTGTACTCACCAAATATCATCGGCCTACTAGCCTTCTTGTCTTTAGACTCTTTCTTCTCTTAACTCTTGTTAGTATTAGCCTTAAACTGGAATAACTTTGTCACATCCATGGATTCCTAAGCATTCATGACCTTTACAGCTTTGGCTAATAACTCAACTAATGTTCTTAACATCTCCTTAGCCAATTTCCAATATAACTTCCCAAGTAACAAACCACTCGTCATTATCATGATTGCGATCTTTTAATCGTAATTAATTACTTCCAGCTTCTAGTTGTTAAAATGGATGATGAACTTTTTTATCGTCTCATCAGCCTTCTAACGGACTCTTAGCAAGTAAGACACCCTTTTTCCAAGCTCAGCCCCAAAGCAGAAGTTGTTGACTGGGAGATCATCCTGCTACTGAAAGTTAGGGAACTGCCCTCTTGGCAGGTTATTGTACCAAATTTATGTAGACCCAATAATCATTCTAGAGAATGATCTACAATGTATCTAATTGAGGAGGGAATATATCAGTTGCATCTGGATACTACTCTCTGTGTAGCATGGGATCAGACATGACATTATACTTTGGAGTGATAACAAGTGGTTTGAACTTTAGGGGTGTTGGATAACCCACGATTGACGAGGAAAATGGTGACCCTTGCACAAAATCGCTCCACAAAGGGTTATTAGCCCTTGTTATCTAGGAAAGGAAATCCTCTATATGTTGAATAGACCCCTTCCAGGACTGTTCTTCCTTCTCGACCTTATCTGTGATGGACTTTCCCAATCGGCCTTGGCTTTTAGACAAGCTCTCTTCCTTAAAATTTTGCTTGGCCTAGACTAACCCTCACACGCTCATTCTTGTCTTAGCCGAGCAATTTTTCCTTCTTTTTATTGACCTCCTTTGTTCTTCTTTGTGCACTTTAGGCTCCTTGGGTTCTCTGTGATCACCACTCGTTGGCCCAGATGACAGAATGCAGAACCCTTGCTCAGCCTTTCCAACGCATTGGGTCTATCTTTAGATTAGGTTTGTTAATCATCATAACCAGTCATTTTGAGGATCTAGATGGTCCCAGGATAATATGACTAGTCATCTCATGGTCCATAGTTCCTAGATCTATTTTCTTCATCTCATGAACCCAAATTCAACCTCCTAGGGTTCTCGGATGCTTTGTTGTGGTAGACTTTCTTCCTACCTTTTTAAGGGTAAGGAGACAACATTTTGCCACTCCTTTCAAAGTGCTCTCCCCCCAGCTTGGGTGATAGGATCTATTCTAGGATTTATACGCCCATCCAAATCAACTATTTCCCACTTGCTTGCATTACTTTTTGGCCTCTAGCTATGTTCATTAGGATTCCCTATAGGTCATTCATGACAACATGTGTTGAATGAGGGATTTCTTCTATAGCTTGACTGCTTTCTCGATTTTTTCCCATACTCCCAGAATTTGTAGACAATAAAGTATCGCAAGTGCAAAAAATAGAGTATACCAAAACAAAAATAAGAATCACAGGGAAGTGAATCCAAAGTAGGGGAAAATGAATCCAAGTGAGGATTAAATGAATTTAATAAAAATCAAAAGGAAACTTTGGCTCAATTGACTCTAACCTAATGAAACACTTGTGAATCGGATCGTAACTCACTGTGATGATCCTGTGAATCACCACTTAAATTTATATGTGATTCAAGATCTATCTAGGTTATTAATGGAGTTTATGTAAGTGAGGGAAAGTAAATAATAATAAGGGTATGAGAGAATGAAGAAGACACATAATACAAGTGGTTCATCCAATTAAGCCTCCTCCACTATGCAAGGTTGTATTGTATGTATAGAAATTAGGCACTAATGTCCATGGAAATAAAACTCTCAAGCTTTGTATCTACTGTGTGTTTAAGCATAGTTTCAGCTAGGGTTTTCAATATTAGATACTTGTAAATGAAGAAGAACAAGAATGCTTATATAGGCTTGGGGATGTATAGTTTGCACCCACAAGTATGCAACATGTGTGCATGAGGTAAGTGATCCAATGAGAGACCAACACCTATCTAGAACATGTATAATCCATGATGATGGAATATTTTCCCATGTGGGTTATCAATCTGTTATAATATAATGGTCCATGTGGACTAATGATGCTTAAGTCATGTGTGTGATATGAAACGTAGATATCGGCTTTGATGGTCTTGGACAAGCCAAGATTGACAAAGGCAATCCTTTAAGCGAGTAGCTATGAGTTTGTGTTTGAGTGTTGTCTCGGCCTATTAGGGTGGTATGAGGACGAGATGAGATATACCAAGATGGATTGGAGAGTGATCTTTGTTAAATGACCATGGAGTGTTAAAGACAAGGTCACGAAAGTTGATACCATTGAGGGTGGCCCACACCATGTCGGACAATGAATAGATCCATTTGATAAATGTTGAGTAAGGTTGGTTGAGCTATGAGGGGTCTGTCCGAGGACGATACCACCTTTATGTATATCATTCACCCTTAACCCTTAGTGTTCAATGTGAGTGGAATGATGAAGGGTATTGTTGACTGATCATATGATGAGGATGAGACCCCCTAGTGTCGTACGTTGGGATGAGGATGTCTACCATCTTAGTTGAGGTTGAAGGAGTCTTTTTAGTGTCCCTGGCATATGTGTTCACTAAGCATGTTGAGTGTGACATATGTCACAGTTCACATAGGTTATCGTGATAAGAAAGCACTGGAAGCAACAGGCCTGCATAAGGCTTTGAGCCCTAATAATGTCCTCATTAGTAAACATGCGCAATCATTAAGTCATTTAAATACCAAAAAATGTTTTTTCTCTTTCTTCTTACCAAAATCTTTCCTTCCCCGAGTTCTTGCTATAATCGCTATTAACGCCCCTTCTTTCTCTTTATTCGAACCAATAATTTCAGGCAAGCTTTAGGCTTCTTCATACTCCCAGGATCTTCCTCTTGTTCAGGTAACCCTTCATCTTCTACTTTCTTTCTGGTTGAAGCTTAGTTCCACCCTGTTTTTGTATTCTTAGTTTCTCAGCTATACTTTTGGTTTTTTGGAAACCTATTAGGGATATTTTAGGGTTCATTTGGTGGTTTGGTTGAGCATTTGATATGGGAGGAAGTGAGTTTGGGTCACTTTAAGGATTACTGATTTGTTTCTATCACTGATTGGATTTCCCAGTGACATTTTGATCTTCTTCTTCGGCGTGACCCCATAACTGCTCTTGGAAAAGGCCATTTAAAAACATTTGAGTTCCCACTTTTGATCCTAAAGTCAAACTAGTCAAACCTCTTTCTTGTTTGGAATTTCAAGACACTCTACAAGTTAGATGACTAATTCCTACACCCAAAGGAGACCATCCTTAGAGAGAAACACAAGGGCGAGGCCGAGGTTGAGGCTAAGTGCAAAGCTGAGTCCGAAATCACACTTCCAATCCAACTAGTCGCTTTCGCTATCATATACCGTCCTAAACCCAACTTCGTCGAGATAAGTAGTGATAACATGAGTGGAACCTCAGTGTCGTTGTCTAAGGGGTGTATTTCTTCTGCCTCTAGGAATTTCGATAGAGAAGACTCCTTTGATGAGGTCATGAAGGCCTCCTAGTCTCGTATTGAGGGCTATGATGCGATCGAGTCTAGTAATAGGGAACCATCCATTATAAGATCTCGAATACAAAAGAGCTAAGAGTTGAGGTAGCATATCCTCCACCACCTATGAATATTACTCTATCGGCAATTCCTATCGTCGAGTTTGCCAACAGGTATCCAAGTGGAGTCCTAGCCATCAAAATTATAAATGACTCTAAGGATGAGGATGAGGATGAGGAACCACTTAATACCACCTATGCCCAGACTTTCAGGAGCACTGTTAAGGAGATCGATCTTTTGTTCTAGAGACAGTTGTACAAAATTAAGTTTGCTGTAAACATGAGAGTACCAGTTGAGGCCAAGAGGGCCTTTAGCGGCCAAGAGGGAAAATATCTATCTATGAATAGATGTTCAAGGTCGACTTCAGGCTTCCCATCCATACTACTGTCTGAATGATCTTGGACAATATGGGACTTGTTCTAGCTCAGCTTTCACCCATACCTAAAGGATTTTACTTTGACTTATCTCCCTCTAGATGTTTGTTCATAGAGCTGACCTTACATTTAGCATATTTTGGGCATATTACAATGTCTCCTCCATAAAAACTCAGCATGGCTACTGGTAGAGAAAAAAATTGAGTCTCTAATGTATTTTTGTCGTTGTTGCAACTTCTTTTCCATCAAATTTCCCTTGAACCTACAAAAATGTAACAAAACTAGTGTATAACGGTAAGTAAGGGAGTATCAATCCAACTCTAAGGAAGAAACACAAAATATGAGAAGACAAAAGTGTAAATTCATTTGCATTTTATTATATTTTTCTATTTTTTTGCTTTTTATATTTTTTTATGGATTTTTCAAGGGATTATTAATTAACTAACTATATACTAACTTTTAAAATACTAACTAAGATGTAAAATCTAATAAAAAAAACGAGGTAAACAAAATTTTGCTAAAAAGTAAACTAACTAAATTGGACTCATGAGGGCTTCAAAGTACATACCATGATTGGGATATTAGTCCTTAATAATCATCATTCAAAAATATAAGATAAACAAATGAAAGCATGTGATGATTAAAATAAAAGTAATAATAGAGGAACAGATCAAACCGATTTGTACTTGAATTGGAGAAACTCTTCAATTATACATCAAAATTACCTCAACCACAATCCCTCACTAATGTATTTATTGAATCTAAAATAAAAACTACAAAATATAAATTAAAAAGGATAATGGATGAATTCATAATGCAGTTAAATAATAAAAAAGATTTGCTAAAAATGAAAATCCTAACATTATAAAGTTGTACATTAGAATTCATCCAAATAAATAAATTTTATAGCATTATTTTATATTGAGATAATTGCTAAAAATGCAAAATCTCAACATAAATGAATGGATTAGAATTTACATCCCGTAAGGGATGAATTAAACTACATCAATCTATTTTGAAATAATTGCAAAAAATGCAAAAATTCATTATAGAGGGGTGGGGTAGAATTTATCCTAGAGATAAATTTCACTTCACACTTCTATATTGAGATATTTGCTAAAAATGAAAATACTCTCTATATTGGAGTGTAGAGAAATTTATCACACAAGAGTTTTAAAAACTAAATTTGAGATCCTTCTTCAAACGCTCTTCATCTCTTTAAATAGTATGGCCATGAAACTAGGGGTAAATTGGGTAAAACAAAGGTGCACATGGGGTGAGTGAGGTGATAAAATATGATTTGGCCATGGGTTTTGAAAGGTGTAAGTGGGGTGGTTTGTTTGGGGGTATTTTAGGAATAAAGGGTAAATGGGGATAAAACACATGTGGGTCTTTTAATTTATGTTGACTTGCCTTTTGGTCTTTGATATGCCCAAAGTGCACCGGCTAGCTCAGAGACATTAACCTCAGCTTGTATGACGACCGAGGTAACAAGATCTCAAGATTAACCATTTGCGATATCGTCCTTCATCAGGTCGGCCACAACTGACGTTACAAGAATCAACCGAGGGCGGTATGACTCATGGAACCAGCTATACATCAGGTCGGCCACGGCCGACGTGAAAAGTATCACTTGAGACCAGCAAAAGCCTCGTAGGCTCAATCAACAAGCATCATTTCATCATCGGCTTTGGCCGACGTTACACCTCATATCCAACCTCGGTCGGCCATCTTGGGCGAGGTCTTCATGGAACCTTGATCTCAGCCAAGGCAAGGGTCGTACTTCACCAACCTCATACTCATCCAATCTGAGGTTGGTACCAAGTAAATACAGCCAAGTATCTACGCGCACATGTATGGCTTGGAATACGTGGACAAATCTGTTATAACTTAATCATTCCCTCCACGTGAGGGAATATTGAGGTCATCATTGTTTAGTTGCGATTAGCCAGGTGTCATCCTTACTCTGGCTGGATCTCCATGCACATTGCATGCTTGGGGGGTACATTACACCCCCCAAGAACTATATATTGAGGTCATCCTCAACACTGTAAAGGATCGATAATTTGCAACCCTAGCTGAAACTTTATTATTTTGCACAGTAGAGAGAGAAAGCTTGAGAGATTGTATTTATGGTCGTTAGTGCCTTATTTCAGTGATATTACACTCACTTACAAAGTGGACTTAGGCCTAATTGTCTGAACCACTTATATTCAAGTGTTCATTCTCTTCTTCTCACCTCCTTCTACATAATTATTTATATTCTTCTGTGCTTCCATTGTTATCACTTGCTGGAGCTTGTCAACACCTGATCTAGTGATGATGTTTACCGCATCATCATTTTGGCATTGTTTATGGGAATTAGAAGACATACCTCTTCCTTTCCTAGCTTAACCTCACCGGAGACACTGGTGGTGAACCAGGCCTCACCCTTTGCGTGGAGTTGTTTCACCATTGAAAGAGGTCCTTTAAGGTATTAAGCTCACATTCTTTACAAGCTCTTTAGTTTTAACATATGGCACCGGAGTTTCCACCACCTCCCCCACCATCTGGTGTTGGAGGACCTAGTTCCAGTCAGGCACCACCCTAGTCTGAAATGGTTGAGGTGGCTGCAGCCTTGAGGTCTTTGACTGCAACATAGCAAGCAATGAAGGATCAATTTGTACAGCTCAGTCAAAATATCATGAGGCCACCAGGGATCTCATCAAAGATGATTACTCTGGCAGCTGTTCAGTCCCATCCTGAAGCCAGGGGACCACCCCGTCATCATGAAAAGACTAACCTACCCCTCAACGAATGAGGGATGTTGTTGACCCTAGGCATTTACGTCTGGGGAGGCAAGGAAACCCTTACCCTGAGGATAGGTATGATGATATGGAGGCAGAAGAGGCTCTAAAGGACTGCTGATAATACGCAAATATTACGTATTTTATCTTTCGAACCTACACATTTTAGCCCCCTCGGGTGCCTTAATCTCTATATATAATCCCGTTAACCAGACAACCTCGGTTTATATTATTAACCTGCTATATGAGGTATAATTGGGCTTTTGTAGGTATTTAGGTACTAAGAATGGAGTTCGGACGCATTTCGCTCAAGTTCCATACGCAATCGCACGTTCAAGGGCAATCTGATTCACAGTTTGGGCACCTGGACCGACATTACACGAAAGTTATAGCCGTCATCGCAAGCTTCGTGTGGTCGTGAATGGTGCGCGATTCCAATCCCTAATGAAGAAGTTACGGCGATTCTAGCGGAGAAGAAAGCATTTACACCAAAACAGGAGGAAAGGAGGTTCTGCCCTGCTTGATCGATCGATCGATCAAAAGGATCGACCGATCGATCCTTCAGTATTTTGCCATGATTTCAATAGTCGATCGATCAATCGATCCCCTGTTTCTGCAGATATTTTTGCCTTCTTTTCTTTTCTACCAACTTACTATATAACCCAATTTTGTTGTAATATTTCAGGGACTTAGTTTTAGAATACATTTTAGGTTAGGGTTTGGGTTTTGAGAGCTTGGCTTCATATCTCGTTGGGTTGACAACCATATCGGTTGTGTACGTTGAACTTTCCACTTCCATCTCCATTTATATACTAGTTCTTGCCTAATTCTTGCTTTGTAGATTAATTTCCATGTTTTATTAATTAGTTTAATTGCTTTATTTCTTGATCTCCTAGTTTAATTAGTATAAATTATCTTAGTTCATTATGTGCCCTTAGATAAACAGGGTCGGGATGTCGTTTCGCCATTAACGGGCCCCGAGCTCCGAAAATTAGGTTTTGTGTAAAATTTCATTTAATTGAACCCACACGAATTAAATTCGGATTATTATGCGTTTAACTTTCATTATCATGCAACGTTAATGTTTATAGCAATAATTTAAGCTTAATCCGCGTGCGGCCATTTTCGGATTAAATGTTTAATCTCGCAACTTTGGATTTAATTCCTTATTGTGTGATGTTTGATATGCCCCAAGTGTAACCTCGGCCTAGAGACACCAACCTCGATCGGTATTATGGTTGATGTTGGGAATCTCTTGGAAACGCGATATCCCCCCTCGGCCATATCAAGGTCGGCCCAGGCCGACACTACCATGAGCCTCTCCGAGGGACGTCACAAGGATCGACAGCATTCTCGTATACCTCGGAATAGAAACCTCGGCCAGATGTAGGCCGAGCTCGCATCAAGTCACCAGCAACCTCGTCAAGCCACCAGTTCAACCTCGTCTCAGGCCGACCTTGCCCATTGTCTCGGCCACAATTACTCCGAGACCTCCATGGAATCCTCGAACTGAACAGGTATCAAGACTCACCAACCTCGGCCTCACCAAGCCCGAGGTCATACCCCAGACGCGATAGCCGAGCACCTGCTGACATTTAGATAAGGACACGTGGACACAAGTCAGTTATAACAAGATTATTCCCCACACGTGGGAAGAATATTGCATCATCATTCTCTACATGTGACAGTGACAGATGGCACTCCCATATTGGTGAGGTAACCACACACATGCTCATTGTATGCATGGGGGGTACATTACACCCCCTAGGTACTATATATAGAGGTCATCCTCTACCTTGCAAAAGGATCCCAGATATACAACCCTAGCTAAAACTCTGTCTAGATACACAATAGATAGAGAAAGCTTGAGAGATTGTATCCATGACCATTAGTGCCTTATTGCAGTGAGATTATTCACACACACACACAATGGACGTAGGCCAATCTAAGCTGAACCACTTATATCCCGGAGTACTCTCCCCTTCTCCTCATCTCATTCTCTTACTTTTTACATAACTATGTTGCCATTGTTGTTCTTAGATTGAGCTTGAAAACACCTTTTCTGGTGGTGCTAATTCCAGCATCATCAATGTTTATGATTAATTGATAATGCTCTATTAAATTGCTCTCGAGCCGAAATTTTGATTATTAGTTGTTGAAGCCGTATGTATGGATGATATCCCGATCCTCGCTTTAATTTTATTTAGACTTAACTTATTATTTTCTTTTATTTCCTAGCACACATCACCTTTTCACACTTTTATTCCTGGATTAATAATCTATTACGATCTATCAAACATTCTCTGTGGATTCGATAACCGACTTACCACTATACTTGTATCGCAAGTGTAGTCATAACTTTGATTTCTTTTGTATTGAGGCGGTGAAACTAAAACAACGATTAGCGTCTTTACACGCGCTGCTTTTCACCCTTGATCAAAATGGCGCCGTTTTGGGGGAATGTTTTGATTTAGATTATAATTGTCTTATTAGTTCGTAGTATTTTTTCTTTTGTATTTGTATTTGTATTCTTTATTTTAACCTTTTTGCAGGACTTCTACACTTGAGCGCCTAGAAACGCTTGAATTTTCCCGCCGCACATTGCTTTGTGGAATTTATCGTCTCGAGCCTTTGTTGGGGTAAGCATGTCTTATTCCAATCCTTTCGGTAGTCATTATGATAATTCTCAAAATCCTCATACTCTTATGACTTTTGGTCAATACTTAGAGTCCCAAAAAATTACAAATTCAATAATTACTTAGGTCGAATATTACAAAAGTCAAGCTTTGGAATGCGTGTATTTTTAGGAGGATGATAACGATTTTGGGCCTTTACCTCCTTATTATAGGAATGTTGAAACTAAAAACAATAGTTTTCAAAACTCCTATAATAATGAGTTTAACTTTTGTGCCGATAATGATTTTCAAACTCCTCATTATTTTCACGCATCCGCACCTCGGCCTATGACTTTCGGCGAGGGTTTGCTTATGCTTGAGAATGAGAGGTATGAAGAATGTTATCGGGAAGAACATCGTTGTTGGGAGAAAGACTTGGATTTATTATTCGAATCCGACGACGATTTCTCTTCCGAGACTTTTGAAGTCGAGGAATGTTTTGAACCAAATGAGGACTTTGTGCCTACTTTGGATCAAACCATTCGTCACTTGCCCCATATTGTAATTGAGAATGAAAGCGAGGATGAAATGGATGTAGTATTTATTTGCAATGAGATGATTTCTTCTTTGGATCACAAAGAAGAAAGTTTCATTGAAAATGATCCTAGCTCCTTTGAAATTCCAACTTTAAGTGATGATAACTCATCTCTTGAGTTTGAATTCCTTTCCTCTCCATTTTCATTCTCTATTATCACACTGTCACAAGTACCCGATGAATCGGTACCGAAATTTAAAACGTTTAACCCTTTCACCGATGAGGAGTACTTGCTCGATTTATTTTCCATGAAGGCATATTTGCCCTCATGTGCGCCACCTCCCATTCCGCTTGCTAAATCTTTGGGAGGAAATTCAGTTTTTTTTTGTCCACACGTGTATTCATCACCCGTCCTATCCAAATCCCCCATCCTCCCTCCCAAAGTTTCAATCGGTGATGGTTTACTTTTACCGCCTTACACATGCCTTCCGTCGTTTAAACGGAATTCCTATTTTTTGGGAGGCATGCATGTTCAGGAGGGTCCACCGTTGATCCGTCAAAGTCAAATTGTGTTTTGGATGGACCCTCAAAAATTTTAACTTTTAGTATATAGTTAATTAGGATTCCTATGTGTAGGTTGTATATACAAACTTCTTCATTCTCATTTTCTCTTAATTTAGCCTAGTGTAATTAGTTAATCTCTTTTTACTTCTTTTTGTATGTTTGGTTCTAACTCTTTTATAGGTTCAATGGGCTTGAATTTGCGGAGACCATGCACCCCGACACACTCTTGTTAAGAAAACAATGAAAAAAGTCACAAAAAATATTTTTTCTTAATTTTTCAGACACTCATTCTCACGCATTTGCATTTGTTTTTCTATTTTATTTTATTTTTTTATCATTTTTTGTGAACATGCATGTGTGTCGATCGTTGTACATATTTTTCATTTTTTTTTGTTAGTATATGTGTAGGTATGTGCATATTTTAGCCAATTCTTTATTCTTTTTTTGTTTTTTTGTTTTTTTTTTTTAAAATTTCTTTGTATTTTTATTTTCCTATACTTATATATACTATATGTATACTTATTAATACAATTCCTCCCCATTTATACTCCTAATTCCATTCCCCCCCCCCCCCCCCCCATTTTAAAAACTGAATGCGGTGGGATTTTTACTACTTGATCGATCGATCGAAGCCCAAGGGTCGATCGATCGACCGACTAGTAAAAAGCCGAGGCAGGGTCTGTTTTTTCCCTTTCTCCTAATTTCTTTCCCTTTCTTCTCTTCCCAATTTCGTGCCCTAAATCCCCCACCACAATTTCCTTCAAATCTCAACCACTTTCTACACTTCAAAGGTATAATCCTTCCTTCTAACTTACGTATTTGTAGATTTTGGTTGATTTTTCCCAAGTTTTCCATGTTTAATCCATGTTTTGGACATATGTTGAGGGTTTGTGCTTTTGTCCTTGTTTTGTGTTGTTCCAACTGATTTAACTTGTGATTCTTGATTGACATCCATTCATGAACACATGTGTATTGTTGCATTGTTGTTTTGTTCATGAATGGGTCTCATTTGTTGGTTCAAAGTGGTATTTTTCACCCTCGTTGCACATTGCGCACGCCAAGTGTTCGCTGAAATGCTACAAACAGTTTTTAATCTAATTTTTGGCGCACACTTGGGTGATTTTCACTCCTTGTTGCATTTCGACAACTTTTATCGCAATGTTGAATTTTTTTCCCTCGGTTTTGCGCACGTGCACCCACCATTTCAACCTGTACACTAACTAACTATTAATTATGCTTACAATTTTTTTTGTTTTGCCTAATTATTGTTTTGTAGGTTGAAATGGACGCTATCAAGAAATACAAGTTCACTCGGTGCATGCCCCACCAGGGCGTTGAGGGGTTTCGCTCTGAGCAGGAGCGAGATTGGTACCAGGCCTATTTTCAGACATCCGAGCGACAGCTAGGTTATCATTTTTCCTGGATCCTAGATCACTTATCGCAGGAGGCGCGGGCTTTGTTGCGCCAACAGGGATGGGAGCCCTTTCTCGCTACCAATGGTCGTATCAATGAAGATCTTGTCCGGATGTTTTATGCGACATTGGTAGAGGTGAGAGGACAGGGGCCTACTACATATGAGGCCATGGTGCGTGGGGTGCAGATACCTCTCCTCTATTCTTATTTGGCATCTTTTATGGATGTGACAGAGTCCGAGGATCCTGTCATCTTTTTGGATAGCGATCTATTCAGGCATGCGACATTGATAGAGGCCCTTGCGCCGGGCGAGGCATGGAAGAAAGGTGCATTCCGTTTGGCTGCAATGGCAGACTTACCGAGACTTCTCCACTACATCAATGTCCACTCATTCATGGTGACGAACAACCGATCAGAGGTTCGTCACAAGTACGCAACATTGATCTACACCATGCTTCATGATTTGGGCGATATCAGTTTGCCCAAAATATTTTTGGAGGCGATGCTCGTGATAATAAAGGACACTGCCTGGAGGTTTTCACTTCCTTTTCCTTCCCTCATCACGAGGATCTGTACTTCTCATGGTTGCCCAGAGTACGATGTTGATCGCAAGAATGAGCCACTAGGGATTCTCACAAAGGACAATATCTCGAAGATGTTGACTCATGCTTGGGGGAGCCGGGGAACAAAAGACAGAGGGAAGCGACGGCTGATATGGCCGCGGAGTAGGTAGATATTAGACGTATGGAGCAGGGTGAGGGTTCTCACATGCCACACACAGATTATGATGCCCGCTTTGAGGCATTTCAGGTCGTGCAGGACTAGCGCTAGGAGGAGACCCATCTCAGGTGGGCTACATGGGAGTCCCGCCTGGACCAGCAGCAGTTAGAGCTGAGACAGCAGCAGCCCGATATGCGGCAGGATAGAGATGAGCGTCGTCAGTTTAGAGCCGAGTAGAGGCATGCTAGAGCGCAGCAGAGGCATGAGTACCGGATGATGCAGGCCATGATGAGAGACATTTACTTACAGAGGCATGATTCGGACGCCCCTCTACCTCCTCATTTTCAGGATCCTTCTGATCCTAGTGGTTCCAGCCACTAGGCTACTGTTGTACTGGGTCATTTTGGCATTTATGGGGCGAATATTATGTTGTATTTTTTATTTTTATTTTTATTTCTTTCTTCTTAATAGTTGTAATGTATTAAGTTATTTTGAACTTATGGAATGAGAAATGAAAATGTAGTTTGTGGTTGTTTATTAGATTTTGACGTGTGTGACCTTCCATTTTATAATATTAAAAAGTTCACCATCAATTTATCTAATATTTGCACGTCAACCCCTCTATATTGTTGTGACTTGTGACAAAGCTTCTTTTAACTTAATACATCGGTATATATTCTTCCTATGCTTTGTACTAACATGTTTTGCAGATTTATTTAGACTTGTACTTATGGAGATCACTCCAAATGTGGGTAATATCATTCTTTTCTTATCTTTGTGTTGTGTTCTTTAATGAACGCATTGGGGACAATGCAACATTTAAGTTAGGGGTGTGGGATATTCTATCCATTTCATGTTTCGTCCTTGAATTTGACTACAATTTAGTTACAAAGCATGTTTTTTGTTAAAATTTTGAAAATTTTCAAAAATATTTTTCTTTCTTTTTTCTCCTTTATTGGGAATTTTGCCTCGTTTTCGATGATAAATTTTAATAATTTCCCGATCCATTAGACAATTCAACGATGCATGTTCTCGATTTTAGAAGTTATTATTAGACTTTAGTCCTCAAATCATTAATATTATGAATAACTTCATGAATTAAACTTTATCCCGTAAGCTCGTGCGTTTTTATTTTTATGTTGATTTGGTTTGAGATTTTTATAACTCGGTGATCTTTTGTTGCATTGTATATACTTACACCGAGTGATATTAGAGACTTATCTTCATTTGTGAGTGTATACGCTATTTTTTCGTCTTTGAAAACGTTACAGTCGTTGGTAATCTCTTTATTCTTTCATTGATCGTTCATTAATTGAGTTCATACTTGAAATGTTTTACTTGATCATTATTTTCATATATTGTTTTGACT
The DNA here is from genome assembly GCA_949130495.1 of Sambucus nigra. Taxonomy (NCBI): domain Eukaryota; kingdom Viridiplantae; phylum Streptophyta; class Magnoliopsida; order Dipsacales; family Adoxaceae; genus Sambucus; species Sambucus nigra. Next base: position 556,587,037 of record OX422212.1, on the reverse strand, counting down.
CGAGAATTGCATAAACTTTTTGAAATGATCATAGGCCCTCTTAGTATATCACCCATATGACCTTGACCTCACCTTTTATATGTTCCCTAGTTAACCCACTTGAGCCTAAATACTAGCCTTTCATTTCATTACCCCAAATCCCATATCTAACTCCAAATTGGAGTTATACACCATACATATTACCTTACATACCCTTGTTTGGATTGTTATTTGGGATTAAATGATATTGTTATTTTGTGGTTGCAATTTGAGCATGAAAATAGTGAGAAAAGAATAAAGTGTAGTGAAAAAGAGAAGAAAAAGAGAAAGTTGAAAACACAAGAAAACAAAAGAAAAGAAGAAAAGAAAAAGAAAGAGAAAGTTGTATATATTGTCTATAGTGATTCAATAATCTTTGATTACTCTCGGTTGTTATATTTAATGCTCGTTTGGAAATCATTTGTCTAATTTTGAAATGGCCCACTTTTTCCCATTATCCCGAGTTTCATCCCCAAACACCTTTGAATCCGTATATGCATCCCTTTCGTTTCGTATCCTAGTCTAGCCTACATTACAACCCTATTAAATTCCTATGTGATCTTAAGTAGATGTAATTAATTTAAAAGTTTAAATAGTTTTGATAATCTGTGAAAATGCATTTCGCCACTTTTATATGTGCGGTATCCTTTCACTGAGATTACAGTTTGTATTCCTATATAGCGTTCTTCAACTGTGACATGTGCGCGGCCTAGTTTCCCTTTACATTTACTCTTTATGCCCGCATGTCATTTGTGTTACCTCCATGTTTCAAGTGAATTCATTTGATGAGTGTAATGCCCGTGAGGATTGACTTTTATGCATTCTTTGATATTTATTATCCGAGTTATTTAAGTTTTTTCCAAATCATATTTTGCGTGTGCTCACTCCCCTCCCACATGTTAAAGTTTCAATTCATTGAGGTGTATTCGATAATGTTAATAACTACGGACTGTTCACGTGAATTCGTTTGCGTTTCTAATAACATCTTGAAATCTTAGTCGTATTGTTGAGTTTGTCGCATGTGATTGGGCATATTTTGAGGAAACTTTGTGATGTTTGTGGGTTTCATCCCTGGAAAACCCTCACGAGATGACACTCGTCCACTAGGGTAACCTAGGGGTTTAACGGCTTATTGCATACGCTAAATGCAATCGTTCGCCGGCGAAAGTGGCCTTATCTTTTTATTTGTTTCTTATCCTACTTTTGTATTATCTCCAGTTTTGGTTTACTTGTTGTTCTTGTTGCATCCTATTTCATAGCTAGGGACTAGCAATGTGTAAGTTAGAGGGTGTGATAATACGCAAATATTGTGCATTTTATCTCTTGAACCTACGCATTTTAGCCCCCTCGGGTGTCTTAATCTCTATATTTAAGCCCATTAACCAGACAACCTCGGTTTATATTTTTAACATGCTATATGAGGTATAATTGGGCTTTTGTAGGTATTTAGGTACTAAGAATGGAGTTCTGACATATTCCGCTCAAGTCCCGTACGCAATCGAACGTTCAAGGGCAATCCGATCAATTCACAGTTTAGGTACCTGGCCCGACATCTCACGAAAGTTGTAGCCCTCATCATAAGCTTCATGTGGACGTGAATGGTGCGCGATTCCGATCCCGAATGAAGAAGTTACGGCGATTCTAGCGGAGAAGAAAGCATTTACACCAAAACAGGAGGAAAGGAGGTTCTGCCCTGCTTGATCGATCGATCGATCAAAAGGATCGACCGATCGATCCTTCAGTATTTTGCCACGATTTCAATAGTCGATCGATCGATCGATCCCCTGTTTCTGCAGATATTTTTGCCTTCTTTTCTTTTCTACCAACTTACTATATAACCCAATTTTATTGTAATATTTCAGGGACTTAGTTTTAAAAGACATTTTAGGTTAGGGTTTGGGTTTTGAGATCTTGGCTTCATATCTCTTTGGGTTGACAACCATATGGGTTGTGTATGTTGAACTTTCCACTTCCATCTCCATTTATATACTAGTTCTTGCTTAATTCTTGCTTTGTAGATTAATTTTCATGCTTTCTTAGTTAGTTTAATTGCTTTATTTCTTGCTTTCCTAGTTTAATTAGTATAAATTAGCTTAGTTCATTATGTTCCCTTAGATAAATAGGGCCAGGATGTCGTTCGGCCATTAACGGGCCCCGAGCTCCAAAAATTAGGTTTTGTGTAAAATTGCGTTTAATTGAACCCGCGCGAATTAAATTCGGATTATTATGCTTTTAACTTTCATTGTCATGCAACGTTAGTGTTTATAGCGATAATCTGAGTTTAATCCGCGTGCGACCATTTTCGAATTAAATGTTTAATCTCGCAACTTTGGATTTAATTCCTTATTGTGTGATGTTTATGATTAATTGATAATGCTTGATTAAATTGCTCTCGAGCTGAAATTCTGATTATTAATTGTTTGAAGCCGTATGGATGGATGATATCCCGATCCTCACTTTACTTTTATTTAGACTTAACTTATTCTTTTCTTTTATTTCCTAGCACACATCACCTTTTTACACTTTTATTCCTGGATTAATAATCTGTTACGATCTATCAAACATTCTACGTGGATTCGATACCCGACTTATCGATATACTTGTATCGCAAGTTTAGTCGTAACTTAGGTTTCTTTTGTATTGAGGCGGTGAAACTAAAACAATGATTAACGTCTTTACACGCGCTACTTTCCACACTTGATCAACTACTGGGAGCCATATGAGGTTTCGAATAACACGGTACGTCCTATCCAGCTGGGCCAAGGTTGTGGGGGCAGGAGAGATGGGGGTTCCCAACAAAGAGGATCAGCTTTTGATCGCTTGAGCAGAGGGTCGGCCTTTGAAAGGCTCAACCCAGTTAATGACCTAAGACAGAGGTTATACAGGTCTAGAAGTGTAGCAGTCTCATAAAGGGAAGATGGGGAACATCGGCCTTACCAGGGTCGACCCCAATATGGCCAAGACAGGGATCAAGAGGAGGTTAACAGCCGACGTTGTGAAGCGGCTGGGGAGCCCTCGGTCCACCCCTTAGAGGTGGCTGGTGACAACCTCGGCCAGTCCGACGTTGCAAAGCTATGGAACGATTCCATTCAACGTCTTGAAGAAAATATGGGGGACCTCATCAAAAGTCGAGACCCACTACAAAGAGAGTTCTCAGAGGGCTCCCCATTTGTGGCAAGGATAGTGAACTTCCCAACCCCTACCAAGTTCAAACCACCTACGGTATCTCCCAAGTATGATTCTAGTACCAACCCTGTGCATCATATTGAGATGTACCAATCTGCAGTAAACATTTATTCGATCCCTGATGAGATGAGGTGTCCGGCCTTCTCTGGGACTTTAACGGGAGCTGCACATATTTAGTTTACCTCTCTTTCGAAGAACTCTGTTGAGAACTTTAAGGGCTTGGTTGAATGGTTTATTCACAGTTTCTGTTTTAAGATAAGACCTCAGAAAAATACCACTCATCTGTTGTATGTCAAGCAAGGCAAGAATGAGAGACTAAGAGACTACATTGCTAGATTCAACAAAGAAAAATTGGAGGTTGAAGATTACGAAGATAATATAGTTATGACAGCCCTCATCGGAGGACTCCATAAAAGGGAGTTGCTGTGGAAGCTTGCTGAAGACCCTACCAAGTCCATGGCAGAGCTATTAGTAACTGCAAGAAGGGTCATGAACGCTGAAGAGGCAATGGCTACAAAGTATGAGGATGAGAACGAAAGTAGCAACGAGAAATTCCAAAGGAAGAAAGACGGAAAGAAGAGGTCTGCAGACGACAAGTTTGTACACTATACTCCGCTAACTGTTAGCTGCGAACACATCCTCAATGAAATAAAAAATGATCGATCCTTGAGATGGACGGAGAAGCTGAAGGCTCCTCCACATAAGAGGAACAAGAATATATGGTGCGAGTTTCACCAAGACTACGGTCATTTAACTAATAATTGCTTCACCTTGAAAGATGAGGTTGAAAAGATGTTGAAGTCCGGAAAGCTCAAGAATTATGTCGACGGTAAAGCTCCTAAGAGGGGAAGATATGACCCTAAAAATAAGAGAAACGACAGATGTCGAGAAGATCCCCCAGTAAGAAGGGATAATGACTCAGATGGTGATGATGAGGACGATCCTGACCTCCCACCGAAAGACGACAATGCCCCTATGAAGAGGGTTGGTATGATCTCCTTTGGTGTTAACATCATATGTGGAGGACTAGCAGGGGTGGCTCAAAAGTAGCCGATCATAAATCTCATGTGGTAGAGGCTAAGTCAGTAACCAAAGTAGAGGTTGTGAATCTGGCGTCTTCATAGGCTAAGCAGAAGAGAAAGAAAGTAGATATGGATACTCTTATAGTTGGGTTCTACCGACTTGATTTCAAAGGTATCTTAGCTCCACACAATGACCCTTTGGTAATCACTACAAGGGTACATGGATGTGAGGTGCAAAGAATTCTCATCGATGGGGAAAGTTCAGCTGACGTAATGTTTTGTCCATGTTTCAAGAGCTTAAGCCTCAACAGAGCTAGGATTGTACCGTATCATCATCCGTTAATTGGCTTCATCGATGACAAGGTCCATCCTCTAGTCATGTATGAGATGGATGTTCGAATAGGAGACGAGTGGCCTAAGAGGTTGACCCAAAAGATCAATTTTTCATAATGGTTGAAAACGTCTTCTCGGCCTACAACCTCATCATAGGACGAGTAGTCCTCAATGAATTTGAGGCAGTACCGTCAACAGTCCACCAAATGCTAAAATTCCCGACCCCCTATGGGGTAGGGGAAGTGCAGGGTGACCAAACATCGGCATGAGAATGCTACTTCAACTCTGAAGAAGAGAGGGAGACTCATAAGAAGGCAACAACAACATATAAAATTGATATAATTAATCCACGGGACGAGACAAAAATAAAGAAGGGAGAGGTCGCGAAAGAGGTAGAATCCATCGTCCTCAATAAGGATGATCCAGAAAAAACCGTCCAAATCTACAAAACCCTAAGACCCAAATCAAGGAAGAGGTGGTAAACCTTTTAAATAAGAGACAGTGTGTCTTTGCTTGGAGCCAGGCAGATATGTCGGGCATTGACCCTGAGATTATGTGTCACAAACTCAACGTGGCAGAAGACGCCAAACCAATTAAGAAAAGATGAAGAGTTTACTCTAGGGAAAAGTACGATGTCATCAGGGAAGAGGTCAGAAAGTTGGAAGAGTCCAAGTTCATCAGAGAGGTCATATACCCTGAGTGGTTATCTAACACCTTCATTGTGACAAAAGCCAATGAGAAATGGAGGATGTGCGTAGACTTCACCGATTTGAACAAGTCTTACCCAAAAGATAGCTTCCCCTTACCTCGAATTAATCAGATGGTAGATGCCACAGCAGTTCATGAACTCATGAGCTTTATGGATGCTTATTCCGATTATAACCATATTTTATGTACCCAGAGGATTCAGAGAAGACAGCGTTCATAACTGACAAGGGGACCTATATTGTTATAAGGGCATGCCCTTTGGATTGAAGAATGCAGGGTCCACTTACCAACGTCTTGTAAATAAGATGTTTGAGATCCAAATTAGCAAGACCATGGAGGTATATGTGGATGACATGCAGACGAAAAGCTTGAAGTCCAGCACTCACGTGGCCGACTTGGAAAAGACTTTTGACACCATGGACTTATACAGGATGAAGCTCAATCCTGCTAAGTGTGTCTTAGGAGTAAGAGCAGGAAAGTTTCTTGGATTCATCGTTAATCAAAGGGGAATAGTGGCTAATCCCGAAAAAATCAGGTCTCTTCTTGAAATGAAGACGCTTAGGACCATCAAAGACATTCAGAGGTTAATCGCAAGAGTTGCTGTGCTGAACAGGTTCGTCTCCAGAGCTACAGACAAGTGTCTTCCTTTTTTCAAAGTTCTTAAAAAGGCCTTTGAATGGGATGAGGAATGCGATAAGGCTTTCAAAGAGCTTAAGTCGTACCTCAGATCTCCTCTGCTCCTATCTCGGCCCATCTTAGGGGAGAAGTTGTATGTTTATCTAGCAGTCTCAGAGTCAAATATAAGTGCGGCCATAGTATGGGAAGACGATGGAGTACAGAGACCTGTATACTTCAATAGTAAGGCCCTTCAGGGGTCTGAACAGAACTATCCTCGAATGGTGAAGTTAGCCTACGCCTTGATACACGCTTCCAGGAAGATGAAGCCCTATTTCCAATCCCACTCTATGGTTATCCTCACTAATTCCCCACTAAGACAAGTCCTCCACAAGCCCGAGAAGTCAGGCAGATTGATGTCCTGGGCCATCTAGTTAGGGAAGTATGACATTGTTTATCAACCCAAGGTGGTCATCAAAGGGCAGGCACTTGAAGACTTTTTTGCTGAGTTTACATGGGAAGAGGCTGAGATTGGGAATAGTCCAGAGATTACAGATGAATCAGATAGTAACGTCTTCTAAAATATGGAAGAGGTTTTGTCTAGCAGAGCCAGTAAAGGAGTAGTAGAGAATGAGGAAGATAGGTACCTCTTCAAGTAAGGGATCATGTCAGAGGGGAACTTCTCTTCAAATGAAGATATTTGGAACCTCTTCATTGATGGGTCTTCTTATGAAAGTGTAAGCGGTGCAGGGCTGATAGTGTCAGCACCGAATGGTACCGACATTTAATACACACTTAGATTCAACTTCAAAGCCTCGAATAATGAGTCAGAGTATGAGGACTTGATAGCAGGCCTCTCATTGGAAAAAGCTCTTAGTGTTAGCAAACTCCTAGTCCACAACGACTCAAGGTTGGTTATCAACCAAATCCTGGGAGTATATGAGGCCAAGGATGAAAGGATGGACAAATATCTTAAAAGGGTAAGAACTATGCTAGGAAGATTCACAGAAGTGAAGATAAAGAGGATACCCCAGTTAGACAACAGTCGTGCAGATGCACTAGCAAGGTTGATCTCAGCAACAAGGACAACAATTAGACGGACAGTATCAGTCGAGATCCTGCTCAAACCGACTATTGAGGAAGAAGAGGTTACCAGACCTTGCCTCAACTTGAACCTAGGGAACTTATGGATGGACCCCCTTATCAAATATATCAGACAGGGAGAACTGTCAGAATCAAAGTTGGAAAGGAGAAAGTTGAGGTACAAAGCTGCCAAGTTCTCAACAATAGGAGATATCCTGTATAAAAAAGAATTCCTAGTACCTCTCCTCAGATGTGACCATCCCACAGAGGTCCCCCATATCCTGCCGGATGTACATGAGGGTTCTTACTCTAGTCACATAGGAGAAAGACCTTTAGCCAAGAGGATAATTACGCAGGGATACTGGTGGCTGACCTTGTCCAAAGATACTACTGCCTACGTGAAAAGGTGTGACAAGTGCCAGAGATTCTCCATTATCCCTCATCAACCTATAACGTCAATCAGTTCTCCTTAGCCATTTGTAGTATGGGAGATTGACTTGGTGGGATCATTGTCAAGAGTTGCGAACAACTATCGATTTCTGATAGTAGCAATTGATTACTTCTCCAAGTGGGTAGAGGCTGAGCCGATGATCACTATCACCGAGAAAAAGACCTTCCAGCTCATCTAGAAGAACATCATATGAAGATACAGTCTCCCAAACACCCTCATCTCAGATAACAAAACGCAGTTCAAGAATGCTTCCTTGGAGAAATACTACAAGAGAGTCGAGATCAAATAGTTCTTCTCTTCTCCTAGCTAACCTCAGGTAAATGGTCAGACTGAAGTCACGAACCGAACAATCCTTGATGGGATTAAGAAGAGGTTGGAAGAAGCCAAGGGGAGATGGACAGAAGAGGTTTATGCAGTGTTATGGGCCTACATAACAACGGTAAGGACACCAACGGGGGAGACCCCATTTATGTTAGCCCATGGCTCAGAAGCAGTCATACCTACAGAAGTAGGACTCCCCACCCACAGAGTTCAGACATATGATCCTCAGAGGAATGTGGAAGAAAGAAAACTTGACTTGGATCTAGTTGAAGAGAGGAGGGAATATGCTGAGATCAGACAGGCATCCTACCAGTAGAGAACATCAAAGTTCTACAATCAAAGGGTGAAATCAAGATCTATAGTTGTGTGACACCTAGTGCTGAAGAAGAAGTTGCATAAGGCAAATACGCTCTACCCAAACTAGCATGGTCCTTACAGAGTAGTCGATGAGGTTGTGCCTGGTACTTATCGACTAGAAAATCTCGAAGGGGAACCTTTTTCCAACCCTTGGAATGCTGACCACTTGAAGAAATACTACATATGATGTTGCAGTTATTTCTTTGTAATGCATGTCTCATTTTATGAAGAGCATATTAATGAAAAGAGCAGTTCTTGTGTCAATACTGTTTCATTACGCTTAAACATCACTAATTTGGTAAAAATTATGAGGGTGAACATCATATTATGGTGATCTCAGACCTTAAACATCATTAATTTGGTGAAAAATATGAGGTGAAACATCATACTATGATGACCTCAGACCTTAAACATCATTAATTTGGTGAAAAATATGAGGTGAAACGTCATTCTATGATGACCTCAGACCTTAAACATCATTAATTTGGTGATAAATTATGAGGTGAAACATCATACTATGGTGACCTCTAACCAACATCATTAATTTCGTGATAAATTATGAGGTGAAACATCATATTTTGGTGACCTAAAACCCTAAACATCATTAAGTTGGTGAAATATTATGAGGAAAAAACATCATACCTTAAGGTAAATATCATCATATGACCATGACAACATGCAAGAGAAGGCATTCATTAAAAGAAGCAAAATCCTCTAAAGAATAAGATATTAAATTCAAGTAGTCAGATTTACAAATCAAATGTGCTGAAGATCCATCAAAGTTCAAAAAATTACAGGCAAAAATAAGAAGAAGTTATAAATTAAAAGCTTCACATAAAAAGGCCTAAGTATCTGCAACTGGAATGGTGTCCTCTTAGCCGAAGTTAGTCACCTCTGCAATGTCGTCCTGATGAATGGCCTATTCAGTTTTAGTAACCTTCAAGGGAGCAGTCTCTGCAGGAGCAGCACCTTCCTCCTCAACCTCTTGCAAGGCCTGAGCAAAACAGGGGTCGCCAAAGCCTGGAACGATAAAGTCTAAGGCAGATAAGCTCCCTGACTCCTGTTCCTTAGAAGTTTACCACTTCCCAGTTGCTTTAATAACTCTCTCGAGGTATTCAAAGACAAAACTGATGAACTCATCAGAGACCTTGTAGTCTGCAAAGATCTTCTCTGAGGCATCCTTCAGTGAGGCTCTAACTGCAGCATCCACTTTGGCCTGAAGGGCGTCATCTTTGGCCTAAAGGGATATTTCTTGGTCCTTCTTAAGGGTGGCGATATCCCTATCCTTCTACTTGATCAGCTTGTCAGCCTCTTTGAGTTCCTCCTTTAGACGCTCAAGTTCAGCATTCAACGAGGCCTGGACCTTCAGGGTTTCTCTTCTCTTCTTAATAAGGGGCAACTTCCTCAAGGTCTAGTCGACAAATTAGTGCATGGATAGAATACCTTGCAATGGAAAAGTCAGATGTATGAGTTCAAGTTTTAACCTACATTTAGGTCGAGGTTACACTTGGAAGAGCAAAAAAGCAGAAGTTGGTACCTGAATTGACCTATGAAGGCTAAACCCGGCCAGCAAGGGAGTATCCAGAGAGCGTAGGAAACGCTTGTCTACATCGGTCATTACAGAGCCGGTGGTATCCATTGCCTTCAGACCATGACCTATCAGACTATCGCTAATCTTCAGCTGTGCCAGACGAGCAGCCAGAGCATCATCTGTTGAGATAGGAATGGCACGATCTCCCTTTTGGCTTTTACTCGACCTCTGATCCTCCGAGTCAGTGCTTGTCTTCCTCTTCTTTATAACGTCGGCCTTGGACGTGCCGACTTTCTGCTTGGGTGGAGGAGGGGATACATTATGCCCTGCTTTCTTCATCAGTTTAACAAGGCTTGGGGAAGACATCTCCCATAGCTCATCAGAGATGCCTTCTAGGCGTTCTGCAAAAAGAAGTATCTGAGTTAGTAAATCAGAGGTATTAAAAGTCAAAGGTAAATCTTATGGAAAATAATACTTACGAAGCTCAGTCAAAGGACTTCCCCCCCGGCCAGTCTCAGAGAGGTAATAGGGGGTCATTAGATGTTCGTATTTTACCAGCCAACCATGTTCCCCTTGCTCTTGAAGATTCTTAACCTTCTGAAGGTTATCCTGGCTAAGCCTAGGGTCGGTTTTAGCAGCAAGGGAAACCTCCCCCCACCTCAGAGGTGTCCTAGGCTCTAACGATGAAGAGGTGGCACAAGGACCAAATTCCTATGCCCCTGAGGCATAGAAATACCATAGTTTCCAGTTGTGATTTGAAGTCTGGGTAACCAATAGCATCTTCTTGTCTGACTTCCTATAGGAAGTGGTAGTAGCTGGGGTGGTTTTTGGTAGAGGATGGAACGTAGCAACCCGTAAAAACTCTAATAGGAAGGTCTGAGTGGTGGATTGCCTTCCAAAGGACAATGGCCCCAATCATCACCCTCCAGGCATTGGGGGACAGTAGTGAAGGGGCTAGGTTGATATGGGACAATATGTCTCTAATCGAAGGATGGATAGGGAGACGAAATCCTAACTTAAACATGTTCTCGTACACACAGATCTCCACATCTCTCCCATCAAAGGCCCTCTCACATCTTAGAGGTCTCCTAAGCTTAATGGAGGGACCTATTGAATAGAGGTGCCTAAAGGCTAAGAGGTCATATCTTGGTTGCCTCCGAGGTATCAATTTCACTCTCATGAGCATCATCTTTGTCCCTGGTAATATCGGTCTGGGCAGGTGAAGGGACACCATCGGGAAACCTCTGAGCGAACTCAACCCCGGTGGCGGTCGACAGGGGGATAGCATCAATGGGTGGGGGAATATCCACACTCGGCCCCACAATCTCGACATCAGAAGAAGTCTGTGAGGTGTTAACACCATTGTGGGATAAGGCGCGACTTTGGACCTCGTCCTGATCAGGGACCTTATCTTTCCTAATGGAATAATCCATAACCTCTTGTAAAGAGTCTATAGAACTAGGGTCTGAGGTAGATGACTTAGACTCAGACTCAGACATGGGAGTGGGGTCTATTGGATCCTCTGCAGGCTCATCTCGCTCAGGGCATATCACCTTCAGAGGTGGAGGGAAGATAGGTCTGAGGGGGAAGGCCTCAGCCCTATGAGCTTCCTCTTGGGCTAGCTCTATCTGCCTAATTTTTTCAAAGGTCTTCTCTCTAAGAGAAGGGAACTATTCTATAAGCTTATACAAAGGCCTGAGCATAAGACAGACAACCCTACTCTTGAGACTCTAAAATAAAATCAAACAACTCAATTCCAATCCAAATTAAAGATCAAACTTGGATTTTGAAAGCCTTTTTAACTAAGAACAAGCTCACTGGAAAATTCAAAGAGCCACCGAAAAGCCTTAAAATCCTAACCAAAAAACTAAAACCCTCATCGAAAGATGCAGAAATGGAAATATAAGGCTGAAAATGGAGAAGCAATGTGAAAACGATACTTGATGGAGTGCGAAATGAAGAAGAAGAAGATTGGGAACAGAGGTATCCTCAAACGCAGCAGCAATCGAACTCTTGAAGAGAGAGAAATCGTAGAGAGCACAGGTGGGAAAAATGGAAAGAAGTGAAGAAGAAGGAGAAGAAAAGGGTTTTAAACCCTCAAATCATGTTGCACGCATCCCAAGGCCTATTTTTGCCTTGGGAGCCTAAAAGATAATCAGCATCATTACACATTGTCACGCACGCTACACACTTCAGAAGTTGACACATGTCAAGGAAATATTGGCACATAAGGAAATACATCCCCGGACATGCATACCCCTTAGTCACCTATTTGCATAGGTAACTAAGGGCTAGGGGTAATTGATATGCCCAAAGTGAACCGGACATCTCAGATACATTAACCTCGGCTTGTATGATGGTCGAAGTAACAAGAGATCAGGATTAACCATTTGCGATATCATCCTTCATCAGGTCGGCCACAACTGACGTTATAAGCATCACCTCGATTGGGCATCAGTCGAGGGCGGCATGACTCGTGGGACCAGCTATACATCAGGTCGGCCACAACCAACGTTACAAGTATCACCTGAGACCAATAAAAGCCTCATAGGCTCAATCAAAAATCATCATGTCATCGTCGGCTCTGGGTAATGTTACACCTCATATGCAACCCTAGTTGAAACTCTGTTATTTTGCTCAGTAGAGAGAGAAAGCTTGAGAGATTATATCCATGGTCGTTAGTACCTTATTTCAGTGACATTACACTCACTTGCACAGTAGACATAGGCCTAATTGGTCGAACCACTTATATTCAAGTGTTCATCGTCTTCTCTTCACCTCCTTCTACATATTTATTTATATTCTTCTGTGCTGCCATTTTTATCACTTGCTTGAGCTTGTCAACACCTTATCTGGTGGTGGTGTTTACCGCATCATCAGTCTTGGCTTGATTTTATTTATTCAAGAGAGGAAATCGTGTGAACCTTATAAATGGGTAAGGTGGTATTGAGCCAAACTGGGGTTTGGAAAAATCGGGGGTTTGGTGTTGTGGTCGCTCGGGTTGTAGCGGGTTTGAGCAGGTTCAGGCCTCGATTTATCGGTTTTCTCTACCCGGGTTGCATCCGAAGTGGGGGAAGGTTGGTTGGAAATGGGTTCGGGTCAATCGGTGTAAGGCGGTTCGATTTTCGGGTTTGTGAGGTGTTCGAATCCGGGTTGAACTCGGGTATTAACAGGAGCAGGGGCATCTCGGGTTGAGATGGGGAGTGGGTCACGATGTTTTAGGTGGGTGGTAATGGAGGTTTTAGTGGTGAAGTTTGGTTATAGAGGTAGAGAGAATGAGATGGTTTTTTTGTTTAATGGAGGAGAGAGAAGATGGGTTTGGAGGGAGGTTGAAGATGGGTGTGGTGATGATTGGGTGTAGTAGGGTGTAGGATTGTTAGGGTGTGGGTGAGAGTAGGATAGGTGGGTGTGAGTGTGAGGTAGAGTTTTGTGTTTGAGTTATGGTGTGTATGTGTGTTTAATTTGGAAACATAAAAAAACTAACTAAATATATAAAAATAAAACTAGCAAACTAAAAAAATAAAATCAACTAAAAATAAAATCCTAATCTAAAAAAAAACTAAAAAAATAATAAAACAAAAGAAATAAAAACTAAAAAACTAATAAAAAAATAAAAAAATGAAAAAAAGTCATAAAAAATATATAATATAATAAACTAAAAATAAACTCCAAAAAACTAATCCTAATAAAAATAAAATAAAATAAAATAAAAACTAAAAAATAATAAAAATCAAAATAAAATTAGACTAATTAAATATAAAAATAAATTCTAAAAATTCTAAATAAATTCTAAAAATAAAACCTAAAAATAAAACGACACAAAATAAAAATATAAAAAAACATAAACTAAACACACACAGGGTACGAGTGAAGGTTTGGGCTAGCCCTGGGATAGGGGTAGGGGTATTTAACTCCATTCTTGATGTAATTTGCCTTGAAATAACGTTTTTGACACCGCAGTTGCAATCAAGCGTGCATAATATGCAATTAAGCATATAAGAGCCAATTTATCGAGAATTAGCAATTAAAATGCGTCCATTCGGGATATAAAATGTACACTTTTGTATTCTGAACGATGTACTCTTTTTGATGATGTAATAAAATCACCTCTTTTTTCTCTTCTATATTGTTGATGCTCTGTCTGCTTTTTATTAACTCTTGCCTTCTCTTCTGTACTAGTTTGTGGCTAGAATGGAATTATTATCTGCCAATGATACAAAGTTGATGCAGCAATGCCATGAATATTATAAGGCTGGTCACACAGAATTGAGTGTATCATAAGTTGTTGACATCCTCGGTCATGATGCTTCAGAGCAGGCAGTAGAAGCTTATCAATACCTGAAGGGCTTACTTGATCGAGCTGTGGCCAATAACGTGGCTTACTATGACATGATCGAGGAGCTTCAATATACTCTAAAAGATCTTCAGACTCAGTACAAAGAATCAACTGCCCTTCTGCACGAGGGGTATGAAAAGAGGTATAAACAGCTTTCTGCCATGACAGGCCACAAAAAGATCCTTGTTGGGTACTATGTCAGGGAGAGAACCCTAAAGGGTGAAGTTGAAGCTTGTAGACAGATTGCCGAGCTGCTAGAGCAAGAAAATAACAATTTGTAGAAAGAGCTGGCACAGTATAAGTCTGCAGCATCTTCTTCAACAGCTGTAATCCCAGTGACTGACGAGGGATTTTCCTTCTTAGAGGTTGAGAATGCCAAATTAAGGCAAGAGTTGGATATCCTGAGAAGGTCTGGTACTTCTACTGCTGCTCGGGGACGAGGAAGAGGTTCTCGTGGGTGAGGAAGAGTTGCCCAGGATGTTGTCGAGGAACGAAGTACTCCACCTGCTCGGGGTCGATCAAGAACTCCTCGTCGTAGTATTGAGGAAGCTCGTACTCTGTCAACATTGGAAACTCAAGCGTACCAATTGAATGCAAAAGATCGGGCTTTGTCTAAATTGTCCAAGAAAGTTAGAGACCTGGAACTAGAAATCTCAACAAAAGAATCTGAGTTGGAGACTAATAAACTTTTCATCCAGAATCTTCATGAGAAACTTGAGAGGTTAACATTCCAATTCCATAAACAGCCCAGGGAGTTTTGGATGGCTGGATATAACGAGGCGCTATTCCATTTAGATGCTCGTATCCAGAATGCCAATAATAAGGGCTACAAACAAGGCTGGTTGAATGCCTTATGTGTGTTGAAACTCGAGCAGGGACACTATTTATGGGACTACTATGATCCTGTATTGCTTGATTTGCCTGTGCCACCGTTCAATTTGGAAATGGAATGGGTCCCAGCTCGTGCCATTCCTCGGAGCTTACTTGCTAAATACCTTGGTGACTATAGTTTGCATTCTCAGTTTGAAGTATCTCGTCCTGAGCATCTCCTAGATCGACCTTCTGTGATGAACGTCAGGATGTTGAAGGACTTGAATTTCATTAATTCTCCTCAGACTTTAAATGATCCGCCTGCTGGCGAGGAACCTGTATAGAAGACTGAAGGGAAAAAACCAATAAAATAGGAATTTTCGATATAACAGTTAGTACACATATGTAACTTATAATTTATTTTGAGTTTTAATGAAAGACTTTCATTTTCTGTTTTGCAAATCTGTATTGCTATTGTCTTGTGCTTGTCAACACGTTATATTTATGCATATGTATCTGTTAAAAAGATAACAATATTGTGTTGTTCATCGACCAACTTAGTAATAAAAATTAATCAGTAATGTTGCTCATCAGTAATGTTGCTCGATCACTTAATAAAGTAATGAGTATAAAAAATGTTTAAAAATTCTTCCAACCAACCAAGGTTGTTAATTTGTGCTCGTCGACCAATTATAGTTAGTGAGAGTTTTTATCCCCGACTAGCTATACTTGGTAAATTTTTGTCTTTTTCATAAAATGTGCCCAACCAACCAAGGTCGATGATTTTTCCTTGTCGGCCAACTATAGTTAGTGGGTTTTTATCCCCGACCAACTATACTTGGTTCAGTTTGGAAGATCTGTTCTTCGAGGAACTTTTATGTAATAAACTTACTTCCCGACCAACATAAGTTAGCATTTGAGAGCATATCTTGTTTCCTAACCAACCGAGATTGTCCTTTCGTCGATCATCTTTTGTTCTCGCCCTTTTACCAACCGGAGTTGGTCGTGGGTCTGAACTATCATGTCCACTAGCCCTTTTACCAACCTGAGTTGGTCACACTAGTGTACGCCTCCTAACCAAAGGAGTATAGTTTATTCTCGCCCTTTTACCAACCGGAGTTGGTCGTGAGTCTGAACTATCATGTCCACTAGCTCTTTTACCAACTTGAGTTGGTCACACTAGTGTACGCCTCCTAACCAAAGAAGTATAGTTTGTTCTCGCCCTTTTACCAACCGGAGTTGGTCGTGGGTCTGAACTATCATGTCCACTAGCTCTTTTACCAACCTGAGTTGGTCACACTAGTATATGCCTCCTAACCAAAGGAGTATAGTTTGTTCTCGCCCTTTTACCAACCGGAGTTGGTCATGGGTTTGAACTATCATCTTCTTTTTACTGCCGAGCAGTGTTGTTTTACTGCCGAGCAGCGTTGTTTTACTGCCGAGCAGCGTAGTGTTAAACACACTAGTATTCCCCGATAAACTTTCAATAAAAGGAGAGAAGATTGTGAAATATCATCGTTTGATTCATATTGATGGAACTGCTTTACATTTTACATCACTGATAATACTTGCGTAGGTGTTCAGCATTCCATGCATTCTTAAATTCCTCTCCTTCTAGAGTCGCTATTTGGTAAGTTCCTGGTCGGACAACTGCAGTAACTCGGTAAGGTCCGTGCCAGTTTGCTTCCAACTTATTGTGCTTCTGAATGACCTTCTTTAGCACGTAATCTCCTTCTTTTAAGTCGCATTTTTTCACCCTCTTGTTGTAGAACAGGGTTGTTCGTTGTTGATAAGCAGCATTCCTAATGGCTGCCTCTTCTCTAACTTCCTCGAGCATGTCCAAATCTAATCTCCTCATCAGGTCACTGACTGGGGAATTAAAATTCAGCACTCTGTGTGTTGGAAGACCCAACTCGGCAGGTATTACAGCCTCACTTCCAAATGCCAGCATATATGGTGATTCTCCAGTCGCTGCTCGGGGAGTTGTTCGGTAAGCTCACAATACAGACTGTATCTCATTAATCCAATTAGCTTTAGCCTCACTTAGCCTCTTCTTCAAACCATTTAATAATGTTATGTTCGTCACTTCAGTCTATCCATTGCTTTGAGGATGGCCTGGTGCTGAATGAACCTTCAAAATGTTTGACTGATGACAATAGGCGGTAAACTCCTCGTTATCAAATTGTGTTCCATGGTCTGTGATGAAGGCATGAGGGAGACCATATCGGCAGATGACGTTCTTCCAAACGAATTGGTACATCTTCTCGTATGTCATATCAATCAGAGGCTCAGCTTCTACCCGCTTAGTAAAATAATCCACTGCGACGATGAGGTACTTGAATCTTCCTCGGGTCGTTGGCAGTGGTCCAACCAAATCAATTCCCCACATGACAAAAGGCCAAGGGGAAGTTATGGGTGTCAACAATGCTTGTGGAGTTCGTCGGACGGAGGAAAAACGTTGGCATTTATCATATCTCCTAGCATAGGCTATACAATCAGCCCTCATCGTTGGCCAGTAGTATCCCTGCGTCATCACCCTTTGCAACAGTGTCCGACCTGCTACATGGGCTCCACAAAACCCTTCATGGATCTCTTCAATCAATTCTTTCACCTCGGAGGGATGTACACATCTTTGCAAACCTTCCATAATTCCCCGTCTATATAAAACACCATTAGTTAGTACATACCGAGCAGCTTTAAACTTCAATTTCTTGGCAGCGATCTTATCCTCCGGTAATTCTCCTTCCTCGACATATGCCCTGATGGGATCCATCCAAGATGGTCCTAAATCAAGGGTAATAACATTCATCGTCAGGTATTCATCTATGCTTCGACTTTCTAACACCTCAATTGGTATCGTTCTTCGCAACTCGGTACGAGTAGCTGATGCTAGTCGGGCCAGTGCGTCTGCTTGTGCATTCTCCATTCTTGGTATTCTGATCAACTGAATGGCATAAAATTCTGCCAACAACTCCACCGCCTTTGCATGATACTTGACCATTAATTCTCCTTTAACTGCATACGTTCCCATCATCTGATTCACAATTAATTGAGAATCACTGAATACCATCACTTGTTGCGCTTCCATAATCTTTGTTAAATTAAGACCTGCTATCAAGGCTTCATACTCAGCCTCATTATTGGAAGCTTTGAATTGGAATTGTAAGGCATATTCCACGTCAATCTCGTCTGGGGTGTTCAAAACAATCCCTGCCCCACAACCTGTTGTGCAAGATGACCCATCTACATATAATCTCCATGTAGGTAACTTATCTTCAAATTTCTTTTCTGACAAAGTTCCTCCGTGAAATATCTGTTGTTTCCTTTCATCCTCCCCTGGTATTTTTTGTTCTTCGTCGACCATCTATTCTCGCCCTTTTACCAACCGGAGTTGGTCTGGGTTTGAATTTGATGATCTTTCTACATCCACAAGCCCTTTTACCAACCGGAGTTGATCTGGACTCATGTCTGTTGATCCTGTAACATCCACAGGTTGGTCAGCGAGCAACTTTTGCTCCTCGGGGGTATCAGGATATGTAAATTCTGCTATAAAGTCTGCTACAGCCTGCCCTTTTAATGACGATCTGGGTTCATATACAATATCATATTCACCAAGCTCTATTGCCCAATACATCAGTCTTCCTGATTTTTCTGGCTTATGAAGGGCTTGTCTCAATGGCATGTCGGTGTATACGACGATGGTATGGGCCTGGAAATAAGGCCTCATTCTTCTACTTGCTTCAATTAATGCCAATGCCAATTTTTCCAACTTTGGGTACCTGATCTTTGCACCTCGGAAAGCCTTACTTGTGTAATAAATTGGCTTCTGGACTCCATTCTCCAATCTGATCAATGTCGAGCTGACTGCATTCTCTGATACTGTCAGGTATAAGTACAACTTTTCTCCCATCACTGGCCTGGACAGCAGTGGAGGTGTTCCCAGATATTTCTTCAAGTCTTAAAAGGCTTTTTCACATTCATCATTCCACTCAAAAGTTTTTCGGAGTGTTTTGAAGAATGGAAGGCACCTATCAGTTGCTCGAGATACAAATCTATTGAGCGCTGCAACTCGTCCTGTAAGACTCTGCACTTCTTTCTTCGTCGTTGGAGATCGCAAACCTAAAAGATCTTTGATCTTTGCTGGATTTGCCTCAATGCCTCGCTGGTTGACGATGTACCCGAGGAACATTCCTTCTCGTACTCCAAAGGTGCACTTCGTCGGGTTGAGCTTCATCTGGTATTTATCCAGTTGATCAAAGATCTGACCTAAGTCAACTAGATGATCAGCAGCTTTCTTGCTCTTTGTCAGCATATCGTCGACATAGACCTCCATATTGCAACTGATTTGTTCGGCAAAAACCTTGTTCATCAGCCGTTGGTATGTCGCTCCTACATTTTTCAAACCAAAAGGCATAACATTATAACAATAAGTTCCCCTAGGGGTAATAAAAGAAGTGCTTTCCCTGTCTTCAGGTTTCATTTTGATCTGGTTGTATCCAGAGTAAGCGTCCATGAAGCTGAGTAGCTCATGTCCCAAGGTAGCATCCACTAGTTGATCAATTATGGGCAATGGAAAATGATCCTTTGGGCATGCCTTGTTGAGATCAGTGAAATCAACACACATTCTCCATTTATTGTTTTTCTTCTTCACCATCACCACATTTTCCAACCAGTCTGGATACTTCACATCTTTAATGAATTGGGCTTTCTGGAGCTTCTCGACCTCCTCTTGTATAGCTTGATTCTTCTCGGGACTAAATACTCTTCTTCTTTGCTTTACAAGCTTGATCTCCTTATTCACATTGAGCTCGTGACATAAGAAGTTTGGATCTATTCCTGGCATGTCCTCATGACTCCATGCAAAAGTTTTCTTCCTGTTTCTCAAGAAAGTTATCAACTCCTGTTTTATTGAAACATCCAACGATGATCCTATCTGGGTTACTCGTTCAGGGTGTTCGTCGTCCAGAATAATATTTTCTGTAGATTCCACCACCTGTCCTTGTACAAGTTGGGATTCATCTCTAGGATCGAGTGTTTCAATTTCTGTACCTTCCTCCACCTGGTAGTTAGTAGTCTTTTTCCTTGACTCTTCAAGCTCCTCTTGCTCGGCAGACGAATAATAACATTCCCGAGCTACTTTCTGATCACCTTTCACAACTCCTACTCCGAAATTTGTAGGGAATTTTAAGCACTGATGTACTGTAGATGGGACTGCTTCGAGCTTCTTCAAACCAACTCTTCCCATGATGATTGATTGAGTGCGAAAAGTAGCGCGTGTAAAGACGCTAATCGTTGTTTTCGTTTCGCCAACTCAATACAAAAACCTAAGTTACTACTACACTTGCGAGGCAAGCACACCGGTAAGTCGGGTATCGAGAATCCACAGGGACAAGTTGCTAGAATTTAAGTGATTTAATACTCCGAAATAAAAGTGTAAAAGATGATTACAAACTAAAAGAAAAGATGCATAAAGGAAAAGATTATTCTAGGCAATGGTATTGAAACTAGATTATGAAAGCGAGTAAAACTATAGGTTGCATCGAATATCCCTCACCCGAGTTAATTTGTATAAAATGGTTACATGGGTCGACGAGTTATTACAAGTGCGTCTCGTTTCGACAGTTAATTAAATCAAGGGTTGTTACGCCCTAAATCATCATAAAAGCCTAATAAGATTTTGGCGTCAACAAATATACCGGAAATTACGCGCGAAAGGTCGTAAGCACGGGACATACATGATATGCCCCGTCAAATCTCCTAGGCGTAATAACTAGGACAACGCACCCGAAATAGACCCGTAAACTCCATCACCAAAGCAAAGCAACGCGTCAACTCGAGTGAGTTCAATTCAAACACAACCTAATTTAAATTACCTAGAAAGCATGTTAAAAACGCAATAAATGGAAAGCGGTAAATAAATGCGGTAAATTTATACTAGAAAGCGTGTAAATCAAAGCGTGTAAATAAAGCAAGAAAACCTAAATTAGAAAGCTTGTAAATTAACTAGAAAGCAAGAAATGAAGAAATACAACTATATTCAAATGGTAGGGGAGATGAATAGTCAACTTACAATCCAAATGGGGTGTCAAACCAAAGAGAAATGAAGAAGAAACAAGCAAAAACCCCAAACCCTAAGCTAAACTAACCTAAAATCGTGTATATCTTGTAATAAAACCAAAAATGGGTTTATATAGTAAGTGGGAAAAGATAAGGGAAAAAGGAAAGAAAGAGGAAAGAGCCCAAAATATCTGGCACAACCGGTCGACCGGTCGCAGGGGCGCGATCGACCGGTCCCTTAAGCCAAAGCATACTGTCTCCTTCCCACGGCAAAAGTTGAAACCACGGTCGACCGGTACCAGGGACGCGGTCGACCGGTACTCTGTTTTCAGGCTGCATTTGGTCCATGATGAGGGGGAAATGGTCCATTACGGAAACGAGCCTAGCTTCTTCGTCCGAACTCCAAACGACGCACCGTTTGCGGCCACGCGATGCTAACTCAAAGAACTACACATCCGTGGAATTTCCAAGAGCCGAATAAGAAATGTGAATTGACTAAAATGCCCTTGAAGTAGCGTCCAGCGACGGAACTTCTCCGAAATGCAACCGAACCTCACTTTTAGCGTTCCAATACCTACAAAAGCACAAATAACCCCTACAAAGTATGTATATATCCAAATCCAAGGTTGTCTGGTTAATGAGCATAATTATAGGCATTTAGGACCATAAAAGCGCTAGAATGCATAAGGATAACGGGCGGAAATATACAATATTCGATACGAATCAATGATGTTGTAAGCTAACTGCACACTCTTATCCATCACAAAGAAGCGTATTCTCTCTGTTCGACAAGCAGTCCAAGCTCCAATGAATATATCCAACTTGATCGTCCCAAGTGGAAAAACTTTCTCGCCAGCAAAGCCCAGAAGAGGTCTGTGATAAGGTTCTAATTGAGATAATTTCAAATTTAAACTGTCAAAGCATGAATAATACATGATGTCTGCCGAACTACCATTATCTACCAGCACCCTTGAAATCACTACTTCTTTCATCCTCATTTTGATCACCAAAGGGTCGTCGTGAGGGTAAAGAACACCTGTCAGGTCATTTTTTGAAAAACCGATGACCAGCTTCTCTTTGTTTACCTTCATCGGGCGATCCTCTTCAGCCAAATTTATCCGTTGAATGTATGAGCAAGCCTGAGCCTCACCGAGGTAAGCTTTTCTTTCTGCAGTAAGGTCTCCTCCTCCTGCATCTCCTCCTGTAATGACATTACAATCAAATGATCCAAAGCGTATTAAAAATACCTCTCGTTCTGGCTGCCTTGGTTTCTTGGGAAGACCGGGGTCATCCTTTGTATCATCTTCATGATCCCTTTTCTTTTTCTCCTCTGCTCGACGAGGAGATATAGACCTTTCTCTAGTTCGGTCATTATTTCTTCTTTCGCCACCCCGATCAACATACTTTGCTAGTTTCCCTCTTCGAATGAGTGTTTCAATCTCGTTCTGAAGAGCTATGCAATTTTTGGTCATATGACCGTGATCCTTATGAAACTCACAATATTTATCCCTGTTCCTCAGGTCAGGGTCTGACCTCAGTTTCTTTGGCCACTTTACTTCCTCGTTATTCTTGATTTCTTCCAAGACATGATTAATACCCATTTTCAAAGGAGTATAATTATCGAATTTCTTCAGGACTTCCCATGACGATTTATTATTCTTAGAATGCTTGTCACCGCCATTACCCTTATGCTCTTTCTTCTTGGATTTGTTGTCTTCCATCTTGGTTTCTTTATTCATATTCTTCTTCGCAGCCATGGCCTCCTCGGCATTCATGATTTTGGCCGCTTTCGCCATCAACTCTGACATATTTGTAGGTGGATCTTTGGTCAAAGTGTAATACAACTTGTTAGGCAACAACCCACTCATCAAGGCGGTGATTGCTGTCTTTTCTTCATAATCTATGACTTCCAGCTTCTCGTTATTGAAACGAGTTATGTAATCTCTAGTACTCTCACCAGATTTTTGTCTAACACTTAACAGGTGTGCTACTCTTTTTACTGGCTTTGCCCCAAAACAGAAATTGCCGATGAACAACTCGGCCAACTGAAAGAAAGTTGAAATCTTACCTCGAGGAATATTGTTGTACCATATCTGGGCAGGTCCGGTAAGAGTTCCTGAGAATGCTCTACATCTCATCTCGTCGGGGACAGCATAGATATCGGCGGCAGCTTGATATTGCTCTATATGAAGAACATGATATGTTTTTCCATCATATTTGGGGGTCACTACTGGTGCTTTAAACTTCGACGAGGTAGGAAAACCCACAATGGCCTGGACAAAAGGTGTCCCTTGAACAAAAGTTCGTTGTAAGGGATTCTTCGCCTTAGCCATTTCTCCCAATCTATCCTCCAAGCGCTGAATGGAACCCTTCCACGCATCGTTTCCTTCCTCGGGCCTATTAGTTCGAGCAATTAATTGTTCTGAAGTAGCCTCCTGAGATCTATCTTGACGAGCAACTGGTCGTGATTGTGCTGATCCTTCTCTTAGATCTGATGGTCGTCGAAAATTCCTCGACATGGTCTTAGGTGGACTCCTATTCCTCCTAGGGCCTAATCGACTGAAAGGAGACACCCTACTCAGTCTTTCCAAGGCACTGGGTCTTCCTGGAGAGAAAGTGATACGTTGATCAGTATCTGTAGCCCTTATTGACGAAGTTCGCCCAGGTTGATAAGAGAAATCATCAGATTCCTCATTACGATATGATTCAGTACGCCTGGATCGTGAAGAATGTAAGTAGGTTTGCCTCTGACCACTTCGCTGTCCTGAACGCGCAGGTGCACCGCCATGAAAGGTCTGTATGAGTTGCCTCATTGTTTCCTGCATGGCAGTTTGTCCTTGAGCCAGATTCGTCATAATCCCAGCCAGGTCTGGAGGTGCAGAGGGATTTGGAGGATTTCCAGCATTTCCAGCGTTTCGATTGCTGGATTCCGGATTATCTGCCATTGATGATGAATGATTTTTGGTGAAAAACGATAATAACAATCGTTCCCACAGACGGCGCCAATCTGTTGATGTAAAAAAATTAGATTACTCTAATTATTCAATCACAGATAAATAAATGATACAAATAAATTTAAAGTGGTTCAGCCTTATTTGAATGGCCTACATCCACTGTTATGTTATTGCTGAGTGTTTGGAAATTCTCGATTACAAGTGCTATCAAGAAATTTCGGTCCCTTTAAATGAGGGTAATACAAGGTATTTATAGACCTTAGGCTGTACATGAAAGGGTGATACATTAAATGATATACATATGAAAGGGTAACTCATTTAATGCTCTTCAAGCGTGTGCGTCAAGATGATAAGCATTTAATGAATAGTTAAACTGTTGATTATCTGGCAATCAATGTTGTGGTCGAGATGCAGCTCGAACCGCCTTAGTTGCTCGTCGTCCAAGAGTTCCTCGGAGCATTGGAGTTCCTCGGAGGACAAGGGTTCCTCGGAGGGTTGGTGTTCCTCGAAAGACTGGTGTTCCTCGGAGTACACCTGTTGCTCGGAGTGAGTATGTTGTTCGGGGGAATGATCTTCCTCGTTGCTATTGTGCCACGTAGATTGACACGTGTCTTCTTATTATTCGTCCACATCAGCATACTAATTTTGGTATCAACAGTGATGATATGGAAAATAAAAGGTGTATGGATGAGGATAAATGTATGATATAATGGAATTTGGTTAGCGTATGGGTGAAGGTCTGGTGATCGGGACAACTTCAGGACACGTGTTTCTTACAACTCGAAAGTGATGTCGTTCTCACTGATCAAGCCAAAAATTTAGTAAAAAATAATGAGATCATACAATAATTTAAAGTGCATACCCAAAAGAAGTTGAATCAACTTGTGACTCGGAGATTGCGTAAAACTATCTGAAAGATTGAAGGAACGAATCTCACAAGCTAAAGTTTCCACTAGTGATCCTAAAAGTTCTCTTATAATTGTAGTACTCTTCAACTCTAAACTATAGTGACGTGATAATTGCACAAATTTTGTTGAGTCTAGAAATTCTTAGTGCAAAATTCCTTGATACGTATCACATAAGCTATTGAAAAAAAAATCTCTAGCTTGATTCCTAAATTTTGAAAGATGGGTGATAGAAAATTCATGTCAATGATTGAGATGAAAGAAACTACATGAAATTTTAAAAAATCAGGTTTAAAAATCAAAAAAATTCAAAAGACGTACGATTTTGATAAAATTCCACCACCCCCAAACAAAAAGGAGCATCGTCCTCAATGTTAAGTAAAATAATTTTTAAAATTGAGAGCAGAAGGTAGGAAAGAGATTACCATAATCAACCGCTAATGAAATGGATAGATGTAGCCAAGAATAAACCTGAATAAGCGATAAGAGAAACAAAAAAAATGTGTACAAGTTTATAAAGCATGTAAAGCATAGGTTGATGAGAAACACCACCCCCAAACAAGATGAGAGTCATACAGAATAATGGGATGCCTCTCGGTAGCGCTAAGTTTAATGTCTTCAGCCAGACCGAAGGGATCTCACCCTAAGTATAAGAACGAGGAACGCACGAGGGGACGAAAAATTGGGCGATGATAATCACCCCCAAACAAGACTGAAGCGTCAGTCTTTTTGGATAAAATTGACAAGGGTGAGGGTGAAGAAATACCGATCACAAGCCTTATTATTATTAAGAAAATATTGTTTTGTGGTTTTTGAATATTTTGAAAAAGAAAGGAAATATTTTTGTGATTTTCAGAGAATGAAAGGAAGAAAATGTTTTTCAATTTTTATAAAAATAAAGGAAGAATATATTTTTAAATTTTTGTGGAGAAAAATAAGGAAAATTATTTTTGGATTTTTGTAAAAATAAAGGAAGAAAATATTTTGGGATTTTTTTTAAAAAATGAAATAAAGAAAATGTTTTTGGATTTTGTTTTGTTGGAAGACAAGAGCGGGAAAAATAGGTGGACTTTTGATTTTGGACGAACTCACTAAAAGTTGACTACCGAAAGAATTGAATTGGACACACACAAGTCAAGGATAAATCCTAACTAGAACATAGATAATTTTTATCTTTAAATTTAGTGAAAGGGTAGTCAAATTTTAATTAAGTCCGTTGGGGATAAAAAATCACGGAATTATCTGAGTGATCGCCTTTGCAAAAATGTTCTCCTATTGGGCTACCCAGTTGATTGATTTTAAATTTAATGATGGCTAGGGTAGCACACAATGGTAAGCAAGTGAGTCGGGTGATGAAATTCGTTTTCGTGAATGACCGAGTGTAGGTCTTAGAAATTTAATTCATCACACCATTCGAAAATAAATGCGATAATAGAATCACACAAGAGCGCTTAATCACACACAAAAATGGACTCGCTGACAGGAGAGGCGCGAGGGTTCAAGAGATGTACCTCCCACGATTTTTACGTTGTGGGGTGCTGAAAAATTTGAGTCGACCGAGAGGAGATTACGCCTATTTCAGTCGACCCCGGGAGTCCTACCGACCCAAGGTAGAGAGGCTTCTTTTTCTCGTCTCTGGTCACCCTCTCTCTACCTTGTCCGGTTTCCCTATCACGCTTTTCTTCCTAATTAATAATTACAAAAATTAAATAAAAAATAAATGGTGTCTCTAAGCACCGCAATACAAGCCAAATAATAAAGTCCTAATACAAACCTTCTAAAAAAAGAAAAAATGGTATAGAAAAAAATAAAAATGAATCACAAAATGGATCCTCTCAAGTGCTTCGAGCTCCAAAGAATGGCAACGGCGCCATTTGGTAGAGAAAAAAATTACGTCTCTAATGTATTTTTGTCGTTGCTGCAACTTCTTTTCCATCAAAATTCCCTTGAACCTACGGAAATATAACAAAACTAGTGTGTAGCGATAAATAAGGGAGTATCAGTCCAACTATAAGAATGAAACACAAAATATGAGAAGACAAAAGTGTAAATTCATTTGCATTTTATTATATGTTTCTATTTTTTTGCTTTTTATATTCTTTATGGATTTTTCAAGTATTAATTAACTAACTAAATACTAATTTTTAAAGTACTAACTAAGATGCAAAAGCTAATAAAAAATGAGATAAACAAAATTGTGCTAAAAAATAAACTAACTAAATTGGACTCATGAGGGCTTCAAAATACATCCCATGAATGGGATATTAGCCATCAATAATCATCATCCAAAAATTTAAGATAAACAAAGGAAAGCATGTGATGATTAAAATAAAAGTAATAAGAGAAGAATAGATCAAACCCATTTGTACTTGAATTAGAGCAACTCTTCAATTGTACATCAAATTTCTCTCAATCGCAATCCCTCGCTAATGTATTTATTGAATCTAAAATAAAAACTACAAAATATAAATAAAAAAGGATGATGGATGAATTCATAATGGACAATTAAATAATAAAAGAGATTTGCTAAAAATGCAAATCCTACCATTATAAAATTGTACATTAGAACTCATCCAAATAAATAAATTCTAGATCATTACTTTATATTGAGATAATTGCTAAAAATGCAAAATCTCAACATAAAGGAATGGATTAGAATTTACCTCCCATAAGGGATGAATTCAACTACATCAATCTATTTTGAAATAATTGCTAAAAATGCAAAAATTCATTATAGAGAGGTGGGTGGAATTTATCCTAGAGATAAATTTCACTATACACTTCTATATTGAGATATTTGCTAAAAATACAAATACTCTCTATAGAGGAGTGTAGAGAAATTTATCACACAAGAGTTTTAAAATTTAAATTTGAGATCCTTCTTCAAATGGTATACATCTCTTTAAATAGTATGGCCATGAAGTTAGGAGTAAATTGGGTAGAACAAAGATACACATGGAGTGAGTGAGGTGATAAAATCTGATTTGGTCATGGGTTTTGAAAGGTGCAAGCGGAGTGGTTTATTTGGGGGTATTTTAGGAATAAAGGGTAAATGGGGATAAAACACATGTGGGTCTTTTAATTTATGTTGACTTGGCTTTTGGTCTTGGCTTGGTTTTATCTGTGCAGGAGAGGAAATTGTGTGAAGCTTAGAAATGGGTAAGGTGGGATTGAGCCAAAGTCGGGTTTGGAAAAATCGGGGGTTTGGTGTTGTGGGTGCTCGGGTTGCAGTGGGTTTGAGCAGGTCCAAGCCTCGGGTTGCCGGGTTTCTCTACCCGGGTTGCATCCGAAGTAGGAGTTGGTTGGTTGGAAATGGGTTCGACTCAATGGGTGTAAGGCGGGTTCGAGTTCTGGGTTTGTGAGGTGTTCGAATCCGGGTTAAACTTGGGTATTGACGGGAGCAGGGGCAGCTCGGGTTGAGATGGGGAGTGGGTCGCGATGTTTAAAGTGGGTGGTAATGGAGGTTTTAGTGGTGAAGGTTGGTTATGGAGGGAGAGAGAATGGGATGATTTTTTTGTTTATTGGAGGAGAGAGAAGATGGGTTTGGTGGGAGGTTGAAGATGGGTGTGGTGATGAATGGGTGTAGTAGGGTCTAGGATTGTTAGGGTGTGGGTGAGGGTAGGATAGGTGGGTGTGAGTGTGAGGCAGAGTTTTGTGTTTAGGTTATGGTGTATGTGTTTAATTTAGACACCTAAAAAAACTAACTAACTAACTGAAAATAAAACTAACAAACTAAAAAAATAAAATAAACTAAAAATAAAATCCTAATCTAAAAAAAACTAAAAAAATAATAAAACAAAAGAAATAAAAACTAAAAATGAAAACAAAAGTCCTAAAAAATATCAAATCTAACAAACTACTAAAAACTAATCCTAATAAAAATAAAAGAAAAGAAAAACTAAAAAATAATAAAAATAAAATAAAATTACACTAATTAAATATAAAAATAAATTCTAAAAATTCTAAATAAATTCTGAAAATAAAACCTAAAAATAAAACTACACAAAATAAAATTCTAAAAAATCTAAACAAAACACAAACTAAACACACACATGGTACGAGTGAAGGTTTGGGCTAGGAGACGGGGCATTTAATTCCATTCTTGATGCAATTTGCCTTGAAATAAAGCTTTTCACGCCGCATGCCTGTATAGTATACAATTAAGCATATAAGACCCAATTTGTCGAGAATTAACCATTAAAATGCATCCATTCGGGGTATAAAATGTACATTTTTTTATGCTTTTCTGGTAATGTCATCTAGTAGTGAGGATATCCCCTAAAAGTTTCTGACAGTAAACCAAACTTCAAACCATCACTAAAATCCTCGATACTCATTTGTGTTCGGATCTTGGGAATTCGTCTCCAACATTGCTTGTAGTGTCTCAGAGTCGAGGTTCCCCCAAATATGGTTCAAAATCTCAATGGCTGCCAAGCTTGACCCTGACTTGAGCACTAACGATCGAGATAAGATTGATTAGATAAGGGGTCAAGAAGATAAAGGTGGTCTAGTGGAGTTTGAATAGCTGATTACTCCCCAGTTTGGGCCGAGATGAGTTTGGGGATCAACGCCGTGACTGAGTTATGTAGGTGCCTTTCTTCAAGTTGTTAACTATATTATCGCATCTTATTTTCTTTGTGATACTAATCTTATATTTTATTTACAGATCATCCGTCGAATTCCTGTTACCATCTTTGGAATATGGCTACCCCTTCACTTGGAAACCTGCTCACGAAGATGATGGAGTGGACCAAACTCCTAAAGAAGACTACAACTGGCGACCCCGGCCAAGCTAGCTAGGCTAAGAAGAGGAAAGATTCGACCGAGGGCCTTTTAAATGTTCCACCTACATTAAAGAAAATAAGGAGGTCCGACATTCCCATGACCCTACTAATAAGGTCATACCAATATCTTCTGACTCAGTTTTGGCTGATAGGCTGTCAATGAGCTCAAATTCTGTAATTTGGGATTAGACGAGGGCGAGAAATAGTGTCTGCTCATGACTACCTGCATTTGATAATAGGTTTTAGAGTCAATGGATCCATCTCGTTTAGACAACTTCGACCTTTATAGGGTCGTCTAAGTAATTAACTTCACGTTTGTTGCTTCCTAAATTTGTATAAATGTTATCTTATCTCGTACTAATTTTTTATTTACTTATTTTCTAGCCTTTGTTCTCCTTTCACCAATTGGTCCTCTGAGGCTATAAAGGCTGAGGAAAACTTGAGGAAGACATATAAGGAATAGGAAATCAACCACAATCAGAAGGTTGAAGAGCTAGAGAAGAAAAGGCTGGATGACCTTGCAGCTCAATAAAAGGGTGACTCCGTAATGGCCAATCTGAACCAAAAATAAAAGGTTGAGCTGACTGCTATGAAAAAAAAGGAAGTGGAAGATTTCAAAGCTACAAATAAGTTTACCGAGTACGGTCTTCAGTACCAAGAAGGGGAGGTCGAACTTCTCTCCGATGGGCGATCGTGAAATTTCTTGGTGTCTCGTATCTGGTGAAGGAATTCTCAGCCTTTGATTTCTCAAAATCGACGACAGTCATTGCTTTGAATGACCTTTAGGCTGAGGGCCTTTCCACCGAAGAGATGGCCACAAAAACATCAGTGCAAGTAGGAGCTGAGATGACAGAGAATGCCAACATTGAGAGTGAGTCTCAAACCCAACCTACCGCTAATAATGTTTAAAAGGCCGACGAACAAGCTTGATACATTTCAGCATTACATTTTCCTTTTTTATTGCGTGACCATCTATGGCCCTATGTCATTTCCACTTGTAAACCTTAACTTTCGAGATTCTCGTCTCTTTAAACATTTGAACCTATATGTACTCTTAACATTTTTTTATAATTATTGATGCTTGATATGAAATTATAACTATTGATGCTTGATAAGCAATATATATCATTTTATCCTTTTAGTCAAGTGTAGTGTCTGCACCTCTATGACTTATCACATTTAATTGGTGTTTTATCCATAGTTCTTATGAGTACACTTGTAATAGGACGATGTATAATCATCCAAAATCATGGTTATTAACTTTATGTTTGTCACTAAGTAAATGATATTATCACATACGTCCCCTCTCGTTGTTATTGAGAGTGTATGGACGAGACATGTCTCTTCATACACTCTCATCTCTCCGAGAGAGTTTTGAATGTCAGTTCACCGTGATATGATGTTTAAGTAGTCATAATAAAATGATTTTTCAATTTCTTGGTTTCCACTAAGTAAATGATGTTACCACATA
This sequence comes from Sambucus nigra, assembly GCA_949130495.1. Taxonomy (NCBI): domain Eukaryota; kingdom Viridiplantae; phylum Streptophyta; class Magnoliopsida; order Dipsacales; family Adoxaceae; genus Sambucus; species Sambucus nigra. Next base: position 556,556,095 of record OX422212.1, on the reverse strand, counting down.
AGTCCCCTCTTGTCGTTATTGAGAGTGTATAGATGAGACTTACTCCTTCATACGCTCTTGTCTCGCCGAGAGAGTTTTAACCAATAACGCACTATATAATGATGTTTAAGTAACCATAATCAAATAATTTTTTAATTTTTAATTGTCAACAAGTAAATGATGTTACCATATAAGTCCCCTCTCGTCGTTTCTGAAAGTGTATGGACGAGTCTCGTCTCTTAATACACTCTCGTATATTCGAGAGAATTTTGACTATCAGTTATCCACTATATAATGATGTTTTTGTGTTTTTCACCAGTTAAGCCATGTTATTACACTATTTCCCCCTCTCGGTGTTATTGGGAGTGCGTGAAGAGATGAGACTACTCATGCACTCTCATATCATTAAGATGTAGTTTAACTAATTCACTATTAAAACTAGTTCAAACCATGCAACAATTAACAATAACAAGAAATTATGAGACAACACTTGTATCTTTAATTAATTATTGAACTGTCGTACAAATTTAACCATCGTACAAACTAATAAGCGAAACAAACTTTACTGGTAGTGTCTCTTCAGGTTATCAACATTCCAAGGGGGTTAGAGAAGGGTTCACCCTCTAGGTTTTCCAATCGATAAGTTCATGGAATGACCTAAGCCATTACCCTGTATGGCCCATGCCAGTTAGGATGCATCTTGTTCGTCTTCTATTAGAGAATTCTGATCAGTGGCACAATAGATTGGGACACACAAATTATGATAACCTTAGAAGATTGAGTTCCTAAGAGATAGTTAGAGGTTTACCTAAAATTAAAAATTCATGTACTCCTATATGTGGACCTTGTCAAGAAGACAAAATAAGTAAATCCCCTCACAAGAAACTTAAAGATGTTCTTACCACTAAGCCTTTAGAACTTATCCACATGGACCTCATAGGTCCTTCAAGAACTGTTAGTTTCTGTGGAAACTCTTACATCGTGGTTATAGTAGACAACTATACGAGATATATATGGGTAGCTTTTATGAAACAAAAATTAAATACCTTCAATGAATTCTTAAGAATCATCTTGAAAATTGAGAATGAGAAGGATACCCAGCTGTGTCGAATTAGGAGTGATAAAGGTGGAGAGTTCATGGACTCAGGTATTTCTGAGTATTGTGTCGCTAATGGCTATAAACATGAGTTTAGCGCTCCCAAACCCCTGTAGCAAAATGGTATACCTGAACGTAAGAATAGGACTTTATAAGAAATGGCTAGGGTTATGTTACATGCTAAGAATCTCCCTAGATATTTTTGGGTAGAAGTTGTCCAAACTGCGTGTCATATTATTAATCATATCTACCTCATAAAAAATTCCAAAGAAACACCTTATGAGTTATGGTTCCACAAAAATCCAAACTTAAAATATTTTAAAACCTTCGATGGTATCTGCTACATCTGCAAAGATAGAGAGCAACTTTCAAAATTTGATACCCGAGGAGAAAAGGGATTTTTTCTTGGATATTCCCAAAATAGTAGGGATTTGTGTGTTTTTAACTATAGAACCAAAACTATTATGGAATCAATTAATGTAATTGAAGATGACACGAGTGTAAGGAAAGGTGATAGTCAACCAGTAACATTTCATGAGGACGAACCTAATTTATCCATTGATCCTCCAAATGACACTAATTTATTGCCACCTGAGAATCCTTCCGTACTCACTTGGGTTTCTAATGATCATCCCACTAAAACCATTATCGGTAATCCTTCAAAACCTGTTCGAATTAGATCCCAACTTCGACAAGTGGCAAAATTTTCCTATTTTGTTTCTCTTGAGGAACCTAAAAATGTTAATGATGCCCTTACTGACTCATTTTGGATAAATGCTATGCAAGAAGAGCTAATCTAATTTAAGAGTCACGATGTGTGTAATCTTGTTCCTAGACCAAAAGATTCGAACGTTATATGCACTAGATGGATTTTTAAAAATAAAACTGATGAAAATGGGGAGGTCATTCGAAATAATGCTAGGTTGGTTGCACAGGGATACTCCCAGATTGAGGGAATTGATTTTGACGAAATTTTTGCACCCGTAACTCGTCTAGAATCACTTCGTCTCTTACTTGCAATTTCTTGTCATATGCAATTCAAATTATTCCAAATGGATGTTAAATCCGCCTTCTTAAATGGAATTTTATTTGAAGAATTTTACGTCGAACAACCCAAAGGATTTGTTGATCCTGTGCACCCAGATTACGTCTTTAGACTTAAGAAAGCCTTATATGGTTTGAAACAAGCTCCTAGAGCTTGGTACGAGCGACTGTCTACTTTTCTAGTGTCTCACAAATTTGTCCGCGGCGGAAATGATCAAACGTTGTTTGTTAGAAAGTAAAATCAACATGTCTTAATCACACAAGTATATGTGGACGATATTATATTTGGTTTCACCTGTTCTAAACATGTAGAGAATTTTTCTGTTATCATGCATGCCGAATTTCAGATGTCTCTAATGGGTGAAATATAATATTTTTTGGGTTTACAAGTCAAACAATGCAGTGATGGTCTTTTTATTTCTCAATCCAAGTATGCTACAGATTTAGTTAAAAAATTCGGCTTAGAAAATGCTAATACTTCTAGAACCCCCATGAGTACTTCAAATAAACTTTCTAAGGATGATAATGGGAAAAGTGTTGATCCCACTCTTTATAGAAGTATAATAGGGAGTTTGTTGTATCTTACCGCATCTCAACCAGATATATCCCTCGCTGTCTGTATTTGCGCTCGATATCAAAGTAACCCCAAAGAATCCCACTTATTAAGTGTGAAAAGAATTATTAAATATATTAAGGGTAATTTAAAATTTGGTATTTGGTACACAAATGATACGACTAGTTTTATTGTAGGATACACTGATGCCGATTGGGCTTGTTGTTCTGACGATAGTAAGAGAACTTCTGGTTCTTGCTACTACGTAGGCAATAATCTCGTAGGGTGGTCATGTAAGAAACAGAAATGTATTTCATTATCTAGTGCCGAATCTGAATATTTAACAGCTGGTAGTTGTTGTTCACAATTACTATGGATTAGACAGATGCTTAGCGATTATGGTCTCACCGAAAAATAATTAACCATATTTTGTGATAACCAAAGTGCCATTAATATCTCTAAAAATCCTGTAATGCACTCACGAACTAAACATATTAAGATTATACATCACATTATCCATGACCTTGTCGAATTCAAAGATCTCATAATTAAATATCTGAACACTCAAAAGTAGCTCGCAGATCTCTTTACTAAACCATTAGATAACATTCGATTTGAGTATTTGTGCACAGCTACAGGCATGATAACTCTCAATTAATCTCTATTATTTTTTTGTGATTTATACCCCTTGTATGTTTGAGAAAAATTGGGGAGAAGATCTTGAGTATTGCTTAGCGATTTTTCTATCTATTTCTGATTCTAACTCAGCTAATATGCCATTTAGTGTTTATTTTATCACAGGCATTTCAGACCCGCTGTATAGCTTGTTACTATTTTGTAGGGTATTGGTATGTATAAAGTTGAGTAATGTATTTTCTTTTCATCTTATTTTCAGTTCTAGGATGGGAATGGGTAGTTAGAATTTTTGTATAGGATAAATAGAATTTTTCATTTTGACCCACGAGTTCTGAATACTCAAGGGAATTTTGTCTCTAATATCCAAAGAGGGAGATTGAGAACACACTATATATTGACTTACTTGAGTCTACATATATAGGAGTTACAACAAGTTTGGATATCTAGACAAAATAGGTTAGATTTTATGAGAACTCCATCTCCTAAAAGGTTCAAGAACAATGAAGAAATTATGTCCAAGAAAATTCTCAAAATCAACATAAAGGGAAGTAATTTAAACCTTAAAACCACAAATAGGACACACTATCTACATTATTCATATCTCATATTTGCATTTATGGTTTTACAACACTTGAAGTTTTTTTAAAATCATTTAATTCTATTCAAAACATTTTATACAATTTTAAAATGATTTTTGATTTAATTAAAACGTGGTTTTTAAAAGTGTTGAGGGTAAAATTTAGATTTCAAAAAGTTATATTTGTTGTTGATTGTTTGTCTCGGTAGAATCCAAAAGCGCTAGAGAATTCAAGGTGTGTTGTGTAATTATTTTCAAACATGCGTTTTGCCTTCATCTGGTTCGTACACGTGTTGGTAGCCTAACGGTTGGATTTGTGCTTTCTCGTAGACTCATTCTGTATAACCAATATCATCCCTTGGATCAACCTTATCAACGATCTGAATATGTTGAGAGTCTATCCTTATGAACCCAGTTTAAACCAATTCAACAAGCATTTAACCCATCACTTGTGATGAACAGTTAGATTAAAGTCAATGAGTCAAGAATCAATCCTAGCCATAAGATTGAGTTCGAGGATCTGTATCCTTTTTTGTCTAATATAAATAGGACCTTAGGCTCAACCATTACAGACTTTGACCAGTTCGTAAAACTTGAGAGAAAAGAGAGAGTAGAGAGAGAAGAAAGAGAAGGAAGAAGAGAAGGAAAGAAAAGAGAGAGAAAAAAGGAAAAAGAAACCCTAGTTTCTTCGTAGTTCAACCTTTGAGTGATTTATCCCAAAACCAAACACCAAACACCAAAACCTAAACAACCCATATACCAGAAAACCTATTTTTGAGAGTTAGACATTTTAGGGTTTCTGTGTTTTTGGTGTTGAGTTTATTCTTCGTTAGAGGACCTCTTCAAGTTCTTGATTCTCTCAGAACTCATCTCTTAGAGAAATTTAAGTTTCATTGTTGAAACTGAGTTTTTCTAAAAACAGATAATCACACGATTTATTTTACTCTTTTTAGATCGGGTATTTTAGATCTATTCTGTTTCAACAAATTTTGAAATAGAAACTTCTACGTTACAAAATATTTTCGGATCTAGTGAAGTTGTTTATATTTCTGGTTTTATATTTCATGTTTTGTGAAATACGTGTGTACAAAAATAAAAAGGTCACAAAGAACTTTTGTTAGAGTTTTAAAAGGATAACCATAGATCTGTGAAAAGAAGTTTTATGCCAAAATATGTTGAATCAACCTCTACATGTTAAGTCTGAATCTATTTTAACAAAGTAGACTTCTAATCTAGTTTAGATCTCAATTGGAGGTTTACAATTTCAAAAATATTTTCAAAATACTAAAATTGTTTAAGGCCTTGAACCGTCTTCAGACCAAGGTATCCGTGAGATCTGTGGATAAATAAAAAGACCAAAAAGTTTTGGCTTGAAAATACAGATTCAAAAATAACCTATCATTTTAGAATTATTGTAATTTGTTAGGAATGTTTGTATAATTTTGAGAGGGTGAGTAGCATGTTTACATGTAGTAGCATATCACAAACACTACCTCACATGAACACTTAGACACTGTGATTCTGTTTGAGAATCTTGGATTTTGAACGAGTTGCTGGAATCAGAATTCAAAAAAAAGGAGATCAAGGACAAAGCAAAAGAAGCAGTAAGAAAAGATCAGTCCAATTCAGATTACCTTTAGAGTGGAGAATCTCAAGTAGGTATATTTTAAACTTATGTTAGGATATTTTTGGTTTGCTTAAGTGTTGTAACTTGATTCTTTATTCTAGTGAATTTTTGTTTTGTGCCGTAGAGGGCCCCATGGATGTTTCCTTAGTTTAAGGGTTTTAACACGTTAAAAATTATTGTGTCTATTTATTTGAATGTTCTTAACTGTTATTGTGATTGGGACTGCATGGTAACTTTAGTAGATGTTTCTTAAAAATTAAAAATAAGGTAATAAACTATCAAATTTAATCCATACATTGAGAAAGTATTTTATAACACATCTTGTGTTTTTCGAAAAGAGATTTGCCCAAAAATTTTATTTGGAGTTTACACAACTTATAACAGTTTGTTATTAATCTTCTAAACAAGATTTTTAACCCTAAAGATTTTCTTCAACTGGTATCAGAGCGGGAACCCCTTTTGTGATCCTGAAACTTGAGAAATTATTTTCGAAACTTCTTTCTTGAAAAAAAATCTGAATATGGAAGAGAAATTTGAGTAGTTACGTAACCTATCCAGACCACCACTCTTTGATGGAAATAATTTTTGTACTGGAAAGTATGAATGAATGCTTTCATTCAAGGAACCCTGGGTGATGATGTCTAGGAAATGATTGAAATAGGGTTTAAATATCCTACTAAACCTACTTCAGTCACCGATCCAACAAAAATTAAGAAACTTCTTAGTGAATTTACTAAGGAAGAGAAAAAAGCCTCTCTAGATAATAACAAAGGAACGAATGCCATTTTTATGACCATAAACGAACATGAATTCAAAATAATATCCATATGTTCTACTTTTAAAGAAGCATGGGATACGTTAGTCATTGCTCATGAGGGTGATAAACGTGTCAAAGATGGAAAAACTCAAATGCTCATTCAACAATATAACACCCTGATTATGAATGACAATGAATCTTTTGTCAATTTCTACATAAGGCTAACCGATATCTTTACAAAACTTCATGCTAATTGTATATCCTATAGTAGAAAGGAAATTATTTCAAAGATTCTTAGGTCATTGCCATCTAAATTTGACAATATGAGATATGTTATTGAAGAAAAGAATGACCCTAAGATGACTCCTGAATTACGTAGCAATAAACTGAGGACTATATAATTGGAACTAAACTTTAAAAATCAATTGACCAGACAGACTAATAAGGCCTCTAATTCAAATGCTGTGTTTTCATCTAAATTTCCAGTGCCTAAATTGAACACTATAGATTTTGACACTGACTGTCTTAACAATTGTGATTTGGAAAACTTTGACAATGAAATAACTCTTATGAGTAAGAATTTCAAAAATATTTTGAAATTTAGAAATGCCGTAGCCTCTAAACAAGGAAAATCAAATTATCAAGTCAATCAATTTCACAGACGTCGTGACAGATAGACCTGTCAACGGGTCGGTTTGGGTCGTGTACGGGTCGGGTTAACGGGTTAACGGGTGAAAACACCCTTAATCCGTACACGACCCGTTAAGCCTAACGGGTCTAATAACAATACCCAAACACGACCCGTTAATATTAACGGGTACACGACCCAAACCGTTAACACCCATTAATATTAACGAATCATTTTGGGTCGAAATGGGTAACGGGTTGGGTGACCCTATAATACCCGTTAGTCTTCAATACTTTAAAAATAATGGATTTTAATTGTAATTTTTATTGGGTATAGATTGGGTGACCCTATAGCACCCGTTAGTCTTTAAAGATTTAGAAATAATGGATTTTAATGGTTATTGTTATTGGGTACGGGTTGGGTGACCCTATAGTACCCGTTAGTGTTAACGGGTGTTAACGGGTAGAAACGGGTTAAAACGGGACAGGTAAATTTCCAAACCCGAACCGTTAGTGTTAACGGGTCTACCGTGTCAACCCGTTAATGACCCAAACCCAATAAGGGTAAACCCATTAACTTATAATTTCGTGTCGGGTCGTGTCGTGTTAACGGGTTATCGTGTATTTTGACAGGTCTAGTGACAGAGACAATACCAAACACACTTATGACAATAGGAGTAATTATGACCCAAACAGACCTAAACCTGACAATACTGGAAAGATATCGTACTGCTTCTATTGGATTTTGTATAAAATGAGTACTTATACAATTCGTTATATTTTCAGATGCCACCAAGGAAACGGAGAGGGAGAGGGCCGAGGTCGGGAATGAGGTTAGGGGGCTAATCAGTAGCCACAGATACCGCCACCACCACCACCCAAGTTAATCTCTACTACTCTGGTGGCCATGATAATGGCTCGGGCAGTCGAGACAGCGATGAGGATCATGACAGCCCATTTTCCTCAACCCCAGGCACCACCTCCAGTGGCACCAGTAGTTCAGGCCCTAGTAGGGCCACCTTCTTAGCAGCGAGTTAGGGAGACCTTTCAGAATGGCCACCCACCCGAGTTTCAGGGAAGTACTGATGTGGTAGAGGCTTGTGACTGGAAGAAGAATATTCAGCACCATCTGCGCATGCTTGAGTGTACCGATGAGCAGAAGCAGATGCTTGATACCTCCGTCTGTGAGGGGCAACTTTAGAGTGGTGGGAGTCAGTTACCACCACCGAGGAGAGGGATTTGATGACGATATCTAATTTTTGGGTGCAATTTGACCGCAAGTACTTCCCACATGCCGTTGAGACTGAGATGAGAAAGAAGTTTGGGGAAGTATATCAGGGTGATCACTCAGTAGCAGACTACGAGGAAGAGTTTACCCGTCTGGCAAACTTTTTGCCAGATAAGGTGAGTAACGAAGAGAGGAAGAAAGCAAAGTTCATGGATGATTTGGCTGGAAGATCAGGCAGCACTTGATCGGTGATCCTGCATTGAGGACTTTCACTGACATCGTAAATATTTCACTGTTACATTGTCAGGATCGTTGCTTCCATACTAAGGGGAACAAGAGAGGTGAGCCCAACCAGTAGGGCAAGGCTGGGGGGGAGTGTTAGTAATAAGGCACCACCCCAGTAGCAGCAGATATCAGGTCAGCAGAGGGCTGGGTTCCCAACCGGGGAATTTTGCCAAGAGATTTAAATCTTAAAAGTACCGATACGGCGGGGGATTTAAGTAGGGCCCCCAACAGTAGCAGATTCCCCAGGGCCGACAAGGCCAAGGGAACCAGGGAGGAGGCCATCAGGACCAACGTCAGGGCTAGCAGGGTCAGGGATAGAGACAGTTCCAGGGTCAGTGCTTCATATGCGGTCAGCAAGGCCACAAGAGTAGAGTTTTCCCCCAGCAAAATAGGGCTCAACGTCAGGGCTCCCAAGGAGGGAAGCAGGCTCCGTTATCCCAAGCACATGCATAGGTCCCACAGCAGCAGCTAAGCCAGGTGCACTATGGACGTGTGTATAACGTCCAGGATGTGCCTTTCCAGTCAGCACCTCCAGCACCGCCAGCAGTCGCGGGTACATTTCCTATCCATGGGCATGAGGGTAGTATTTTGTTTAATATAGTAGCGATGCATTCTTTTATTTCCACTAGATTTGCATGTGCAGTCACCCTTTTAGAGGCATCCAACACTCATCTTATGTGTAGGGAGTCACCGATGGGTAGTGGGTCCCTTATACACTCTATCCGTAGGGGTATGGACATTATAATCGGGAGATTGAGTCTAGCGGCAGACCTTCTAGTGTTATACATGAAGGGTTATGACGTCAACTTAGGGATGGATTGGTTGGCGGGATATAGGGTGATGGTGGATTATTATGAGAGGACTATTGTGTTTTTAATTTCGGTGCAAGAGATGTTCCTAGTGGCAATGCCTCTTCCCGAGGGAGGATAGCAAACTCACTTATATTATATTGAGGAGGAGACTTCATAGGAGGTGGTTGTTTCCATGGACTCAATCCCAGTTATGAGGTATTTCGAGGATGTCTTTCAGGAGATACGAGGATTACCACCCAGTAGGGAGATTGAGTTTGTTATCGATTTAGTACCGGGGACAGGACCAATTTCCAAAGCATCGTATCGCATGGCCCCTTCAGAGATGCGGGAGCTGAGAGAGAAGATCCAACAGCTCTTGGGACGGGGTTTTATTCGGCGAAGTACGTCTCCGTGGGGTGCACCGGTGTTATTTATAAAGAAAAGGGATGGTTCGCTTCGTTTGTGTGTGGACTAAAGAGAGTTGAACAAGGTGAAGATACGTAATAAGTATCCGTTACCTAGGATTGATGACTTATTTGATCAGTTGAGAGGGGATGCGTACTTCTCTGAGATCTATTAGAGGTCAGGTTACCTTCAACTGCGCTTTAAAGAGGAGAATGTACCTAAGACCGCTTTCTTGTCACGGTACGGGTCATATGAGTTCAGGGTGATGCCGTTTGGACTCACTAATGCGCCCTCAGTGTTCATGGATATCATGAACCGAGTATTTAGGGAGTTTTTGGACCAGTTTGTGATCGTATTCATAGACAATATTCTGGTTTACTCTCGCACAGAGGAGGAACACACCGAGAACTTACGTATGGTGCTTCAGACGTTACGGTACCATCAGTTATACACCAAACTTGGGAAGTGTGGATTTTAGCTTCAGGAGGTTCAGTTTCTTGTCCACATAGTGTCCGATCGGGGAATTTATGTTGATCTAAGTAAAGTATCAACGGTGAGGGAGTGGGGGCAGCCCACAATACCGACCGAGAATCGTAGCTTTTTAGGTTTAACCGGTTATTACCATCGCTTCATCATGGGGTTTTCAAAGATTGTTTGTCCTTTGACGAACCTGACGTGGAAGTGAGTACCATTCGTGTTGAGCAACGACTGTTAGTTAGCGTTTGATGATCTAAAAGATAGGTAAACTTCAAAACTCGTACTGGCATTGCCTAGGAGTGGATTGGAGTACCAGTTATACACTAAAGCATCCCTGCAGGGACTTGGCGGTATGTTACAGTAGGAGGAAAGGGCGATTGCTTATGCTTCTCGAAAGTTAAATCCACATGAAAAGAATTACCCCACCCACGACCTCGAGTTGGCAGCGATCATTTTCACTTTAAAGAAATGGAGGCATTATCTTATGGGGGAACAGTTCACTCTTTTCACGGATCACAAGTCACTTCAGTATCTATTCACATAGAAGGATCTGAATATGAAGCAGAGGCGGTGGCTAGAATTTATGAAGGATTACCAGTTTTATATATAGTATCATCCTGGTAAGGCTGAGGTGGACCTACTGGGGATGTAGTTTAGGTGTGGAAAGCTAAGTGGAGTGAGATCCAGCGGGAGGATGAGGTGGCCAGGGCGTATATGGCAGTTATGACCATCGCTCACAAGATCATGATGCGGGTAGTAAGGGCTCAGGAAGGGGACCAGTTCTGTCAGGACAGGGTGAGACATCTATTAGCCGAGGGTGCGGAGTCTTACTCAGTCAGTTCAGAGGGAGGTCTGTAATTTAATAGGAGGTTAGTAGTTCTGTAGGATGAGGAGTTGAGGCAGGCACTAATGACTGAGTCTCACGATTCCAGATTTACGGTACATCCCGGTCGGGACAAGATGTACCAGGATATGCAACGAAAGTATTGGTGGGCGAGTATGAAGCGAGACATAGCAGAGTTTGTCTCGGAGTGTGTTACATGTAAACTGGTGAAAATTGACCATCAGAGACCTTCAGGGATGCTACAGCCACTAGTGATTCTCGTGTGGAAGTGGTAGAGCCTTTCGATGGTATTTATTACTGGACTATCGACATCATAGAGGGGTCACGATTCTATGTGGGTGATAGTGGATAGGCTGACCAAGGTAGCCCATTTCTTACTGGTTCATACTGACTTTGATACGATGCAGTATGCGCAGCTATTTATTTCAAAGATCGTTAAGTTGCACGGGGTTCCCATTAATATTATGTCTAGCAGAGACAAAATATTCTTGTCACATTTCTGGCAAAGCTATCAGGAGGCCATAGGCAAAAATTTGTGATTGATTACATTATATCATCCGCAGACAGACGGGCAGACTGAGAGGGTAAATCAGATGCTCGAGGATATGTTGAAGATGAGTATCCTAGACTTTGTGGGAGGATGGGAGAGATTACTTCCATTGGTATAGTTTGCGTATAACAACTTTTACTAATTCACTATCAGTATGGCTTCATTCGAGGCACTTTATGGGAGGCCTTGTCGTTCGCCCGCCTGCTGGTTAGAGGTATGGAACAACAAGCTATTGGGTCTGGAGATGATATAGGAGACTTCTACCAAGATAGAGTTAATTCGAATCCATATTTGAATAGATCAGGATAGGTAGAAGAGTTATGATGACGTCGGTAGAAGGCATTTAGAGCTAGAGGTGGGCGACCAGGTGTTAATTTGGGTGTCTCCTACGAATGGGATTATGAGATTTGGCAAGAAGAGAAAGTTAGCTCCGAGATATGTGGGACTGTTTCCTATCAGTGAGAGAGTAGGACCAGTAGCATACAGATTGGGACTCCCAGAGAATCTTCAGCGGATACACAATGTGTTTCATGTGGCGTCGCTAAAGAAATACAGGAGGAACGAGAGAGCCTTCTGGCATGTTCCACTTGAAGAATCGACTTACAGCCAGACATCTCATACGAGGAGAGGCTCGTGGCTATTCTGGATCATAATGAGCGTAAATTACGATCCAAGGTGGTACCATTAGTGCGAGTGCAGTGGGGTCACCACAATGTTGAGGAGTCGACATGGGAGCAGGAGGAGGATATGCGAGAGAAATATTCAAAGTTATTCACCGCAGGTATATCCTCATTTTGAGGAAAAAAAATCCTTTGTAAGGGCGGAATTATGTAATACCCTGTATTTCTGCGTATTTATAATTTAATTAATTGGATAATTAAATATAAAATACGTTATATTTAAATTACGATAGTAGAGTAATTTAATGTGATTTAATATTTAAATTACGTGAGTGAAGTAATTTAATAAGACGAAATTATAATTATGATTATTGAGCGGTCGTATAATAATCGTGATATTTATATATTAATCGAGAGATAGAGTCTGATTGATATGTGATTTAATTTTACTAAGAGTGTATAGTAAAGATACGTCATAGCGAGTGATATGGGCGTATTTTATGTTATCTCACCGAGAGTCACACATTAGACTATGTTGAGGTGAAAAATGAATAAAATATTTTAAGTGAATCGGATGATAATTTTGAGGTCACGAATGAGCCCGAAAGGGGAGAATTAGTCAAAATAGTATTCCTGGGGATGTCAATTGAGTCACGTGTCAATTTTGGGTCAAACCGGCACCTTACGGGGGTAATTTAGTCATTCTAAAAATAGAGGTTATAGGACCTACGAAAATTAGAGTCCTATATCTGATAATTAGAATTGGGGATTAGGGTTCATAACTCAAAAATCTTAGAGAAGTCATTAGAGGGTAAAGAGAGACCGTTCCCAAGAGCTAAAGGAGGGTTTGTGAAGGATTGGAGAGTGTTCTTGCATCCCAAGCACCTAGGGAGTGAAGATTTAAAGGGAAGCGCATCAAATCATCATCTTCATCACGAAATCAAATCACCTCTATATAAGGCAAGTGGTTTATTGCAAAATTAAATTGATGTTATAATACCCATGCGTAGGATTTTAATGAATAGTTGCTCATATGAATGTTCTTGGTGAAAATGAATGATTTAAATACATGTTGGGTAGGAAATCGCATATAGATTGTATGAACAACTGTAGAGGGATATAAATCAGCGTTTTCATGATCATTTTTACGAAATCTAATCTAGATTAATGAGGATAATTTATGAAGAACATGCATATCTATAGTTTTTTATGATATTTAGATTTTGGTGGTTCTTGAATGAATTTCGTAAATATTTGATGATGTATTTAAGTTGGAAATAGTCTCTATACATGTAGTGGATGTTTGGTCATGTTGGTAAAGATTTTCATAAGGTTTAATGAGGTTTTAAAACATCGAACTTGATGAAAATCGTAACTGGACATGGCTGATATCTGGTCGATCAATCGATCGACCCATGAATCTCGATCGATCGACTGATCGATCAATCGACTAAAGATGAATTGAGGCTTTTTTGTACGTTGATGGTTATTCGATTCCTAACAATCGAGGGGGGAACATTAGGGATGATATTATACATTGTTAGGAACTTAGGAAAGACCAGTAGGTAAATTGTTAAGTCCGATAGAGTACTTCAGAGTGAGACTTAGAGTATGGATGACGAGACCACAAATGTGTATCTGAGTGCGTGTTATCTAATCTCAAGTGCAAGCCTGTCTCTCAAGTAATAATCCAATAAGTCGGGTATCGGTCCTCGGGGAAACGGGATGAACTAAGTCGTGACGACGTTGAAAAGATTGAAATAATCCTAGATTTGACTCTAAAAAGAAGAAAATGTGACTCTGGGGAAACAGAACAACTATAACTAGATGAAATTTTGAGAATAATTAACTAATGAAACTAAGAATTAACAATATGCAACTACACTACTTTAACAAAATGCTGATGATAAATGGACTAAAAGTTTAACTATGAAATGAGAATAATAGGTCGGGTTACAATCCCCCACACCCTAGAAATTCACTTTATAGGATAATAGATTTGGATTAGAATTTTAAATAAACCTGGTCTTTAGTAATCCCAAGCATTACACACATGAGGGATCGTAGCCTGCTCAGTATGTAATAAAAGGACGAGTAAAGCGGTGTCACATTTACCAATATGTGCGTCGCATTCTTAAGCATCCCAATTACCTAGGGCAAACGAGATAAAAAGTCCTACGACGGCTGCACCAGCAATGCAACACGATTCATCTAAGATTTTAATTCAAAAGCCTATTTCCCATTATCGTGAATTACATCGGATGGGGTTCATGCACCCTAACCCTTAGAAAATTAGCTAGACATAATTAACTTAGAGAAAAACAGGGTTTTTAAGAAATAAAACATTAACTCTAAAGAAACTAATTGAAAAGATAATTTCAGATTCAAAACCAGCAATTAAAACTAATGAGCAATCGAAAATTAAAGGAAAGGTGTTACTTGAATTGCAGAAATTAAACTCAAATCCTTACAGCAAAATCTTCTTATGGAAATCTAGGGTTTTTTACTACAAAAACCCTCTACTCCTACTTAGCTAACCTAAAAATCGAAGTCTTAATCGACCTCCTTTTGTCTAACAATAACTAGAGATTAAATACATCACAAAAAATCCAGAGTTATAGCTGAATCAAACTCTAAAATCGGAACAGAAAATCAGGAATTATCTTCAACAGACCGATCCGGGCTTTCAGTGGCAAATCGGTCCTTCTTCAATTCCGGATCGATCCTTTTTTCTAAGAAATGGGATCGATCCGCTATGGAAATTTTTTCAGTGAGTGATAAGGAGACGGACTGGTCCTTTTATTTTGGAAAAGAGATCGGTCTGCCTTGTCATTTTTGCCAGTAGATTTTTAATATCCAGACCAATCCCTTTTTGTTCTAAATAGGATCGGTCTGGTCTTTAAAATCAATCTCTCTTCAATTTCTCCTAATTTTCTCTTAATTATCTCTCATCTTTAAAACCTCGTAACTTCTGCTCCGGAACTCGGATTTGGACGTCGTTTCTTCCTACGCGCTTGCGAACTCGAGGTCTTCAACTCATTTTGGATTCTCATCCAGATTCATGATGGAAATTACACTTTTGCCCTTTTGACTTTTCTCCTTTGATTCATTCTTTGACTTTTGTTTTTTGCTTTCTTCACTTAACAATAAATACCTTTAAATATCATGAAAAGGCACAAAACTCGAGATACTATGCAGAAAGGTCAGTAACATATAAATGATATCAATCAAGATGAATTACATTATCCTAGGCGATCAAAATCACTAAATTAAGGGGATAAATTCGGAAGAATTTACGCCTAATCAATGGACCAACGAGGATAAATCGATTGGGATGCGTATCGAGAAATGCGTGGCATGAGTTGTGGAGGGAGAGTAAACACTAATCCGTGATACATACTAGTAGAGTAAGTTAGGCTTAGCTACTGAAATTAAAAAGGGGTTAACTAGGTCCCTTAGAGTTGGGTGAATACTCGAGAAAATGCGATATAGAGAGAAATCGAAAATGCAAGGTACGGTGAGTATTGGAGAGAAATATACTACGTACTAATGTAAATGTTTAGGTCGTGTGTATACCTATGAATTTTGTACTTAGGTTGGGTGAATACGTATAGTGCGTATATGATATTATAGTCAAGGATTAGACCGGGCCAATATTTTACTAATTCATTTACATTTAGAGTTGAGGATTAGACCGGGCCAATGTAAATGATAGAAGAATTGGAGTCGATGATTAGACCGGGCCAATACTCCTTATATAATATATTGTGTGTGAAATATATACTATATAAATAATCTACTTGGGTAGAATGGTAGATGATGATATGATGTGCATACATCTAAAAGATAAATAATTTAGGATAATTGGAGTCGATGATTAGAACGGGCCAATTATCCTTATAGTCTATATTGTGAGTGAAATATATATACTATATGAATAATATACTAGGAATGAGTAGTAGATAATTAGATGACGGGAATACATCTAAAATAATAATCTAAGTGGATAAAGCTTAATTGAAAAAACATAATATTATATAGTGAACATATAATGAATAAGATTAAGTGGTCAGACTTAACTTTCAAATCAGAAACTAACATATGTGAAATGTTACTTGGAAATTTATTAAGAAAATTGTTAAAGAAACTTAGTACTGTATGGGCGGTACGGGAACTTAGACGTGTAGATGAGTTCAGACGAGTACAATAGTCTAAATAGCTTGGGTAGTTGTAGCTAACTAGACAAAGTACGGAACGTTAGGCGTGCAATATAGATGAGAGGTGAGGAAACCCAAGTGAGTGTGCGTGAGCCTAACATGTGTAATCAATAACTTATCTTTACAGCAATAAATTTACTTGCTAAATATTTTCAAAACGTTTTGAGTACTAACTCTTGCTATGTAAAATATTTTAAAAAACCTTTTAGGTGTCCAACCACAGGGACGCCAAGCGTGAATTCATTCCATGGATTTTGGAGCGACGGCACAGGAGGATGTTACAGGACATTGATTAGACGCTTCTTTTATCATTTTTGATCTAGTGTAGGATTTCAGTTTCAGTATGGACATACTATCCCACAGTACTTTCTTTAGTTGGGATTTTGATATTTGTTGGTTTTTGGACGATGGTTTATTCGGCAAAACTTATTTACCTTAGTTGATATTTCCATACTTCTATGTTGGTATTTGATATGTTCATTATTCTGCATGTTGTTGTATATTTAATGAAAGTTAAAATTTGGCACTAGTCTCATATCACCTAGGTGGTTAGTAATTAAAAAGTTTTTGACAGTGATGCTAAGAATGAACCAACTGAGAAACTTGTTTTAATTTGATTTAGGACTGATCACCTGGGATTTAATTAGGCGGGGTGTCACACTATCACCTGCTGCAGGGAATAATTTATTAAAAAAGCCCCGACGGGTTCTTATCAAGGTATGTAAGAGAAGAAGAAGCTAAAAAGAGGTTGATAGCAATGCATGAGAAGCATTGCAGGGATACTGATATCCCTTTTTATCGCCAGCTACACCGAGGGGCTATTACTAGCCCACAATGATCACAGAGGTTGCTCGTCTCTAGCAGGGATGTTTAAAGTGCCAAACCCAATTTGACCAGCCCGTAGAAGTTAATTTTGTTGAGGCCTTTAAAGATTAGAGGTAACCCTACATAGCTTATTTGAGAGATGGTGGGCTGCCCGCGGAAAGAGCACATGTGATTTATCTATGAAAGAGAGTTACCCGTTTCTACATAGTTGAAGAAAGGGATATAATGAGAAAACACTGAAATATGTAGCCAAAGAGGATATGGGAAGAGTGCTGAAGGAGGCCTATGAGCCCTCCCACATGGGAGGGACCAAACTATATAACCAGTTGATGACGTTAGGATATTATTGGCCAACCATAGCGGTTGATTCCATTAGTTATGTGACAAAGTGCAGAGCTTGCCAAGTACATGACAATATGATACATGCCCCTTTCGTTAGTTTATAAAGCCTAGAAGCTCCCTACCCCTTTCACATAAGGGTGTTTGATTTGGTAGGAAAAATTAACCCAGCCTCTTGTAACAAAGCTTTCATTATCATGGCTACCGGATTGTATACTAAATTGGCAGAGGTTGTTCCTCTAAGAATAGTAACTGGTTAAGTGGTAACCATATTTATCAACGAGTATATCATATGCAGGCTTAGTACACCCAAGGTGATTCTAACAGACAATGCAAAACAATTCATATGCAGGGAGATGGCACTTCTCACCGATAAGTATAAGATTATGCACAACAGCACAACTATCTCCTACCCAAAGGGAAATGGCCGAGCAGAAGGCACAAACAAAACTTTGATAAATATACTAAAGAAGATCCTTAAGGACATTCCAGGGCATGGGATGAGAAGTTGCCCATGGTGTTATAGGCTTACCACACTTTAATAGAAAGCCAACTGGGTTTACCCCATTTTCACTTGTGTATGGGACCGAAGTTATCCTACCGGTGTAATTGGAGATACCCTCCGCTAGGGTCGCTCTAAGCAACAGACTCATCTCCGATCCAAGACATGTGCAGCTAGAGGCACTGGATGAGCATCGAGATAAGGCAAAAGAGAACTTTAAAGTCTACACCAAACAGTGTCAAGCCAGTTCAGTTGAAGCTTAGAGGTGTGAAGCTTCATCATCTTCCTAAAAGGAGCACTAAGGAAACGATGAACAACAGTGTCAAGCCAGTTCAGTTGAAAATAATATCATCACTGGAGATCGCAAAGAGCCTGAAGGAATAATGTAACTCTCATACTGGTCATGTCAGCACGAGATGTGGATAGAAGTCATGGAGGTGGCAAGCTAGGGCCCTCAGATTAAAAATCGTGAGGCTGTCGATGTTGAGAACACTCTGAGACATAAAGGTCTCCGAATGGTGCTCTAGGACCATATCCAACACCAAGCGCTTAGCAGTATAGAATCTCGAAGGTAACTCGATATCATCATATCTTGTGTTTTGAGACTCAATCTCCCAAAGAGGAAGAGAGGAATCCTTGCTCGAGCCAATGTCACTTGTAGCCTCAAAACTCTGCTTTGCTTCATCGGTTGTCTTAGCAAGATCGTCGACTAAATCCTATAAAAGTATAAATAAGAACAAAGAGATAAGTCACAAAGAAAGAAAGAAGGAGTAGGTGGTAGAATATCCCTGTTCAAGTCAAAATAAAAGTTACAAAGCCTTACCCAATAGCCCAGAGGGGGAAATATGTTGCTGCCAAACTGAGGAGGCAAAAAATCACCCCGAACACCAGCCTGAAAGAAAATACACAGAGTTAGTATCAATATCATCCTAACTTAACAGTTAGAAAAGAATTAGGTATAACAGCTCAATACCTGGGGTCATAGTGTGTCCCGCAGAATCAAGGATGACCGCTTCACTAACTTGAGATTAAGGAAACATGGGCGTGAAGATGAGCCTACTTACATACTTAAAAGAAAGAAGTAATGGGAAATAAAAAATAGAGTATGGTATGACAATATAATACCTCTCTCGCAGCGACCTCCCCTGGATGATCCACAACCATAGGAACAGTTGCGGCGCTAACCTGAAAATAAGGAAACGGGTTAGTGTCCGTAAGGGCTTGCACATAATATGCAAGTTAAAAAAAAGATAGGACAAGCACAGTATTTAACTAAAAATCCTCTGTCGAAGCACCAGTCTGAGACCCCGCAGTAGCAGGGACATGAGCGATACTAATCTATAAAAGGATAAAGCAGGGAGGTGTCGATAAAACGTTCCATAAAAAACACAAGTAAAAAAATAAATAAATAGTAAAGTAAAATAATATCACATATACCGAAATACTCTCCTCTGAGACATTGGCCGGAGCCTCCTCGGTCATATGAACTGGGGCAATGCTAACCTGAGAACCCAAGTATAGGTCCCACAGATAAAGAGACCACGGCTACAAATGTGTAAGAAATAATGTTAAGGCTCTCATATATATAAGAAAACTAAGTAATAACAAATGTAATAAATAGAGGTGCAAAGGTTAGCGTACCACTGAATCCATTCTTACAGAACTAGGAATTGGCCCCTAAGACAAGAGGACTTCAGCTATGCTGGTTGGGGTAGCTTCCACTGCAGAAGTCAAGAGGAGGCCCATAGGTGGTGCCTGGGGAGCTACATCCATGACACTTGCCGCAGGATCCGCAGATAAAGAAACCTCACTAGCACCAACCTAAAAATAAAGTAAGGATGTAAGATTGGCAAGATTGCCCATAATAATGAGGAAAATATATGAAATGGAAGTAGAGTCAAGTAATGACTAAATACCAAGAAAGGTGCTATGACAATTCCTCCGACAGAGACAACAGCAACATGGGCCTCCTCAGCCGCAGCAGAAGTAGTTGCCTAATCATCGCAAAGTCGTTAAGAGCCAAACACATGAAAAATAAGGAAATTGAGACTAACAAAAATAAGCAATACCTGGAAATAAGTAATGGCCTGTATGACAGGTCACTAGAAATGATGGTGAAAATAGGCTGAGATGGTATGGGCTAGACGTGGGGCCTATTATCCATAGGCACAAAGACCCGAGAGATAGGAATCCTCCCGGATGGTAAGAATCTCGAGACAGTGACCCCAAGAAGCTGTGCCATTCCCCTAGTAGAGGAAGGGCGACGCGAGGATAATTCCTACAAATAAGGAAGAAAAATATAACACAATTATACATAGAAAATGTCAATGAATAGAGAAAGATGGTAGAAATGACAAGTTCAAAATACCTCGGGAAGCCCAACAGGAGAATTACCCCTCGTAGTTGAGGTGAGAAGTGGGGAAGTGTGTCTAAGAGGAACAATCACTTGTGAATATGCAAAATAATAAAGATTATTTCAAAGTGCAATAAGCTGAACCAGAAGAGAAGAGTTAGTGGATACCTGAATAGAAGAGGACGATACAAAGGAGTCCCTTGTAGTAGTAGGAAACACCGAAGATAGCTGCCAAGGCAAAAAGAGAGTATACCATATTAGTAAAAGAAAAGAAGGAGAATAATTTTTGGATAGGGAATAAGTGATGAACCTCTCAAGCCAGACTCAAAAAGGAGACAAACATGGAATTGACTAACCTAAGAAAGGGCTCCCGAGTAAGAGGCGGAGGCAAAGTATCACTCGCAGCAACAAAAGTGTCCTACAATTGTCATAAAAAATAAAGATGAATTAAATAGGAATTATGCAAGTTTAATCACATAAAAGGGGATGGAAAAGAAGTCAGGATAAAAGGCTTACATAGATCGTGCGGGCAATATGCACATACGGAAGATGCCTAGTAATGGGAGTGCTAAAGGAAGGAGAATATATCATAATATCCTTACTAGAGGACTCCCTTAAAACTAGCAACAAATAAGAACCAATAGGATGATGATCATCATAAGGATTAATGGCACCCATGTCATTTTAAAAGGAACTGCCATCATCATAGGAAGGAGTGCAACTATAATCGACTAGTTCCTCTTCAAATAATGGAGAAGGTGAACCAGCAAGTGAAACCACATGAAAGCCAATTTCACTAAGTAAAGAGGAGTAAGGTATAGTACCTTCACCAACAGGGACATAAGTAGCAGGAGGCTCCTCATAAGATAATCCCAAGGCTTCATAGCCTTGCTCATGAATAGTACGATAGGTATCTTCTACTCCAAGGTCATCAGTATTCAACCCCTGGTCTAGTGCAGAAGAGTGAACAATAACCTCAATATTAGCCTTTTTCTTATTTTTGCTTGCCCTAGTCCTTCCTAGAGAAGGAGGGAAAATAGGAACAACAACAATGATAATAACAATAGTAGATGAAGCAACAGTGGCTGGTATAAAGTTAGAAACATCTACGTCGAGATGCTTCCTCTTAGAAGCAGCAGGTGTTTTTTCCTTCCCCTTCCCCTTAGACTTAGTAGGTTGGGGCTTAGGCTGTATAGAATAAATAGATTTTTCGAGCAGGGGCCTCACCAAAATTGGGGTGACCTGCTCGAGGGGAGTCTTGGAGATGGTGTTGTGGTGCTATAGTGTTTTTTTTACACAAATACTTATCATTATTGGGGATTTTAGTGGAGATGGTCTCATGAGGAACATCCCTCATACAATTTTGGATAAAAATGACCTGCCTCTGCCAGAGAGTAAACCACGAACGGGTAAAATAAGGCAGGTAATCTCTAAAAGGCATAAATAAACTCCCCATATAGTTAACTCTATGAACCACTCCCTTAAAGTAAAGTTGGCAAAAGCCTCTAGATATAGCTCAGACGGGGAGGTGCTTGAAGGATAGGTAGGGGTGTGAACACCTTGGTCATAATCAAACTACCTCCTCACCCTCTTGGAATGATAAAATTCCACACCTTGGCCTAAATTAGTTAAAGAAGGCAAAGTTCATGGTAGAAGCATAACAACTACCTAGATGTGGGGACATGTGGAAATAGACTCAGCATCAGCAGGACAATAGAAGGTACCCCTAGTGGCAGAGAAGGAACCGCAAGTGAAAATATCACCTACTATTTTGTAATAAGGCCTAAAAGATAATTCATTAATATTATCTATCAAATGACCTAAATAGGCCTTCGGAGTCTTTTGGTGGCACTTCACTGCTCGAGCAGCATTACTATGGCAAGCTCTTACCTCTGGAGTAAAGTTGGGAAATCATTCGAACATAAAATACATCAAGATAAAGGTGTTGGTAAAGTTAATGGCATCATGACTACCACAAGAACGCTCAACATCCACATTACCATGATTAAGCCATGTGTAGAGGGACCCCAGAGTTAGAGCTGCGAGGGTGACTATCCTCCCCCGAGTAAGTATCACACCCAACTTAAATAGGAGCTTGAGAGGGGAGTCATCTGGTCTCCCTGGAAATAAGAACCTTCTTAATAAGGTGACAAAAAGGTTTCAAAATGCGAGGGAGAGTTAATATTTGGTCCCCCACGAATCTTTAAATCCCTGCTTGAGCTCTCCCCATTGGGAAGTTGCTCTAAATCTTTGAACTAATACCTTGGCCATTTTGAGAAGGAATGCTTAGTTTGGCCAGTGTAATTAATGGCAACATATTTAGTGCACTCACCCAAAGCTGAATGTAGCTCCCCCACCATTTTCTTTTCAACCTCATCCTCAAATCCATTTGTAAGAACATGACCCCCCAAGTAAGGCAGAACGAGAAACTCACAAATATCCTTTGTAGTGACAGCAAATTCCCCCTAACCAATGACAAAAGTATGAGAATCTATACTCCAACTAGAGGCTAATAAGGTAAAAGTAGCAGCATGTTTGGGAATTGAGCAAGACTTGTGAATATTTATAACAGTTGAAGACCCATCCCCTCGATAACAACCTTGTGCGAGGGGGTAGCCAAGACATAGTTCACCCAAAGAGCCCACTCTTCTGGGGCACCTCCATAAAATTTAACCTCAATGTTAGAATGGGTAAAATCACCCCTATCCACTCGTACCCTAAGAATGGAATCAGGCAAGACAATAAGAAGGTCAAAATACTCACCTAGACCCATACAGGGTTGCTCTTTTATCTTTTCCACAAACTCTTTATCGAAATTTGTGAGGGATGACATGAAAGTATCATCCTCACCAAAGTATGGCACCTGACGCTAGAGACCAAAGTACCTCTTCACGCAAGCATTCAAATAATCCGTCTAAAACTTGGAGTAAGTAGTGGATAAGGGACACTCCCTCACGGGAATCTTAACAGATGAATTGCCCAAAGAGACGGAGGTAGAATCCACAATAGCGAAGGTCATAGCGGTGGCTCTAGTAGCCAAAACCATTAAAACAGTGACGGAAATAGGAGTCTCACCCATCAACACCTCGCTAATGTTTGTGAAAACAGCCAAAATAGGGTTTATAGAGGAAGAAAAGGACATTTGTGGTGTGAATAGAGGAAGAAAAATAAATTTAGAGGTGGTGGTAATGGCGGTTTGCATTTCTCTCTCTCTCTCTCTAAAAGCTCAGTTTAAATAAAATGAATAGGTAAAAGAGAAAAGGGTTTACAAAAACCTTTTATACCCTATTAAGCCATACGCTCCCCTGTCAACTAAAAGCGGAGCAAATTATTTCCCTAATGATGGGATGTTTATTCTGAATCTGACTTGTGTTACCTCAAGACCCTCAATGTGGGCTGATGTGATAGACTTAATAATGCCAACTGTGCTATGAAGAGATTAGATTAGACTGTTCATATTCCAAGACATAGTGAATCATTGCATACAAAAACCTTTGGTCTACCCAACACAAAGTTTTTTGTACGGGGGGACTAATGTAGATGAGTGCTCACCCATTTGCCAAAATAAATAGGCGAGCAGGTCCATATGGATAGGGGGCTCATCATAAGCATCACCCTCCAAAGAGTGATCTCGCAAAGATAAAAACTCAATTAGACGAAGAGGATCACCATAATTAAGGAGACCCTCGTCCCCAAATACTCAAAATCACATAAATAAAGTAAGGAGGATGAGGCCCATCACGAGGAGCCACTCGTTACCAAAGTTCAAAGAACAACAAGACTAAAGTAAGGATGAGGAGAGCCCACCACGAGGAGCCCCTCGTCCTCAAAGCTCAAGACATAAGAGAACGGAATGAAGTTGAGGAGGGCCCTAGCGAGCATCCCTTCACCTTAAGAACAAGGCCACAGATAAATAGGCAGGGACGAGGATAGCCTATCACGACTAGCCCCGTGTCTAAAACTCAAGCCACAGAAAAAGTCAAGTTCGAGAAGGGAAACCACAAGAAACCCCTCCAAAGGTATTAAGACCATAGAAAAAGGCTAAGGCAAGGGGACACATTATGAGCATCCCCTCCGCCCTAATTAACAAATCAAATAAATGGAAAAAGGGCGAGGAGGTTTATCCAAAGTGGTCCCTCTACCCCCAAATGACTTACCATAGAAATGTCATAGGGCGAGGAGTTCCACCTAGAGTGACCTCATCCCCAAGGTTTGTTACTCGAAAAATATTAAAGTACTAATAGTTTACTTTTTATACAAGTGGCCTAGTTGAGCAAGCAGGGCTCAAAAAGTCCAGTTGGGATCTCTTAGGAGTTTTGGCTTGGTGGCTGAAGGACAAGGTTTGTTGAGAAAACTCAACCACTTAGCACTTTAATATTGAGAGAATACCAGTACAAAGAATCTAAGGGTTATTCAAAGTCCTTACACAGTTCACACCCAGTCATAACTGAAGTGAGCAACCAAGAGGTTGCTCACAAGAAATGATTTTTTTGTAAAATGGTTTTAGATATATAAAACCATTTTACAAATGCAGTGTAAAATGAAGTGTTCATTTGTAAGGAGCTTACCATGGAGGATCAACCAAGTGAAAGCTGTAACACCCCGTAATTTTAAACCATTAATAATTTCAATTAATTCAAAATTTGGGAAAATACAATTTTTAGATTTAATTATTTTTAACAATTTAAAATGTTGGATTTTATTTAAAGAAAGTAGGATTTTAATCGGAATTGAAATCGAGGGAGAAATCATTTTTTTTTCTTATATAAAAAAAATGGGCATTTTGGGGCACCTGACCAGACTGAATCAATTCAACCTAGAGGGCGAATCGATTCAGAATGGTCAAATTTGAAGCACCTTATATCTTTGACTCACTTGAGTCTATATTATATAGGCTCTTGTCTAGATTAGAAATAGTGACAAAATTTGAGTCATACTCTAGTTTACCAAAAACCTCAAACTCTACATGATATTTCCTCTATTAGTCTCAAAGGTATAAAACTAACATTGCACCTAGGATTGCATTTCTATGTTGCATTCATATTAATTTAGGGGTGTGTATATTAATTTCCATTAAAATAATTTTCTAATGATTTTTGGGATTTTTTAAATAAATTTTAGGAATTTATAAACTTTTTTTAAAACATTTAAAAATTGGTTATAAAATGTTTTGGGCCTATTTGTAAACTCTTTTATCGCTTTAAAACTTTGATTGGGTAAAATTAGAAAGCGACAGAGAGATGTGTGGTACAAAATGGAATTGTTTAAACTTCAAAAACACGCATTTTTTACCTATCTGAGCCACATACGTGTTGCATCCACAATGGCCCAGATTGTGTTTTCTTAATTTCACATTTATGAGAACCATTACCAGCCATTGGATCTATTTTATCTACGGTCTGCATGTTGTTTTTAACAATCCAAGTCTTAACCTTTTTGGCCATTCAGATGTCATTTAAATGTGGTGTGTTGTAAGCCATTAGATTTACATCGTTCAACCTGAGTTAATCTCAGCCGTTGTTTTGCCCAAAGATTCCAAGACCTTCCAACCACTACTATAAATAGATGACCTTGGTTTAACGTTTATAATCTTTGGATCAGTTGAGAGTTGAGAGAAAAAGAAGAGAGAGAAAAAAAGAAAGAAATAGAAAAACCTAAACCAAAGCCTAACCAATTTTCTTCAGAAAATTTACCTTGAGTGTTTGTGTGTTCGTCCTCTTTTGAATATTCATTCCTCTTCAGTCTTCAATCTCTTTTCCAACATAGTCATGTTGTTAGATCTTGTTTTCTCTTTCATAGAAAACAGAGATCTGATTTTAGCTGATATAAATCACTTAGATCTTTTTAGTTTTGATTTATTTTTCAAGAAATCCTTAATTTTTGGTTGTTTTATACTTAAATGTTTCTTTAAAATGTTCTACCAACAAATATTTATTTTGTTTCAAATTTTGCAAAAAACGGGCTTTATAAGAATAAGAGATCTTGAGACGTTTGTGCTTTCAAAGTTCATATTTTACATTTTGTGAAATATAAGTGTATATAAATAAAAAGAAAGCATATAGGACCTTGGCTATATTGAAAAGCAAGGTTGTCACTTGAACTAGTACAAAATCAGAAGTCTAAAGTTTTCAACAAACTGAGATTCATAATCCAAACTCATATTAGGCAATATTTGTAATTTGTAGGAAAATTTGTCTGAATAAATGTGTGTGTGTGTTTCATACATATGTTATGCACTTCACCAAAAAACACTTTACACACCACAACACTAAAGAACTGTTAGTAGATAGATTATTGACTTTTAGAGTCGATGTAAAGCTAAAGGAGGAGGAGTTACAAAGTTGGGAGAACAACTACAACATCAGAGCCTTCAGAGAAGCCAAAATTACCTAATGGAGTTGGTTAAAATTCTTAACTTAGATCAGGTATGCTTGTGTGTTTAGGTTGTCATATAGATTGTAATTTGTTTATTCTATTTTGGTGATTTTTTTTTAGGTGTAGACACCTCCGTGGATGTTTTCCCAATTGGGTGAGATTTTACCATGTTAAAATATATGTGTACTTGCATGTTTAATCTTCCTCTCATCACCTTCTGATTGCGTACTGATTTAGAATTTATTTAGTTTTATTTTTCAAAACTTGGTCACATAACTGAAATATCTCGTTCATAACTTTGTATACACATCCTGTGTTAGTATTTGTTTTGTAAAAAAAAGAGTTTCTTAAACAAATTGTTCGAAGCCATTTAAACTGTCTTAAACATTTTAAACAACTTAAGTGGAATTATTTTCCAAGATTCGACAGTGTTTTGGTTTAAATAGAATTTTAATTACACTTAAACTCTTAATTTTTTATCATATTAAAATAACTTGGGTTAAAATTTTCTAAACACTTTTTCACAAACTTTTAAACAAGAAGTCTTCCACATCTTCATCTGTGACACCCCGCCTAATAAAATACCGGGTGATCAGTCCTATACCAAATTAAAACAGGAATCCCAGTTGGATCATCCTTAGCATCACTGTCGAAAACTTTTTAAAACTTACTAACCACCTAGTATTCCAAAAACTGGTGCCAATTTTAACTTTTTAATTAAACAAAACAATACGTGCGGAATAAAAATATAAACCATTCACGCAACTGAATGAAAACAAATTGAATCATATATACACAACTTGCCGAATAAATCACCGGCCACCAAATAAATAATCCAATACAATTATTCAACACATGAATGAATTACACCTAAAAACTGTACCGAGAAGTCTGGGCGACAAGCCCTAAATAAAACTGAGACTAATACAAGATTCCTACTCTAGGAATGAATGAATGATGCGTCTAATCCAAACTCCTGCTAGCATCCACATGTGTCGCAGATCCGTGTCCCTGGAATAGAATATCAATCCTGGCGTCCCTATGGCTGGACACCTAAAAGTTTTTGAAAATAGTTTTACAGCAAGGGTTAGAACCCAAAATATTTTGAAAATATTTAGCAAGTGAATTAACTGCAGTAATTTAAAATGCATGAATGCGCTTCATATTTAAGTTAGTGTCGCACTCCCTTGTGGACATTCTCACCCATCCACTATTGTGCACACCTACCGGTTACCCTAACCCCACCTAGTTGTACTACCCCGTTCAACTAGTCCTGGTATAACCATCCCTTGCCATACTACTCTAACCCTGAGTATAATGATTCTTGAATTATAAGTTATCACTCAATTAACTTAATTAATTCCTCTTAAATAGTAGCATATAACCGTCTCACAAGTTATATAAAGTAAATACATCACACATTGTATTATTCCCACAAATGAATAACTTAATTAATCTCTCATTAATTAACAACATATAACTGTAACCCGAGTTATATAAGGTAAATACATCACACACTGTATTATTCACCTACATATAATATTTACTACCATATTATACGTACCTTTACTAACATCCACACATATATCATACGCGTATCCATCCTTCCGAGTATACCCTCACCGGATGATTCACTCTAAAATGCCATCTCACTAGATGTGCTCACAAAACCTAGTTTTCCAAGTTGGATTGGCTCACCAACCTGGTCTACTACATAAACGAATTGGAGGCGGTCATATTCCTTCCTGAAAGTGAGATAATCTCCTCACCCATGTACCGGACGCTATGACCTGGGGATATACTCACCCTACTCCTCAAGCTAGGGGATTCACCCACATCGCGCAACCTCCCTTGATAGCATTAGAGTATATAATTTGAACAAATATCTAGTCACTGATATTTAATGTCACACACAATATATGCACGTATATATATATACTATCACTACACCGTATATATATAATATAAACTCCGGCTTTACCATGTACTCAAAATCACGTATACTGCCTGAAATTTAAATGTCACGCACAATAGACACGTATATATATACACTATCACTACACCGTATATATATATTATAACCCTGGCCTTATCGTGTACTAAATACCCCGTATACCGCCTGAAATTTCCTGAGTCTGTGGCTCGACTCAACGTAATTAATTTTCTCACTTAATAATTTACCATCTCCCCGAGTCTATCACCCAACTCTAATTAAATTAACTAACACACATATTAATTTAATATCTCCCCGGGTCTATCATCCAACTCTAATTAAATTAATTATTACACCCATTAATTTAATACTTACCCGAGTCTACAATCCGACTTTTATTTAATTAATTTACACATTAATTAATCAACACATATCCGAGTCTACAATCCGACTCTAATTAGATTAATTATCTCATTCATTAATTTAATAACTTGGTGTCACCCAACCATTATCCCCGGACTCTCTCACTTGGTCCGTACCTCAATATTTCCAGAGTCTATGTTCCGACTCCAAACTAATTACTTTCTCTCAATAATTAATTTAATGCCTTGATGTCACTTAACCAACATCCCCGGACTCGCTCACTTGGTCCAATTTACATCTCCTAATGTAATACCAACATTTTTGCCTACAATGTGTCACACCTTTATTTCTATAATTTTCCCAATTATATTTCCCTATAATTATTAACATACCCGGACTCGATTCACTTCGCCCGAAAATAAATATTTCCCGAGTCTATATCCCGACTCTAAATTACTTAGTTTATCTCCAAACTTAATTCACTACCTTGGGGTCGCTTGACCAATATACCCGGATTCGCTCACTTGATCCGTATCTCACTATTTTGGAATAAAATCTCTCAAATTCATCCATTAAATGCCCCACATAAATTCATCCTAGTCCCAATTACTCTTTCCCATAATTACTAGGTATAGGTGTTTCAAAATTAATAATCACAATTTACAGTATGGAAATTAATTTATAATTAATTTTCCCCTTATATCACACACAAGCCGAACTGGCCAGAATTTCCCATCATCGATCGATCGATGCCCCCGATCGATCGATCGACCCCTTCGTTAAAGCTCTTCTTCCCCACTGTTTTCCACCATTAACGAACTTCAAGGTTTCTAAACCATAATTTAAACCTCTAATTACATCATCCCATGGTTAATCCACATCCTATTCATCATAGAGACCATTAAGATAATCAAATTCTCTACTTATCTCATAATTTTCGAAATGGGTCTTTCTCCATAAAATTCAATTTTCTGTTTTAAATCCCAATTTCCAGATTCGATTTCCACTCTTTTATGTTCTGGATTGCTCGTTCAAATCATATATATATATTCAGATATTAATCACCCATCTAAATCTTACTTTGAATCTCATTCAAGTGTTTCAAAAACAAAAACCCCATTTTGTACCCATTTACACCCAAAAACGAATTTTGGTTTACACATCACTATAATATGAATTGATTATCATGCTTTAAGAATCAAAACAGTTAACCACTTGCCTCTAAGTGTTTGTAGTGTTTGATCAGTTGTTGATGTCCCTTAATTTGGCTCCAATAACCTCCAATTTGCTCTTGATTTTTTTTCCAAATCCCCTCTCAAACCCTAGGTTTAGAGTTATGTTGGTTGACATTCCTTAATCTCCCAATTAGGTTAAAAACCCTTCATCCCGTTTTTAGCCTAATGGGCTTAATTAAAGTGGCCCAACTCACCCCGTGTGGGCCCGGCTATGCCCAAAATTATCCCGAGACCCAATTACTACCCTCGGGTACTCTTTTCTGACTATCTCGACCCATCCGAACTCAACCGCGCACTCAGAATTGGTGTCCGAATTAATTTATAAAAATTCTTATCTCACACCCAATTTAGTCTATACCGACTCCCGGCTGGGATAAGTGTATGCCTTGTCATTAATACTCGAAATGACGTAATTAAATTATTACTATTCACTTAGTAAACAAATTTCCCTAAACATTAACCATTCACTCCCCGATTAATATTTACATATATATATTGCCATAATTAATTCAATTAAAATTACAATACACAAGAAATTTAAAATTCCCGAATTAATTAAATATTAAATGTACAAAAATACGGGGTGTTACATCATCACCTTTTATTTATAAACCCTAGCCCCAAATTTTATCAAGATTGAACCCAAGTTTTAAAGGCTCAAACGGTATTTTCGCAAGATTGTTAAAGAACGAATCTTTATTAATTTTTCGAGAGGAACATAACCATCTAATCAAAATTTTCAATTAACTTTGCCTCACACATGACTACTTTTATTCTCTCTCTTTAGTATTATACGTTTTAAATAACGCCTAAACCTTAATTCACAGGTTTTTTATGAAAAATCTTAATATGAATTAATACTGATAACCCTTGTGTGCTTAGGATAGAGGATGGATTTTTGGTTAATATGGGGGAATATTTGCGCGTAGAAAAACATAGTTACATTATTTAAATTAAAAAGGGATTTGTGCAATCACATAAATCATGTAGGTATGAAAAAGGGAAATTATTGTGTTGTGCTCTATAAGCTCACATGATTTTGAAATTATAATTGTTGAATGACACAAATTGCAATAATTACAAAGATGGATTGAACGAATTAAATGGAATTTAATTGTGATTGTATGAAGAAATTGTATAATTATTGATAAATTGGACTGTACGACTTATTGTGTTAATTATTTTCATCACCGCGGGAACGAAGAGATTTGGGGTAACATGATCTCACCTTTGTCACACCCCATAAAATCCGACAGACGGGGTGGTCAGCCACCGTCGCTGAACTATGTCAGGCGTGAACTAAATAAATACCATTCTTAGCATGTGACATATATGAGACATAAATAAATCAGTCCATAAGATAAAATAATTGAATCAATCTCAAAATGATCATAAACAACTAAGATATTAATGATCCACCACATGCTAACTCCAAAAATACATTCTCCAATAATGATTAAATAAAATCTGAAATAATCCCAAAAAAAATCCTCTAAACAACTTTGGAACCGAATGGCCCAATAAAACTCAAATGAAGTCTTATAATGAAATACGACTGGAAAAGAAAGTCAAAGCTAAACTATGCCATAAAATGAATAACTCCAGCTGCACCTCTAAATGATAACTCTGATAAACTTATGCAGCTTCTCCAAATCTAATCCTGAAAAAGATTAGTCAACGCATGGGTCAGAGCCAAAGCTCCGAGCAAGAATACACACTACTCCCCTCAAATAGGATCCTTGAATCCAGACAGTAGCATTATACGCAATAAATATCACAATAGGGTATTTTAAAATTATACGAGATAATTAAACATGATAAATATAAAGCACTAACTACCCGCAAAATCCCCATTTATAAAGGCACACCAATATGATTTTTAATTCCCAAGTCCCACGATGTTAATTTAATTAAACTAACCACGTTTTCTTATATTCTCAATTTATTATGGCGGTCCTCCCGCCTACGGTGATTTCTCCACCAAAATACACATCCCCTCGTCAAAATGCCAACTGACCCATTTAAACTGTCGGCCCTCGCTGATTGACGAGGTTCCACACACGACACGACATAAAACGTCGGCTGGCCTGTTTAAACTATCGGCCCTCGCTGATTATGTCGCCAATATATTTTAATACCCGTCTTATTATCTTAGGTATTAATTCTCAATTTTCTCAATTCACAATTTCAAATTACCCCACCCTTTTATCGATGTGAGATCCTCAAAATACCACTTAGTCCCATACCTAAGGGTCCCCAAGTTCTCGATATGTCCTACCCTATGTCTAGAAAGATTTTTTAACATAAATCTCAACTTAGTATCATAAATAGACTAGCGTAACGGCGATAAAGTAATAAAAATCATCCCACCCCCGACATGATAAAAACGTGATAATCTACCCTCACTAATCCCTTACCTAGAAGGCGTAAATCATCAAGAGGCCTACCCACTAATCCTATACTTAGATGGCATCCTAAAATATAGGGAGAGCAAAATTACCCAATCAACCCGTCGTCACAATGATCTTTAATAATACCAACAAGTCACACAAATATGTATAATAAACTAATGTTCCAAACTACGCATGATAGTCCAATTCAATTAAATCTTTAATTAAATTATCACAACGTCAAAAATACGCAAATAATCTCATTTGATTATTTTAAATTAAATATACCAAGTTTTCATCATATAAACATCAAAAACCAAATTTCATTATCTCTACATGTATTACATGAGTTATACGCACTCAAAAATAATTTATTTTAAAACTAGGGTTTTTTCTACATGCAACCTACACCAATAAAATCCAAAATCCACTCATCAATCCTACGTACCCAAGGGTTATGAATATTATTCAGATTAAAAGATTTAATAAAAACAACCCCATAATTAGTGTCCACTTTTCCTAATTAAGTCACTACTTTATTTTAAGAAAACATGTAATTAAGTGTTTACGTGAAACTTAAAATGCATAATACTAAAGGAAAATAATAGAGTATTCATGCCTATGAAGATTGTGTTGAAAATTTGATTAGAAATTTGGATTCCTCTCGAAAAAATAATAAAAAAGTGTTCTTGAATCAATCTTGATTAAGCCCCAATTAAGCCTCTGAAAACTTGTGATAAAAACTTGATTATGTTGGAGGTTGATGATTATGAGTGAGAGGAAAAATATTTGGAAGTGTTCTATGGTGAAAAACTGGAGAAAAAGTGATTATGAGAAGTCCCCCTACGGATTAACAAGGTTATATAGGGATTAGGAGTCCTAATCCTACACAAATTCTAATAAAATATGACTGAATCGCGCAAAACTAGGCATGGTCGATCGATCGACCAAAAGGGTCGATCGATCGACCCTATAGAAAATCTGACACTTTCCCCACAAAATGCCTATAAGGCAAAATATTAAAAATTCCACTAAAAATCCATATTAAATCCGATTTCAATTCCGCTTGAAGTTCCATTCTTCTAAAATCATAACCAACATATTTAGCCAATAAAAATTATTAAATTCAAAAGTTTATTTTTCTCGAATATTCTAATTAATTAATTAAATTAATTAATAAAAATACGGGGTGTTACATACTTCCCCACTAGCAAAGAATTTCGTCATCGAAATTAGACGAAGCATACACATCAACGTATAAATCTCACAAAAAGAAAATAAGGCTCACATATGCCTACCCGTGGAATGCCATAATTGGGCGCCCATACACCCAATCCTACGCGCACCCACATAGTTTTCTAAATCTATATCAACATAGGTTTCATGATTGTCCTTCTATCTCATCTCATATGATTATCATTCCTCTCTATCTCAAATCCCCCAAAATTATCCTCCTTCATCATTTCCTAACCACTTTCCCTCCCTCTTTTATACCCATTCATCTCTCCCCTATTTATCTACTTCTTTTTCGTATGCCTCTCTAACCCACTATCTCTTACTTCCCCCCTTTATTCTTCTACCCCCATCTCTCTCATTTTATTTTTATCCACCCCATCCCTCCACACTCCCTCTCCCATATATATATATATATATATATATATATATATATATATATATATATATATATATATATATATATATATATATATATATATATATAGAGAGAGAGAGAGAGAGAGAGAGGAATGCCAATGAAAAATCACAACGCAAAATATCCCAACAAAATTATTTTAATTAATTGGGAATGCAAAGATAGGGAAGACAAAAGGGGCAGTGTTGGGTTTTTATAAGGTAGGGAATATGAAAGTTGGATAGTGCTAGTCTTTTGCGTTGTTTTGGAGGTCTAGATCAACCTGGTATTTAGAGAGAGATAGGGAGATAAACCACATTCTTCCTGGGCTGAGTTCCCACTCGATTCCATTGCTGGTCGAACCTCCATTCGTTGATAACAACTCTCGTGGTTTAAATATCTTTTATGATTTTGGACTAGAAGAAGAATTTTTGTAAATTTGTCATGGGTTTTCATTAGTTGTTATTCTGTAATAGAATTTGAGTTATATATTTCTATAAATTTAGATGATGGAAAGGGGTTGTGCAATTCATAAAAGTTAATAATTCCTTATAACTATATAACTTTTTCTTTTACTATTTTGTTATTGTTAGAGAATTTTTATTTGTTTAATACCACGCCTTTGAAATATATATTTTGATAATAAATTGGGTGATTTATTCGAAGAAGTATATGGAGAAAATCGATGCACAAGTGAATAGGTTACTATTGCACATAAATGACGCATTTCACGTGACGACTCGACATGTTTGCCGTGCATGGGCACGCATAGGGATGTGTGATGCCCATTTAGGTTAACATAATTAATTTTTTAATACATAGGTATCAAGTAACATATGTAAGAATTAAAAATTTAGAATCTAGCCCGCGCGTGATGCGTAAAATTGCAACTTTGTACGATTTTTCAGAGAATTCACTGTAAGGGGTAAAAGTGGCCCAACCTAATATTTGGGGTTCTAAATTGGGTTCTTGAGGCCCATGGGGTCAAAAATGGAATTTAGCAAAGTTTTGGCTAAAATGTAGATCGATTGACACATTTTACTCTTGGAACTCAATCGATTGAGCCATCAATCGATTGATGGATTTCGATCGATTGATCAATGACCGACAGGTGTGCGAGCTGTCAATATATTCACCCTTCGATTAGATGTGTTGTTGATCCTACATTCATTTCGTCCAAGATAATTTTCCCATTTAAGGTAGTGGGGGACCTTTTTTTTTAGTCTTGAATACTTAGTTGTTTGTTTAAAGAGGATAAAATGGGTGGGTTTAACCCATTCCCCTCCCATCACATTGCAACTTCTCTCTATGTCTCTAGAGATCTCCTCCATCCCCAATGCGTTTTGCCCCATACCTTCAAGGTCTATCTCCACCACTTACTTGCCCTATAACCACCTCCCTTATGGTTATTCAACCTTTTACACCACCATATAAACCCTGGTTAGCCTTTATGATGTGTAGATGGTGGTATTCTTAATACTAATGGGTATTTGAAGAGAGTTTTCTAGATGATTTAGAGGGTGTTTCGTGAAGATGAAGGATGGATTCTTTAAAGCATAATTAGAACAAGATTTAAGGAGCTTTTGGTAACCCCTTAAGACCGCCTTTCCCACACCAACATTTGAGGACCTTTAAGGTGGGAAAACTAATATAAGTTTAAAACTATGATGATATAGATTTCCAGCATGCTTATTACATATATTATGTTTATATATATATGGGTTTTGCATACATTAGTAGCTAGATATCATCCTATGACTTTATGTAAAAATAATGTTTAAAAAAAGGGGGTCTTGAGATGGGTTTATAGGAGGAAGAAATTTCAAAATGTATACTATAAACTTTTTATAAAAAATAAAATGTGTTGCAATGATGTTCTAAGAATGAAAATTGTGTTTTTATGCAAAGAAATGCATTAGGCTTGTTTAAACCATTTTATGAGATTAAAGTGTGGATTTCTACTTGAATATTGAAGATAAATGAAAAAGGAAACCTTCATTTTAAGGGGTTACTTAAAGTGGGTAAAACTCATATAGAAAGTAAAATGGGTTTAATGTGTAAATAGTAGCAAATTGGGTGTTAAGATTCAAAATCCCATAAACAAAATATGTATTTCAAATGTCTAGAAAATGGGACTTTAGTATGTAAAAAGGTGTTATTTCATATATTAAAGGTGTTAGAGTAACAAGTAAGAATGTTGGGTTAATTGTGATATTGAACGAGTGTTAAAAATAGCTAAAAGTATTTTTTAAATGTTAAGTTGGAAACTTAATAACCATTTTTGAAAACTAACACTTGTTAAAGGACAAAGTTACTTGTTTGGCAATAAAAGGGTAAATTAGTAAATTTACTTAAAGTGAAACATATTTGTGAAATGAAAATGTCTTAAGGAATGGTGTTACAATAAGATGAATGAAATTGGTGCAAATCCTTAAACGTAAATGGTTTTGGTGTAAAACCAACAACTATGTGCAAAAGATAATGATTTAAAGGGAAGAAATAATACTCAAAGTGCGACACGGGTAAAAAAGGGTAGTAAAGTCCAGGATTTGGCTTCGGATTGTAAAAAAGTGAAAAATGGTAAAGTGGTGTGGACATTTATAAAATGTTAAAACACATAAAAAGGAACTCGGATGACACTCGGATGACCCAAAATCACTAGCCAGAGCATATGGTGGCGTCACCGGCAGTGTGGAGCCCATTAAAGTACACGAGTATTGGGAGATTCCAAGAAAATGATAAAGGAATAAGGAACATGTCAATAAATGATTTGTGTGGTGAAAATGTGTTAAAACAACCTAACTTAAATGAATTAATAAGTCATCCAATAAAGGTAAAATGGACGTGTAAAAGTGAAATTGATTAATGTCTATAGGAGGTGAGTTCTTAGAATGATGTTAATGTCAAGGGAGGCGTAACCACTTATCAAGATGGTGATCAGGGCTTCAGAACACACATTAATGATAATATATATAAGTCCCAAATTGGCACATTCATTGTATAAAACTCTTGTATTAAATATATTCTTGCAGCATAAATGTTATACCGAAACAATCAATAAAAGGGAGATCCCACAGTTGATTTAATTGGAGGGAGTAGGAGCAAGAACCTTTAGTGCAATAAAGGTAAGGCAGTAACCTTAAAACATGAATGGAGTAGATAGGGTTGGTCACACAATAAATGTTCTCACGATAAACTCTCTTATCCGGGAGTATTTTGGCAGTAGTTATAGGCTAGAAAAGTGCGATCCCTGAATAGTGTAATATTAGAGGTATTTAGAGGAGGGGAAGATCATTCGATTGATCTTCATGTAATTAATGCGATTGACCCGTATTGACGTCAACAGTCTTGTGCATTTAATGCCAAAGATATTGCATTAATTGAGCTAGATATGATATTTTGGCGGGAACACTGTTTGGACTCTCAGAGTTGTGAACGCATTAAATAGGACATGATGTGTCAGCTATGGACTTACCATCCTAGGAATATATTTAATTGAGTGATAATTTATCAAGTTCGTGAATCTCATACATGCTGACATCAAAGAGTTGGTAAACAGTGACCTACGACGGATGTGCTGTAACATCACTCAAAAGGTAGTTCATCGAACTGGAGGTTGCG
Source organism: Sambucus nigra (assembly GCA_949130495.1). NCBI lineage: Eukaryota > Viridiplantae > Streptophyta > Magnoliopsida > Dipsacales > Adoxaceae > Sambucus > Sambucus nigra. The sequence continues at coordinate 556,518,216 of OX422212.1, read as the reverse complement.
CGACTAATAATTGTTCGAACAACTTATGGTGCGTGTAAACCTTAAAAGTTAATCTTTTAGAAAACTGTCTAGGACTGAAGACCCTCGAATGGGTTCCCAGAGATAGTATCTCAAGATACTACTGGGCATGTTGTGTATAAATTAAGGTTTTACCTAAATACCCTAAAGGGGTTGGTCTCTTCTAATGTTGCCTTGCACCCAATCCTCCAAACCAAAACCCCGTGAGATACCTAGAATGTGGTTTTTTGATAGAGAATGTAAGCTCTCCCATGTACTGCCAAACATGGTCCCTCGAGGATACCGAGCAACTTCAAAGCTTTACTAATTAAACTTTATATTTATAAAGAGGGATAAATATAAGTACATCAAACTTCCTATTACAATTTGTGTTTTCCAAATTTATCTCCTAGTCTTGGAATTTGTGGGAGATCCTTCGAGCAGCTTGTCTCTGTGCGAGCAACCTTATTTACATGATCATTTGAGCAACTTTCGCTTTATAAGAGGAACCATCCCTAATCTTTATTGTGAAGTGTTTGCATTGTTTTAATCAACTTTAAGCCTGAAACTCCCACTACATTTTCCCCTTCGTATAAATATTTATTTGTTTGAAGAAATATCTATACGAAAATGAGTTCACATTCTAACGCGATTGATCTGCACATGCATTTGTTAGAAGTAAAAAGAATTTACAGATTTATATATTTACACATCATAAAAATAAAATTGTGGGTTACTTTAGCCTGCGTTGAAGTTACTTGAAAACTCTTCCTTCTCGCGATATTACACCTCCAGCTACTTCTGTTTCTCAGTCTTTTATCTTGGGAATTACAATAGTTTTTAATAAAATTTCCCTCCAAACCATTCATTTGCCCAACTGTGAACAGGTATAAAGTTTCATCCCCAAACATCTCTTGAATTTCCCCAAAAAATTAATCATTACTGCGTCTTTTCATTTTAAATGCATCTGACAGCCTTTTCCCTAGCCATACACGCGTCGGTTGATGGCCCGCACGTGTACTCCACGCAAGCCAGTCGAGTCGGTGAAAATTTCTTTGTGATGATTACATTTCCCATGCGCGTATTTTCATATCAGTCACGTCTTTTTTCAAAACAATACGTCCTTTATGAAAGGGTTTCCTCAGATACCCAAACCTTTTTACCTTTGAGTTTTTTGAGCGAAGTGTTTCCTTAACTTATGAGAGCAAATAATATTTTTTGATTCCAAGCTTTCTTCTTTTCCTCTCTTCTCTTAAATTTCCTACTTTCTGTCATGGCGCCAGTTGTGAAAAGAACTCCCTTAGTCGTCGGTATCGCCGCCGGAGAAACTTCCTCCGATATTGTTGAACGTTGTCTATAGTGGGCAAAATACTGTCGTGCCCCTATTTTGGCACTGTAGACATGTTTTGAGAGTCTATCAATGCTTTTCCTATCTCTCTTATTTATAAGGTAGAGGATTTGAACTTGTTGGTTGGTGAAGATAATGTGATAGATAATTACGCCAATGTCCCTGGTTCCACTATTACTCGATTCAGAGTTGAGAAGGGAGACTATCCCTACTCAAATATTGAGTTTGAATCAGCTAGTGGATCTTGTGAAGGACTGGGTGCCTGGATTGATTACATCCATGGCAAGTGCATTATGGAATTGGTGACAGTTGGTTTATCCTATACCAAATGGTTTGGTAATGTAACTTTGGGAAAAAATAACAATACATTGAGAACTATGGTTTCTCACTAGAGTCATAGGACCCACGCCTTCATTACTGCCTGTGGTGAATTCACTATCACCCTGGAGGATGTGTACGAGCTCCTTAGTTTGGAAGCTGCTGGGACTGATACCTACTTTGAGGAAGCCATTACGAAGGAAGAAGCTGCTAAGCGTAAGTAATTGAAGGGTTTGATAAATAGGTGTATGAAGACCTATAATAAGTTCACTTGTTCGAAGATTATCAGGTATTTCTTCTATATGGAGGATAAAGCGAGTGCTCTTGCTCATGAGCAGGCCAAGAAAGACCCAAAGGGAAAAAATGTTGTGGAAATGCCTCCCACTGGAGAAGGATATGAGAGAAGGATTGAGCTCACTAGGTAGATTTAGATCGTCCTCTCAAGGTTCTATTTGCTCGAGAAACCCCACGACTTCCCAATGAGGGATCTCATAAATCTAGTTATTCGCCTTGTCATTGGGGTGAAAGTCCCTTTAGCTGCTATGACCCTCGGTTCACTTTACACCTGGCTTGATAGAGTTCAAATTGATTATGACCGGTCTCTTGGCCATTTTGATGTGTCCAATTATGCCAGCCATATACTTCTCACATCGTTTATCTATGCCCGGCTTCCTGAATATGCCCCAACAGACTTACTTCCTACCGCGCATGAGGTTAAGGTCCCTCGAATCCTCTCTTAGAACCACATGCAATCCGGGAAGTCTTTCCATTCTTTTATTAACAATGTTAAACGTTTTAACTTTCGTCCTTACTCTATCACCGACTAATTCTTTACCAATGCCTTTTTTTAGGATGTTATTCAACCAGGCCAGACAGTCGATTAATATTTTGCACTCAATTCCCCTTATTATAATGTTTTGTTTGTTATTACTCCCTCATACCTTCCCTCATGTATAGAATGGTCAAACTACTACACAGCCTATTCACCCCATCGAGCAGCCATGCAGCTTGTCTTTGATAAAGGGGTGCCCCTTCTCAGTCACAATACTACCGAAAGACCTTCAAACTTCTCGAAGGCGTGCAGTTATTTCCTAACTGAGATAGTATCCACTCTTTCTATCCAGTTGCAAGGATAAGTTAGTATCCCTACCTGACGTACACGAGGTACTAGGTCATCTGAATACCTAAATATATTATGGCCCAACACCCTTGCCTGATTCTTTAAAGTTATTTAACGAGAACCCATATACCCTGTTGTTGAACGTTTTACCCTATTTAAGTTGGGATTTCAGACTTGTATTGTCAATTAAGTCCAATTTCCCCGGAGCAAAACCAATACCAGCACCCCAAAGAACTTCCACCTCTGTCACCTCTAAATGAATCTATTTTGAAGAAGAATAAGAAAGGGGCTTCCAGTTCTCAGCAAGTTGAGGAGGCTGTAGATCCTCCTGCTACCTCTCGACCTGCAGTTGAAGAGGAAAATCCCATTGATGTTTTTACTGTTGTTGTCACTAAAGCCAAGAAAAGAACCCCCGGGAAGAAGAGAAAGGTTACCGCTTCTAGACCTTCTCAAGTATCTCAATCTCACTCTTATCCAGACACACAGTTGGTCGATTAATGCATAGAGTTACTTAATAATTTATTGAGGCAGTTCGAGGGGTGGAAGCGGTACAAGTTTTTACCGTACTGTGCCGTTTTGGTTCGAAAAAAAATGATATTGGTTTCATATATTAAAATACCATAAATCGGTCTTACCGAAACCGAAATTATAGTAAAAAGGTGAGTTGTTTTGGTTTTAATATTTAAAAAACCGATTTATCGAAATTACCGTATCGAATTTATCGAAACCAGAAAAAAGCTTACCGAAATTATCGTACCGTACCGAATTTATCGAAACCAGAAAAAACCGTATCATACCAAAATTATCGTACTGAATTTACCGAAACCAAAAAAAAGTTGGTTTTGGTTTTGGTTTTAATATTTAAAAAAGTTGGTTGGTTTTATTTTTAGTTTTTTAGGGCTTTTAGTGTTGTTTACCAAAATTAGAAAAAACCGAAACCAGAAACCAGAAAAAATCAGAATTTATCGAAATCGGAAAAAACCAGAAGAAACCAGAATTTCCCGAAACCAGGAAAATCCGAAATTATTGAAAAAATCGAAATACCGGACGGCTTGATTTTGGTATTAATTTTGGCGTACCGGGTGGTAAATTGGTATGGTTTGGTTTTACCATCTAAAGTTTGATTTTGGTAATGGTATCTACTATTTACCGATCAAATCGTACCGCTTACACCCTTACGCAGTTCGATCAAGGATCTGTAGACGTGCGATTTATTTTGGACAAGCAGTTGTCTGAAAGAGGTATCTCCTTCACTCCCCTACCCCTATTGCTGGTCGTAAGAGGACGCGATCTAGTCCTGAGGTCCAACTTCCTATTGACGATATTGAGAGTGCGCCGGCAATCAATGATTAACTTGTTTAATTAAATTATAATTTTTGATCCCCAAAATCCTAACTCTTGCAAATAAATTGTGACAGGCTAATTTATTCAAACCAAGAATGCACAATCAATCACAATATGAGGAAAAATCCCCCAAAGGGGCAAAACTATTTTTATTTCATTATAATTCGTAATACTTACAATTACAGCAAAATACAATGACACACAAATACCCACAGGTCTCAGTTCGTTGTTGTTGGTGTTGTCAGCAAGAGATCCCGCAAGAGTTCCAAGTCAGCAATGGAGAACATCCTTCTTCTCCATAAGATTACTCCAGATGAGTAAAACAATTGTATCTAGTGTTTATAATACTCACATATATGTTTGGGAATGATTTGTGAATAAAAAAGGTTGAGACCATGAAAAATAAAGTCTGGAATTATGCAGTAGATCTGCAGAAATGTGAGTGCCAAGGACTTGAAAATTGTGTAGAATGGACACTATATTTATAAATAAATTGAATGTGCTATGACCAACGAAAGAAGCCAATACTACAAATTGACTCAATGTGGAAATTTGTCCTTACAAATCTCCTATTTGGGTTATTCCACTACAAAACACAAATAAAAGAAAAATGATCGAATCGCTAAGCCGGACCATCAATATAATTTAATACCCATCCCAAATCCAAAAGGATAAGACACAAGATATCCTAGCAACCCAGTTACAACTGATCTCTGGGATGATTAAAAGTAACATACATGGAGAATAAGACCTACACAAATGAAACAAAAATACCTATAATGCATGGGAGAATATAAACAATGAAATAAAGTAATAAAACCAAAACTCCCCTTAAAGTTGTTCTCCCCCTTTTTTATCCGAAAAAGATAAAGGGATTGAACAAGCACCTACAAGGCTGGTCTGTATAAGAGAAAGTACAGTACATCACAAGAGATAGGTAGTGGAATATCATAAAATGATAGAACAATGATAATGAGAGAGAGAAAACCACCACATACAGAATCGTGCAAATGAAAGACACAAAATAGGAGCCACGACTCATATATAGAATGCAAGCCAAAGAGTAGTAAAAAATGTGATCCACGTAATAGGTGTAGCAAGTACATAAATGGTACAATAGAGAAGTATATACATAATGGATAACAAGAAAAATAGCTCTCTAATATACATCTGACAACTAGCTTTTAAAACAACCCAAATCAATGAGGTGCATCATTAGCAGCATCATCAGTCCCATCATCACGTCTTAGTGCCAAATGAGGAAAACTCGCTCCTCTGCACTACTCCTGAAGATATATGTCCTCAAAGTATTTCATCGTGATGGACTTCATAAGAGCCCATCTCTCCCTATCCTGCTCTATCTTCGCCATCAAATCCTAAAACATTTGGCATTCCTACTGGAGCTCATAGGCCATCAAATGTACATGTGTATATACAGTTCTAAGATCCTCAAACTCTATGGGTGGGGGTGGGCAGTAGGGGATGGAATGGACCTAAAAGGAGTGGAAATTAAGGCAGAGCAAGAGTACACCGATTGAGAGGTAAAAGGGGAAGGGTAATGAGTCTAGGTAACGGGAAGATGATTACTAGATCGACTCAAGGAATGTCTATCAATAGTTTGGAATATGGTCAAGCTGACATTAGAGGGAAGGATGGGACTCTCAGTAGACAGATAGTGACAAGTTATGATCACGATAAAAGGAAGAGATTTTTGAGCGGGGGAAGTGCCAGAGTTTTGAACCAAACTCAAAACCAGGAAAATATGAGGAGGGAGTTCAATTATGGCACCATAATTGATAACATACATAAGACACACGTGATCCCACATAATTTGTGTATGGATTTCATGTGGAATCAGGCACATGCAAATGATCTAATTAAGGATCCCGAAGTCAACTTGAAGGTCATAATGGTAAATGGTAGAGGTGCCAACACGATGCTTCTCTAAAATGGTATCCGTAGTGACCTCAATCGGGGTACTCATGATTGGCCAATGGAAATGTAGCATTGGGGCCCCTTGGGAGATAAATGAGGGAGGCTATAGAGTCTACTGTAATCACTATCTATCGGTAGTAAGTCATAGAAATGAGGCACCTCCTAGAGAAATCATACTTGAAAAATTCTCGTATGAGGCCGGGATAAACAGAATCACATAGGGAGAAAACCGACTATCAACCTCAATGAGACAGCCAAGTGAATGCAGAAGTCTCAGACAAGGATGTGAGGTGAACAATCTTTTCACGTACGATAGAACGTACATGAAAGCCAAGGGCGGTATATTACATCCATGCTTGTTATGTCTCGCATCTAAGGCGAATATATGGGACAATCTCAGCACCTCAGGAGGAGGAACCCTCCTCAGGCTCCTCGTTACCGAAAGCACGACAACGAAGAGTCATAGTAACTCGAAAGGAGATGAAAAAAAATGGGCTAAACGGAAAGGGACCTAAGGGGTGATAAACACAATCAAAGAATCCTACTCCATCACAAATCCAACCGAATCGCTGCAAATCAACCAAACAGCCGAACCAACCCAAATCAGCAAACAAATATGTGTATATATATATGTGTGTGTGTATGTGTGCGTGTGTGTGCAAAAAAAATTAAAAATAAACGTAAATGAAAATGCAAAATTGATTCAACGTTCATTTTAGATAAACGTGTTAAAAAATTTATGAATGCTAAAGAAGATTTACATTCCATTTATAAGGGCAAACAAAAAATATAAGATTATTTTATTTTAATTTTTGAATAAATAGAAAAAAGAAAAAAACGGCCCCAAAAGTTGAATTTTAAGCACTTTTACACCAAATCACCCTTGATTAGGAATTTTGCAAGAGAATAAGGGTGAATAATTTTTGAGATAGGTGTAAAAAGTGATAATATCCAACAAAATAGGAGAAAGTAAAGAAAGGAGAAGAAAATACTTATAAAAAGGATCGAAACCCAAGAACACGTCAAGGATGAAACGAGTAACCCAAACACTAGAAATGTTCCAAAAATGTTGGTGGAAAGGGGTGAAAGGATGAAGGCTGGGAGAAGAATAAGTATGGAAAGCTTTAAAGGGAAGGTTAATGGACGTATTTGGAGTAGAGAAAAAAGGGTAAATCATGAAAAAGAGATAAAAGTGAATTGGGAGTGAAAAATGGCATTGGAATAAGGATATTGTTGAAACTTTTAAAACCTTGTTCGAACGAGATACTAATTCTCGTTCGAACAAGGACGCAAACTTTTTCCTCCAAACCCTAAAAAAAGGAAAAAATGATAGAAAAATAGAAAGGGAAATAATTTTTTTAAACTTTTAAGAAAAGAAAAAACACTAATGAGTAGTAACAAAATACTCGAAACATGCGAGTGAAATGTAGGGGTGTAAACGAAATGAACGGGAACATCAACATAGGAGAACACACAAGTGAAAAGTGCCAAATAAAACTAATAAACGTTAAGTACTCAACCCAACCTTAGTGTAGGAACAATTGGACTCCATATAAGTCGACTCACTTATACGATATATCCTAGAAGTTCGATGATTCTCCGGCCAATAGTATCATATAAAAATCAATATTTGAACCTATTATGCAAACCTATTGATCTTCGACTAATAATACCCTCAAAAATAAAAATATTTCAATCTCACACAACAGTTTGAAGATATCATAATCTGAATTTTGCTTTAAGCATCAATGATAAAACTTGGTACTGGCAATTTTATTTTTATATGCCGTCTATTCTTTTAGGCTCTCTTCAATCGGCTTTTTACGCAAAGGATATTGCTTCTTCTGTAGCCCCTTTCAATTGCTCAATCATGTTTGATAAAATAATTAATGCAAGGACAATGGTTCTTACATGCATAATTTTTTGCCTATCGCGTATAAAATTAAGCGACAAGATTAATAAGACAACGCCTTACTCAACCTAGCACCTGTAAATCATGGACAACCTTCTAAAGAGACCGTGTAAGGTGTGTGCGTATAAGGTGGCGATATGAGACCAACATAGAAGGAAATGCCTTAAATGGGCATCATTCATCATAACAACGCATAATCAAGCACAATTAGGATGAAACCTAGTCTAGCTTTCCATGGTAAGTCACATGAACATGCAATGAAGTGGAGTTTCAAATATCTTAATTACGCATCCAAGATGTAACAAAAATATATTTTTGATAATTTTTTAAAAAATGTATAAAAAGAAAAACCTAACAGAAATATATACAAATATACAAAACTATAATCTAGTTCATAGGGGATAAGAAATGATAATTAAATCTCACCCTAAACTAGATTTCAACTCCGAACTCAATTAATGGAACAAACCCTAATATATTTCCTAAGATCCTCGAACTTAAGGTAATCTATAGGTTTTGTGAAAATATCGATCAATTAACGTTCGGTTCTAACAAAGCTTAAGGAAACTATCTTCTCATAAACTTGATCACGAGTAAAATGCTCACGAATCCTAATATGCTTTGTTCAAGAATGCTGGACGGGATTACGAGAGATATGATTTTCACACTCGTATTGTCACAGTAAGTAGTCATTGTGCATAGTGAGATACCATAATCCTCCAACATTTGTTTCATTCAAATAAGTTATGTGCAAAAACTGGTGGCATTATATTTGGCCTCTGTCGTGGACAAATAAATGAAGTTTTACTTCTTTCTCATCCAAGAGATAAGAGCACTCCAAAGTAAAAACACTCACCCGAGGTGCTTTTACATGCATTATCATCCCTGCTCAATCGACATTCGAATGAGCCAATAAGCAATCATTGGTGTCAAAGGAATACTAAATTTTGAAAGACAGGGTTCCACTTACATATTTGATTATTCTTTTTAGAGCAAGTAAGTGTGACTCTTTCGAGGATGCCTGATAACAGGCACAAACTCCTACACTAAAAGAAATATCCGGAAGGCTAACTGTTAAGTAGCGAATACTACTTATCATGTTACTAAAAAGTGTGTGCTCTACGTCCTTACTTTTAGTACCTTTACTAAGCCTAGCGATAGAACTCATGGGTGTGCGTGCATGCTTACCCGAGTCTAAACTAAACTTTTTCACTAAATCTCTAGCTTATTTAGATTGGGATAAAAAGATCCCATTATCGAGTTGATGCACCTGGAAACCTAAGAAGAATGTGAGCCGCCGACCATACTCATTTATAACTCACTTTGCATTTCTCCCGTGAAGAGATGAGCAAGTTGGTCACATATGGATTTAAATACTATATCATCGACATAAACTCGAGCAACCAAAATAACACTTTTATTACGATGAACAAACAATGTCATATCCCCCCTCTCATAAAGCCACGAGTGAGGATATATAAAGTAAGCCTCTCACATTAAACACGCGATGCTTGCTTTAAACCATACTAGGATTTCTTTAGGCAAAAGACATGGTTCAGGTGCTTAGGGTCCTCAAACCCTTTTAGTTGTTCCACATAGACATCCTTCTATAGAATCCCACTAAGTAAGACACTCTTGACATCTATCTGATAAAGCTTGAACTTAAGATGACATGCTATGGCTAGAAAAAGAAGAACAAACTTTAGCCTCACAACATGAGCTCATGTCTCGTAAAAGTCAACACCCTCAATTATGTGTAACCTTGATCAACTAACCTAGCTTTTTTATGAAGAAAACTACCACTTTCATCCATTTTTGTTCTTATAGATCCACTTGGTACCAATGACGTTTAGTGTCATTAGACCGGGGAACCAATTTCGAGACATCATTATTTTTGAATTGAAGCAACTCTTCCTGGATGGCATTAATCCAATGTTCATGTAACAACCCGTATATAATTATGATAAATTATAATTAAATCATGCTTATCTTATGTGATATGAATAATGTGTTATTAGTATATCTAATGTTAAGTGATTTGTGTTTAGTCTAATCCTACTTTCAGAAATCTTGAATTTTCGAGTTATGTATAAACACAAAATTTTGTTAATTTCGGTAGAAATATCCCTGTTCAAGGCTAGTTTTGACCTTTATAACATTATAAATGACTTGAGGTTAAAAACTAGATAGTTGTATACATGTGAGTTAGGGTTGTAACACAACAAACGGATCATCAAATGGATGCCCGAGTAAAGAGTTATACCGAATTTACGAACAAAGGGCAAAGCTGTTCATTCCCTTTAAGTGGTAAATTGTCTTTTATTAAACCAAATGTTTTAATTTGATTGGATGGCTTGGGAGGCAGCCTTGGCCAACTTAAAACTCAACCCCTAACCTATTTCTTCGGCAAAACAAACCCTAAGTTCAGTATGAAGAGTGTTTGGCTTAAGGAAAGAGAAAGTAGGAGTTAAGGAAGAAAAGAGTTCAAGAAAAGCTAGGAAAATTCTAAGAAAATCCCTAAAGTGTTTCCAAGGTATAATTATGTGATTAATATTGTTTTAATCTTGTATTATACTTATTTAAAAGTATATAAATCGCGAATTATTTATTAATATTCCATCATCCTTTGTGATAATATGTATTGGTTCATATGTGAGTTAAGTAGTGTTTATAGGCCATATTGCTTTGTATTGAGACCATATGTATTCAAATATGCATATCTCTTTGTGTGATTACTGGAATTGAGAAATTCCAATTGGATATGAAAGTAGACTCAAATATTCATATCATATCCGAAAATAAGAATTTAAGTCCTCGTGGTTAGGCCGTAGTGATGGTTGCAAGTTGGTATATAGTTTCCGTTTGTATATTTCATTTCGGTATGCCCTGAGTTTTGTCAAGATTTTGACATAGCAAATGAAGCCAAAGATTTATGAAACTTTAATTCTGTACTATTACGTATGTGTACTGAAAATGGGATGAAAATCATGGAAAGTTATGCAGTAGAAAAATTATGAAAATTCTTACAAGTTGAAGGAACAATAGAGGAGCTTGTAGGGCAGATTTCTTGTGTTGTAAAGAAATGGTCATAACTTTCTCTAGGAAGCTTGAAAAATTACACCGTCACTTGTATTGGAAAGTATATTCATATATGTTTTCATATTAATAAGTTTGGACCCCTGTACTTATACAATTTAGGAATATAGGATGGTTAATTATGTAGGACAATAATTTCAGGCCATACTGGATACCCCTTGAATGAATGTTTGTATTTTGTCGTTACAAAGGGTACATTGAATACATGTTTCATGTGTATATAAATTGAGAAGTATAATTTCATGTTTACTCTACTTTGGTTATAAATTCCTTATGAGGTTTCCTATGGTTGAATGTTCATAACTTTATCAATATGTGCGCCATTATTTTGTCTTTACTCATATTTCATGGGATGTGACTTTAGTGGAATTATATGGTCGTTGTATAGTCATGAAAAGTTACATAATTATATTAGGATGATACTTATGATTGATATTCAATACTGATTTAGTTGGATTGACAAGTGTAAGGTCTAATCAACCCAGTTCAGCTCCTCCCGAAGAAAACGTGAATACGTAGTTAACAACCCAAGGTGAGTGTACTCACTGGAATGATGTATTTGCATACTGTTACGAATATGATCATAATGTTATGAATGTGAAACTGTTCATTTCGGTTTACCGAAATGAGAGGTTACTCCTCGACCCGAAATGGGGGAGATTTGTCTATTAATGACAAGGGGTTACTCCTCGACCAGGAATGGGGGAGAATTGTCTATTTAGATATGATATGTGAATCATAATTCAGAAAAGTTGGTCATTCATTATGAATGAGCCGGATAAGTTAATACATAATTATATGAACATGATTTATTGCAATTAAATTCATGCAGTAGTATAGTAGTGATGCATTCACTGGGCTATTTTTGTTCATGATTCCTATGTTCACATTTTGCAGGTAACGCGATGTCACTGCCAAATCTAGGAAGTCGGGTTGGGTTAGCCAGGAATGAGAGAAAACAAAACTTTTGTTTAAATGTAAATGATGTAATTAAGTTAAATTATCCTTCAATCAAGTTTGTATAAGTGTGACTACTCTGATGTGGTAAAAAGGTTTTCAGTTATATGGATTTACAATGATGACTCTGAAATTAAAACTCTAATTTATGGTTTGGTTAAATTAATCATGGTTTGACTCACTTTGACTTTCAAATTTAATTATAAGTAACTGAGTTGGGGTGTGTGAGTTCCTCTTTGAGAGCTTCCTTAATATTATTGAGATCGATTTGAGATGTGTAGAATGAGCAAGATTATTGACTCCTTGATTGGGATCTCCAAGAATGTTCGTGGGGTCACGACTCTTACGAACTCAAGATGTTGCATTGTCTCTGTCAAGAATGGGGGCCACCATATCATTGTGAGAGATAATGGGATCATCACGAGGGGTGAATTTTTCTCGCAAATGAGATCATCATCGATAAATGTTGCAGAAGCATCATCTTTAATAGTGACATTTATCAATTCCATGATATTAGAGCTTTTGAGGTTGTAAACCCTCTATGCTCGACTATTTGATTAATATCCTAAAAATATTCCTTCGTCACTCCTAGAGTCAAACCTTCTTAAGTGCACTCTATCTCAAAGAATTTATCATGGAACTTTAAAGAATCGAAAATAAGATAGGTTTGACTTTTCCCCGGTCCATAATTCATAAGGCGTTTTAATGGCGTGTGGATAAAGATAAACCCTATTCACCGTATGGTATGCGGGGTTAATTCAACTTTAATTAAGATTTTTACAAATTTTTAGAGTTATTTTTTCCAACAATTTTTTACCCCCAATAAATATATACCAACATTTATTTGGCATAGATACACATTTCAGCACATAAATAAAAAAACTAAACTCTATCTCATAAAAAACTAAATTAAAAACCCATTTCAGTAACCAATAACCATTACACAGCAGCACAAGTTCAATTAAAGCAACCCATCATTCAAACAAACCACAACCCATATATATATATATATATATATCATAATCTCAATCTCACAACAGAAATATAACTTAAAACTAAGGGTCCGTTTGGTTGTTAGCGGGCAAAAGCGTGGGCATGGCAAAATTTGCCTAGGCAAATTTTACCTAGGCAAATTCAGATGACGCTATCAAACAACATTAGGCGAAATTAAAGTCAATCCAATTAATTTATTTAAAAACAATTTTTATATTATATTCAAAAATGTTAAAAATAGTTTTTGCAATATTTTTATATTACAGTTTTTATATTATATTCAAAAATGTTAAAAAATTTGTAAAACATTCTCTTAACAATTTTTTATAATATCAAAAACAGTTTTTAAAATATTACAAAACAAATTTTAAAACATTCACAACCGTTTTTTTAAACTCTTTATAACAGTTTTAAAAAATGTTTTTTAATACTTTAAAACTGTTTTTATAATACATCCAAAACAGTTTTTAAAAATGTTAAAAGCTGTTTTACAATATTTTTATATTACGGTTTTTCAAAAAATTTGTAAAACATTCTCTTAACAATTTTTTATAATATTAAAAGCAGTTTTCAAAACATTACAAAACAGTTTTTAAACATTCGCAACCGTTTTTTTAAACTCTTTAAAACAGTTTTAAAAAATGTTTTTTAAAACTTTAAAACAGTTTTTATAATATATCCAAAACAGTTTTTAAAAATGTTAAAAACTGTTTTACAATATTTTTATATTACGGTTTTTCAAAAAATTTGTAAAACATTCTCTTAACAATTTTTTATAATATTAAAAGCAGTTTTCATAACATTACAAAACAGTTTTTAAATATTTATGACAATTTTTTTAAATATTTAAAACAGTCTTTAAAATTATTTTTTAAAACTTTAAAACTGTTTTTATAATATATTCACAACAGTTTTTAAAAATGTTAAAAACAGTTTTTACAATATTTTGTTAATACGGTTTTTTAAAAAAATTGTAAACATTTTCTTAACATTTTTTTATAATATTAAAAACAGTTTTTGAAACATTACAAAACAATTTTTAAATATTCATAACAGTTTTTTAATTATTTAAAACAGTTTTTAAATTATTTTTTAAAACATTAAAATCGTTTAAGAAGTTGACAAATTTGTGGGCAAATATTTCCCACTCAAATAGGTAAGTAAAATTTGCCCACAGATTGTGCATAGGAGGTGTTGTACATTGACAAATAATGCCTAGGCAAATTATGCAACCAAACAGCCAAAATGTGAGCAAATTTTCATATTTGTCAACTTTTTGGCATTTGCCTAGGCAAAATTATGCCAACCAAACTGACCCTAAGTGCTTACCTTACCGCCGATGACAACACCAAATGGGAAGGAGAGGAGAGGACGCCGACCGATAGCAGCAGCAGGCAAAGTCCGGACGGAGAGGAGAGGGCATAAATCGTGCATTGACAGCAGCAACAGCTCGGGTGAAAGGAAATGAATTTTTTTTGTTGTTGGCCGAAAAACGAATAAGTTATTAAGTTTATTTAGATATTTATGTGTTTTTAAAACTATTTTGTTTGAGGGAACAAGTGGTAAGGATTATTTCTTTTAAACTATTTACAATTTTGATCCTAAACTTCTAAATATCTTATAACCTTTACCTTTTTATGGCTGCCCCTAGGCCTGTCAATCGGGCTCTATGAGCCGAGCCTATGGTTGATCAGGCTCGGCCCGATTTTGATTTACTTGGCTCAAGATCAAGCTCGTCCCGACCGAGCTTGAGAGTGCTTGGCTCAAGCTCGGCTCACAAAGTAAATCGGGCTTCGGGCCCGATTTGAGCAGGCCCGAATTTAATATTCTAATACATATTTATTTATTTATTTATTTTAATAATAAATATTCACATTTCACCAATAAAAAAATACATTTTAGCAATAAAAAATAGATTTCAGCCCTAAAAAATGGAATTCAGCACTAATATTGACATTTCAATAGTAAAACATAGTTCAGCATTTTAAAATATAGATTTCAACACTAAAAAAACACATTTCAGCACTAAAAAAACAAATTTCAGCACCAATATTGACATTTTCGCATTAAAAACCCACATTTCAGCAATAAAATAACAGATTTCAACTCTAAAAAAAATAGATTTCAGCACTAATATTGACAAGTCCCATAAGATTAAGTAAAGTAAATTAATAAATGACCCACCTTATTTTTGTTTCTTTAATATTAAGTCCAATAGTTTATTTGCATAAGGATAAAATTATAAAGATTATTTTGTTTTAAAATATTTTTTACATATCAGAGAAAATAAAATAATTATATATATATAATTTCGGGCCGAGCCTAGTTCGGGCTTGAAAGTGGTTCGCTCGCGCTCGGCTCAAATTGAATTCGGGTTTAATATCTCGGCTCAAACTCGGCTCAGCTCAAACTCAATAAAAACACGGCCCAAATTTAGCGCGCCGAGCAAACGAGCTTCGGGCCTGCTCGGCTCAATTGACAGGCATAGCTGCCCCCGGAAAAAAAACTATGCTGGCCGAACATTTTTGTTACTGTGTTGCAATTTTGAAGACCCGATTAATGTGATACCGACCACTAGGGATGGCAACGGGGCGGGTTTTCAAAAATCCTAACCCGCCCCATTTAATAAACGGGGCGGGGCGGGGCGGGTTAGGATTTTTGAAAATTAACTCCTAACCCGCCCCATTTAATAAATGGGGCGGGTCGGGGCTCCTACGGGTTGCGTTAATTTTAAAAATAGTAAAATTAAAAATATTACATTATAGTCTTAGAGGTATACAATGGCTCGTATTCCAATAAGTGAGACAATCCCCCAATTGTCAATTCATATTTTCACTTATATCTTTTACAAAATTAACATACATATAAAGATTTTTTTTTAGTGTGTGAGTGTGTGTATATATATATATATATAATTTAATTATAATTAAGATACATATAAAGGATATTTATATAAGCATAAGTTAAACGGGGCGGGGCGGGGCGGGGCGGTTTTATTTCAGCTAACTCCTAGCCTGCCCCATTTAATAAACGGGTTTTTTTCTTAAACCCATACCCGCTCCTAATTCATTAATCGGGTTTTAAAACCCGCCTCATTAGGGGCAGGGCGGGACGGGACTCCTACGGTTCGGGTTAAATTGCCATCCCTACCGACCACATGTTAATGCCTATTGACTACGCATAAATACATGAAACGACGTAGCCCCACCATGTGGGACGGTAAACAAGAGGGACCCACCAACAGTCGTGTACTTGGACGAACCACATGTCTTACACGTGCCATGCTCGTCTGTTGCCTCTCCTCTCTTCAATATTCAAAATTCAAAATTTGAGACTCACATTTCTTTAATTAATCTAATCCCTGTCTACGTCTCACCACTTTCAAGCTTCCGTCATAGCTCATACAATTTCCTCTCTTTTTTACTGAAAGAAAGAGTTGAGACCACGACTAAATCCCAACCGTTTAACTCAACTCAAGTAAGCTCGTGTGTAATTTGAATTTGCTGAAAACAAAAGCGATCGAATATAAAAATAGAGAGAAACCCTAAAGGGAAAGGAGAGGAGTTGAGATGAACGTTGTTCGGCAGGTTCAGAGATCCGGCGCATCGACGGCGCATCACCAGCGTCAATACTCAGACAACTTCTTAGAGAACTCATCTAACGGACGATGGCTTCAATCAGCTGGTCTTCAACATCTTCAGTCTTCTAACACATCTGCACCGCCTCTACAGGTTCCGATCCGCCTACATTTGTACATTTTTCAGCTCATTGTATCTATATATTAATAGATCTGGTCAACAGGACTTTAGTTACTATGGTGCTGGAGCTCAGGGTTCCAGAATGCAAAGGAATAATAATAATACGCAGAGGACTTTTAGCGGAGGAAGTGACTTTTTTGCGGAGCCGTTGACGCCTCCGGAGAATCAACGGCAGAGGAAGAATATGGATGATCAGGTGTCGCCCAATGAGTTCAGTCCTGGACTTTTAGATCTGCACTCTTTTGATACTGAGCTTCTTCCTCAGGTTTCTTTCTTGCATTTTCAACTTCATATTTTTGTTTACCTGCTTCAAACATCAATTCCTATCAACTTATTGCTTGATCATATCAAATTGAAGGGTATTTTACTCATTTACACCATTCTATGAAACAAATTATTGTTCTGGAAGGTGCCTTTGTTTTTTAGTCTTCGAATATTCCATGCTTATTTTGAATGCTGAAAAGTGTTTTTCTTTTAATAATATATCTAATTGAACCTCTACATGAATGTATGATGTTCGTTTGAAAGTGTATGTTTCTAAAGATTGAATATATGTAAATTGACAATTTACCATTAGTAATCATTTACTGTACTGTTTTTTATTATCGTCCTTTAGCAAATACAGGAAGTGTAAAACTGGAATACTGTTTTATTAAAAACAATAGCAGCGAATTTGCCTCTTGATGCTGAATGTTGAATTTTAATTATTTTTCAGGGCTAAGAGCTAAAAACAAACACGAAATATCACATCTCATAATGCTGAAAGAACTCAATTCAACATTAAGAGTTAAAAACAAACATCCCCTAAATATTGATGTGTTGTTCGCTTGTCCGGTGGGTGGTGTGAGTTTGCTTGTTTATGTCCGAATTTGAATTTCGAAAGTTGATCATGAGCTATTGTGCTGTAATATTGGTTCTTTTGTACCCTGTCCCAAATTAAGAGTCCTTGTTATCTTTTTGTATAGATCAAGGATATGTCAATCAATGGCCATAATCAACTCATGTCCATGATCAGGGAAATTTGGATGGTTGATTTTGTCCAAAAAAGGAAAGTGAACTATTAATTTGGGATGACCTAAAAAGGAATAGTGGACTGTTAATTTGGGATAGAATAGAAGGACTATATATCTCATCACCTGCTGTACATTGTTCCTTGTTCCCTGAAATTGATGACTTATGCCATTTCAGTCCTAGAGTTCAGAAGATAAATTTGAATAATATGTGTTCACTAGTATTTCCCCCCTTTTGATATTGGCAGATGCCTGCTCCTGGCATGTATGATGCTCCTTCGCGGTTTCAGTCTGCCCGGGGTAGAAGCTTTGATGACTCCGAACCATTCTATGGAAACAACAAACCAGCTGGCCGAGTTCGTGGTTTGCCAGAAAACAACCTTTTGAAAAGTTTTGCCCCAGAAAAAGAGAAAGCGAGCAATGTTGCAAAGATAAAAGTTGTGGTACATTTTTTTCCTACCTTTTTGCTCTTAAATTTTTATGATACAATGGCTTGAGTTACCACCTTTTGCTCTAATATGTGGTGACGATTGAATGGTTATATGTTTACAGGTGCGAAAGAGGCCACTAAATAAAAAAGAGTTGGCTAAGAATGAGGAAGACATCATAACTATACAGTCACATTCCAGTTCTTTAACAGTTCATGAGACTAAGCTTAAGGTTAGTAGTATAAGTGTCAAGTTGATGTATCTGCTTCCAACAGTCTTTTGTATTGACATACAACTATTTGAGAGCTTTATGGTATTCTAAGAAGTATGGACAGTACTAGGAAGACGGGGTGTCTGTGTTGGGCACGTAGATTATAGTATTAAGGTCCATTGGCATTTCTTAAAAACTTGTCAACATGACTAATATTTTTGGATGTTGAGTGTGATTTCAGTTGATGTGGATAATCCGTAATTGTTTATGAAGGAACTCGATTAAGTATTTATATGAGTTTATTTAAGAGTTCCACAGTATCTTTCAAATAAGAACAAGACAATTGGAGGACGGGTTAGTTTTACTGTTGTGGACATATTACACAGTCATATATATACATGCTTCCTCGTATACATTTGTCACTTGTGTCATGTTCACCGTGCTGTAATTATTTATTATGTTGATTTTTAGAAGTTCCCGATTTTCATGTTTGACATTTAAAATATGATAGTCACTTTCAAAAGGTAGTACTATTTATTCACAAGTAATATATATCTCTAGGAAAATGATGTATGCACCAATACTTAGCACCAACAGTGCTTCCATGGTGTTGTACTTGTACCATAGTGGGACCCTAACCATGGTACACCATTACAGGAGCACTCATTTCTTTATACGCTTGTCAATTTTTTTCAAGATTTTTGCCATTTTGATGTTAAAACTGTGTCACTTTCACGGGTTTGTGCTGGACTAATCTTTTCTTCACTGTTGCCTTCCTTTCCAGGAATAATGTTTGCTTATGGGTATATGATATATTGAATTGCATGATCTCGACTGCGGATGGTCGAGCTAGTAATCCTGGTATATAAAGGATATTAGTGGCGACCGTTTATAGACTGATTATTGTAATCATATATATATCTTTACAACAGTGAAAAGCGGTTATAGACGTAGGTTCTCATATTGAGGAGTGAACCACCTAAAATCCGTGTCTTTTGTGTTTGTTTGCTTCCTTGTTTTTATTTTGTTTCTATTACTTTGTGCCATAATCGTAAGAGGTTTCATTTCCTAACATGATAATATTCCCTAAATTAATATCATTACCCGCATTTGGGTTGCTCCAAGCCTCCAACTCTCTCTCTTTTTTTTCCTGAGACGTGTAATTGACCTATATATACTTACATGGGCAGTACCAACTTTTAGCTTAATAGATTACAGATTTTATATTTCATTCTTTGAATTTTGTGCTATTTAAATGTAACTTGGTAAGTTTTCAAATATACATTAATCTGTAAAATATATTTAAAATTGTTTTGGCTATTTCTTAAACTTTTACCAAATTTACTAAAGTGCATAGTGTCGCGCAATCACGTGGAGATATTTGGAAGGTCAAAGATAAGGCTATAGATTATAATTGACTCATTTGATGGAATTGGAAATCTATTCAGATCCCCCACCCCCGAGAGTGTGTGTGTGTATAGCAATTTAGAATTAGGTCTACAAATCAGGAACGTATTATAAAAAACTCTTTAATTGGGTTTAAATGCAAAATTATCATTATTTTTTTAGTAGTGACTTAGACAAAACATGGTATTGTACAAATACACCATCCTCTTTATCTTTGTTTATATTAAGATATTCTAGACTCTAGTTATAGGTATTTATATTGCAGGGTTCAGACTTTGTGTATTCTTGTAAATTTTTAATCTCAATTTCTTGCAGGTTGACCTAACAGAATATATGGAGAAGCATGAATTTGTTTTTGATGCAGTTCTGAATGAGGAGGTTTCAAACGATGAGGTGAGCATATGACAAAAGAAACACAATGAAGAAGAAACAGACAAAAAGGATTCCTCCTGAGGGATAATCTCTTCGATACTTGTTTAATTTTGGTTTCATCTTCTTGTTTTCATAGGTTTATGGTGAAACTGTGGAGCCCATCGTTCCAATAATTTTTCAACGTACTAAAGCAACTTGCTTTGCATATGGCCAAACAGGTAACTCTTTTTCATTCAAGATTTGGATGAATTCTACAGCCCCTTAGACCTGGAAGCATTTTGGATTTGCTCAGAAATATGCACAATAATTCAGTACAACATATATATTTTTTGGGGTGGGCTGGGTACATGATTCTGACTGGTTTCTGGTTTCTTATGCATACATTTAATTTTCTGATTTATTTTACCTTCAAAACTTTGCCTTAAACATTGCAATCTGGATTGATTATACTATTCTGTTCAAAATACTGTATTTGTTACAATATTGATTTTCGCAGAAGTCAGATTATCTAATGAAGTTTCTCAACTCCTATAACTTTCTTTATTATTCCTTAAACATCATGAGTTTGATATTTTCCCGTTACACGCCGTTTGTAAGCACTGTCTTAATTTTATGATTTCTTATGTTCTACGCATCAGTTATTGCTTGTTGGGTTACATGGCCACTCTTACTACCCGCTGCATTCTAGTAACTGGAACCGGGGAATATTCATAATAAAATTCGTTTTCACCATGGGCCACTTGGCACTGCATTAACCACAATTGTCACATGCTCAGACTCTTCACATATCATCCATGCCACTCCCTTAACTTGCTCTGATTCTAAAAGAATTTGTTCAAATGATGGTAAATTTGGTTTTAGAAATATAATTGGTAATTTTGCTGTTATATTGTTGGACTTCATCAACGCAATTCAATGTTTTCTACGAGTTCTGAGTCACTATTATAGTGGCACATGTTTAAGGGAATAGGATTAAATCTTGTAAAGTTGTAAGGAAATGTAATTTTTTCTGCCATTGCTTGTTTAGACGAGTTAACTTTGATATAGCTAACCCGCCAACGTGGAATTGTGTTATCAGATAATTATTTGTTTCTTCTCACTAATTTTATTTATCAGTTTATAAGTTTAACCGTTTCGTTTGTTTCCTTGTTTAGGAAGTGGAAAAACTTATACAATGAAACCATTGCCCCTTAAAGCATCTCGGGATATCTTGAGATTGATGCACCATACTTACCGGAACCAAGGTTTTCAATTATTTGTCAGCTTCTTTGAGATATATGGAGGGAAACTGTTTGATCTCCTCAACGAACGGAAGTGAGTTGTATCAGCTTTGTCTTGTTTGCAATTCTTGTTGTCATTTGCAGGCCATAGATATTCATGAAACTCGAACTCTCCTTGTGCAGGAAACTTTGTATGAGAGAGGATGGTAAACAGCAAGTTTGCATTGTGGGTTTGCAAGAATACAAAGTATCAGATGTGGAGACAATTAAGGAGCTCATTGAGAGAGGGTCTGGAACAAGAAGTACGGGCACAACTGGTGCGAATGAGGAATCATCCCGATCACATGCCATACTTCAACTTGTGATTAAGAGGTCATCTGATGGCAGTGAAACTAAGCCTCCTCGAGTTGTTGGCAAGCTCTCCTTCATAGATCTTGCTGGAAGTGAACGGGGTGCAGATACTACGGACAATGATAAGCAGACAAGGTATAGAACTATAGATAGGAAGTGCTGTTTTGTTTCTTTATAACGGGTCTCCTCCAAATGTTTGAAATTTTGATCCTCACATGTTGGTTCCAATGTACTGGCGTAAGCAATATTACATGTGCCACATAAGCAATTTGGGTATTGGATTTTTATATTTAAAACTATAAAAAAACAATTTAATATAAAGAAAAAAGTAAATTATAGCAAGTCATTCCACAGATAACTTCAAATTAAATTCTAGCATTAGATTCCACAAGTAAAATTCCAAAGCATCCATTAAAAAAAATCCATACCATAATTTAAAAAAACTAATGAAAAGAAATCTTTACAAATAACGTCATGCATCGTTCGAGACAGTTTTGCAAAACATATCCAGCCGAATAGAATATCAAGAAAAAGTCACTTTCATCCAAGATAATGTTATCATTATCTTGATAAGTGTAACTTTGATAGGGGAGAGATTCAACTATCAAAGTACCCCGGCGGGAGTCCTCCGAATTCTTCCAACCCTAAAAATCATCAATCGGGGGTCAAGCTCATTTCTTTCCCTTTGTCCTTGTATTAAGTTAAAAATTAAATAATGAATATCACTAAAATCGTAAGTAACCTACACATAAAACTTAATTTTGAACTTAGTTATGCTTCTTTGAAGTTGGAGAAGACTCTACATCAATAAGAGGTGCTCCCGTATCAAAATCGCTATCAAATACCCAATTGACACGCTCCTAAAAGAATCTCGTTAAAATAACTCATCATCTTCAAGCCAAAAATGATTCTTAGGGAGGGCGGGGTCTTCCTTCCCCGTGATCTACTCATTATCTGAATCAATTTCTTCAACACAAAGAGGATTAATTTTGTCCTTTCTTTTGTTGCATCTCTCTTGGTTTAGTGTGTAGTATTTCGCATAAAGTAAAGCATTCAATCTTTGATGGGCTAATGTATTCCTCTTTTTCGTGTGTGTATTTAAAATTAACAAAGATAACATATTTAAAAGCTTCAATGTTTGAAATAATGATTATTAGTTTGGCTCACACTATTAACTAACAAATATAAAAGTAACAATTACTGAGGCCGCAAAAGTACTACAATTTCTTTAACACTCGAAGCACAACATGAAAGACTAAGCACTCGCATGGCAAGATTGGCAAGCTCGGGTGCCCTACTCCTAAAACGCTTCCACCATTGGCCTATAAAATAAAAAATATCAAATTACACAAGTAAGTTCTCATAGTAATTGAAAATGTTAATGAAATTTGAAGTTAGAAAGCAATACTCGTAGATGCTTGGTTCCAAAACTCGGTATCGGTACCGGAATCGGACACCCGATTTTCAACTCGGTTTTGGCATCGGGCGATACGCAAAGATACGCTATTTAGAGAGCTCAAAAAATTCCGGAAAAAATATAGAAAATAAAAAAAAAATAAGATTACAATGTGGACCAATGAGATACATTCAAACCCATCATTCAATATGCTTTGCATTGTAGAATTGATTATACTGAAGCGCGACAGAGTCGCCAGATTCAATATTGCATAGTAAACCAATAATAATATTGAAAAACAATCTAATGACACATAAAACTTGATAAAAAATTTACATGGAAGATAAATAGAAATGATTACAATGTTTCGTCATTTTCTTCTCCCTATTTAGTTGCGGTATCGATCATACATATTTGGATATAGGTAATTTCTTTCAGTTGGGGAAGGAAAGAAATATGAACCATACTGCTCAGATGTTTGGGATGATTGGCTAAATGATCCATAATTTAGAACTTGTGGTTGACGATCTCTCGGTTGACGATCGTGATGATAATATCCAAAACCTCTATACTCAGAACTATTAGTCGAAGACCCACCATATTGTGTCCCTTGATTATATCCATGATAATCATCACTTGTTGTGCCGCTACTAGTAGGTCCATAATGGTTTCTATAACCATCATAGTATCCACCCGTACTAGTACTAGTAGATATTGGAAGTTGTGTCGGACCGTAACTATCTGTGCCACTCCCACTCCCAGAGATACTATGTCTTCCACCGCGGTGTGTATGATCTATCATTAAACCCATTGCCCGTAGTTGATCATCAAGACGTTGCGGGTCATATCTGCTTGAATACTCGTCACTACTAGGGAATCTCGTCAAGTTGTCTAAATGTTTCCATTGTTCACTAATTCCTGGGCGATAACCATGATCCGTGTCTTGTGTGGCATAGTAGTTTTAATCTCCTTGTACCCATGTCATACCACCACCGTGCTGTGTACCAGTATTGTAAGAACCACCCATTTGTTGGCGACCACCAACTCCACTCCTTTATCGGCTACTACTCACAGTTTCCCTACTCTAACATCTCCCCTGCCACCACCTGGGTCATCATCATCATCATCACCATCTTCATTACTCATAAGTACCAGGAATATCTTGTCAACCATCATTACCACCATGATCAGCACCAGAACTAGAAAGAACACTGACCGGTTCCGGTTGATTGTGACCCCCCCGTCCTCCTTCCCCTTCGTTTTGTTGAATACCTTCATCCAACCAATCTAAGTCATCGACTGGTAAGATCCCTTTATCATTCTCTCAGATCCACTCATCTACGATGTCATCATCCTCAAATATTGAACTAAAGTCTATCGAATTGTTGAAATCTTCGGTATCTCGCATGTACATCAAATTCCTAACTCTAGGTCGCGAATTATAATGCCCATATACCAATTTATGTAATTTTTTTATTGCCAATCGGTTGCGAAGTTTTGTATGGATGGGAGACCATCTGCTCCAATTTCTCTCACGGCCCGAAGATTAGCATGTTTGGCTCAGGACATTGATAGCATTGCGTCTAAGATTGGGTGCATCCTCACCGTAATTTTTCCACCACTCAGCTAGAAAGAGAAGATTTGATTGCTTGTTTGGTAAGATCTGAGCCAAATGCTCCTCTCCTATCTGTAAAGAGTTTAACCTAAAAAGCAAACAGATCAATTTAGAGACAATACAAATATGAAATAAATATAACTCGATGGAAACGAATGTGATACCTCATTTATTACCAATGCCTGTTTTTGTACGTCTGGCTCTAGACTTTTAATGACCTCTTTTAGTCCGATTCTTATTTCGGGATGGTTTGAAAAATTAGATGAATACTGAAACACCGGATTTAAGAAATATCCTGCGAATTGCAAGTCTCGATGCAATTGTCTCTCCCATCTTCCATCGATCACCTGCCAATACTTCTTCCAGTTTTTGACAGTTGCCTGGATTGCTTGTTTTGCTTTATCCACCCCTTCGTAAATGATAGACAGTGTAGGCTTTTTATCTTGGTCTACGATCTTCAAAAGCAATACTAAGGGATCCATAATCTTGGCAACTTCGGCGGCTCGTTGCCAGAATCAATCTGCCAGAATTAAATCCGACACTTTAGTGGTCGCACTCCTTCGGGTTCTCTCACGGTTGAATTCACGCCATTCATTCGTGGTACACGCTTCAAGTCAGACAGATAGCGAAATGAGACTCTCAAGGGCAATAAACTCGGTGACGAATCTCGTAATACCTGGTCTTAGCAACTCCCTATTTTTGGTATGCTCCTTTATTAAATTCCCAACTTTTTGACTATTATATATGAAAGAGGCAATTGATTTGGCATCATTCAATGCCGACTTGATTGATTTCGTATTTCCAATTTCCTTGAGCATCAAGTCAAGACAATGTGGTGCACAAGGTGACCAGATTAAGTGTCTCCTATTCGCCATCAATAATGCGCCAGTCGCTTTAAAATTTGGCTCGTTATCAGTGACAATATGTATGACGTGAGCCTCGCCAATTTCCTCCACAACTTTATCCATAAAGGAAAAAATATAGTCCACCGACTTGATTTTGTTAGTTGTGTCAATAGACGTGTTAAATATCATATTACGATCACAGTATACCATGAAGTTAATGATAGGTTTCTTTGCCGTTGAACTCCACCCGTTACACATGATTGTGCAACCATACTCGGGCCATTTCTCCTTTAGAGTTGCTATGTACGCATCCACCTCTTTTACCTCCTCATCCATGTAAACACCTCTAATCTGATAACCACTAGGGCCTTTAATCCATGGACCCTCCATAACAATTGTATCAATCATATGTTGATAGGTAGGTCTGCTATCAGCAACATGAAACGGAATGGCATTAAAATGAAAGAACTTGCTAATGGCCTTCCCAACCTTCTTGAGTCCAACTGCAAAGAACATGGATTTCACAGTTTTCTGACTAGACTTCCTCGACCTAAACATGAAAAATTCAATTCCTTTAGCATGCAATTCAACCCTTTGTCTCAATGACCACGATCGTGACACGTGTAGTCGCTTAGGCCCGATGTGGATGGCCTTGCCCCAGAAATGGAATGTCTATATTCGTCATTTGTCATTGTTCGACTTTCTTTCATAGCAACCTTCAACTGTGCTAATTCTAAACGGGTCGCATCATTTTCAGTTTCATCATCATTGGTGTCTTCTTCTTCATCGTAGTATTGGGTTTGGTCACGCAAATTCTCTATTAGTTTCTCCTTCTTCCTCTTCTAAAGGCTCCGTAGCTTGGCACCATCAACAAGAGCTTTTTTCACCATAGCTGCTATCTCCCGGGGGACATGACGACAAGGTTCGACATTCTCTTATACACCTGCCAAGTGGTCTTTCTGTCTTGTAACACCACCATTACAAACCTTGCTACAATAATTGCAAGCAACCAACCTTTCTCTTATCTCCACTAATGGCAGTTCCATGTTCCCAATCCAATATCTAGTTTAAGAGCCGATCTACAAAATAACATCCAAAAAATAGAGTTAAAACAATTTTTTTGAAAAAAAATTACTCTACTAAAAAAAATAACATTTGCGTCTTTTTTTTAAAAGAACCAGACGCGGACCTTTAAAAATAAGAGAATATTGATCAATTGGGTGTTTGAGGGACTTTTTGAAACAAAATAAAAAGGATTGGACTAAATGTGTATTAAGAAATGTTTGAAGGACTATTTGGAAATTGATCCATGTTTTTTATAGTAGAGGCAGTTTTTTTTGAAAAGATTTGCATATTTTTTTATAAAAAAATAACATTTCTTTGGAAAACTGTAACATTTTTTAAAAGATTTTTTGTGAATTTTTTAAAAAGATTTTTCTAACATTTTTTAAAAGAATTTTAAAAAATGCACATGTTTTTTTTACAAATATACAAATACAAAAAAATACATGTGTTAACTATGTCAAAACCTTAATATACAAATACGAAAACAAGACACTCACTTATTTTAATCTCCCCCCCCCCCCAAGAAAGACACGCACGCCACTCACCCTCTTAAATCCCCACCCCCCCAAAAAAAACCTCTCACTCGAATTAACCCCCAAAATGCACCGGTCTTCTTAAACCTAAGAACGAAATAGGAGAGAGAGAGAGAGAGAAATCTTGGGCCGACGATACCTGTGCTTCTCCGGCGTGTTAATTAGGGCTTCCAGCTGGTTCTTTTGGAAGAAAAATGATGTGTATGAGTTTGAAAGTTGCTGGTTTGTTTTATTGCACAAGATTGTACCATTTTTCAACACTCGTGACTTGGTTTTGTCCCCATCAGCTGTAAAAGGTAAGTTCTTCCAATAACCCCTGTTTTTTTTCAAGATTTCCTGTTTTATTTCAAGATTGTACTGTTTTTTTCAAGATTGTACAATATTCCCCCTTTTTTACTTCATCTCGTCCGTGTTTCTTTATCTCGGCCGATATATCGTCCCCTTAAATTGGACCAGGCGATATATCGGCGATTCAAGCCAATATCGTCCGTATCTGATATTCTTTCGAATCGTGTCCCGGTATCGTCTCGTCCCCCGCCGATTTCGAGTTGACTCGGCCGAGACTTTGAACCATGCGTAGATGCATTATTCTTGATTACTGAGCCACGGGAGTTCCAAAATCTTCCTTTCCACTGTCATCAAGGTGTCATAAAGGTCCCACTGGATATCGGCTTTGAGATGATCATCTACTAATAACATCCTATGATTCCTATCCATGTAAGCATACAACCCTCTCTAATTTCCTCCCAATTAGAGAACTTATCTTGAAAACGCAATTAGGGGTTCAAATAATATCTAGCCGCATTTAAAGGGGTGATGAGGTTGTAGCATCAACCTTCCATGTATTTTCCTCCCAATTCCTCCATACTTCCCCCCCGCCCCCCCACCCACACACACCCACACAAAAAAAATTGATATTCTCTTTTGCACTATCCATAAGCTCATTAATGTACGCTGTAAAACTATAAATGGCCTCTCAGAATAAACCTCCCTCAAAACACTAACAAGTGAGGCAACGGTCTTAAAACAAAAGTCCACATGTGGCAAAATATTTGTCTCATTTATATTACTTCTCTTCATGACTTTTCCATTGGTCATCGCTGTTTGAGAACATTCAGCCCACTTGTTAGAAGCAGACATAATCACCGCTAGTGCTCTTTTATAGTCAAGGCATTGGAGAGTGAGAAATGTCGTAGTAAAATGAGTTATTGTTGGACGAAAAAGTTAGCCATTATTAGTACGATCAAACGAAACAAATGCGTGGCAATAAATGAACTTTATAACTCGGTTAGCATTTTCAATTGTATCTGAATGACTTTCAACCTCCCAAGGTTCTCTACTATTAAATCTATACAATGTGCCGCACATGGGGTTGACCATAATGTTTCCTATTCTCCATAAGCTTCCTCCTGCGCTCATACAATTAATGGCATTAAACGTTATCATGACATTCTCCTCACCAACTTCCTTAACATCATCAAGGTAATTGAAAAGTAACTCCCCATTTTGTATTATGTTAAACATCATACTTCAACAACTGTGCTATTCACAAAAACGTTAATAAAAACTCTTCTCTTACCATCTGTCCAACCATCAAACATAATTATGCAAACCATACTCCTATCCACGATTTCTTGTGTTCTTTGATAAAAATATTGTTGTCATCAACTTCAGCTTTAAGATCCATATCTTCAATTCGTACATGGAAGGGGGCTTAAATTCTTTCCCATGAGAGGCAATATCATCACACACAGGGAACCGGTGCAGGTCATTGATAGCTTTGAACAGGATGGCAACATAATACAAAAGCGACCAGCTTTACAACAAACTCCATTTCTCTCCTCATTTTTTATGCCTAGTTGAGTGCAGATTGCGTAAATTTGGAGTTAACAAACTTATCTAGGCCACTACCTAGAGTGTCTTCCTCTCTGTCTTCCTCAATCCCATAACTTGAACCTGCTGCTAAACCCAACCTCACCTGGCAAACTATTTTGTTTACTTTATTCTTCTGGGACCGTTTTGCAAGCTAAATTACCGTGGGTACGCCCCAAGTGGTCTTTCAAACGAGTTATACCCCACTCAATTAGAATATTGACGATGCTATAAAAAGAGCTAGGCGGCAGGTGCCTAGGCGCCACATAGACATTTATTTTAAACACATTTTACAAAGATATAACATTGATTTACTCGTTATCATTGTTAACAATACTTTAAAAAGCTTTCAACATTACATTTCTTTCAAGTCCCATACATAGAGAAAGGATTGCCAACACTAAGACAAATAGTGGAATCATTACACAAAAAATATTTTGTGCATTTGATACTTGATCCCTAAAACAAATAACAATAGTACACAAGCAAAAAATAATGCTATAGTAGATATATCAGTAGTTTGGGTTCCTTCGCGGGTGTTTGGATGGAATCATAGTGGTGGTGCTGGTTAAAGGTTGAAAATGAAATGGGTTTTGACTACAAGTATGGTTTGAATGAGTTTGTAAAGCTGAATATTAGTTCATGTCTGTGTCTTGCTTTCCTGATGCTTTGTTGCTGGCTTGATATTTCAGTAGTTTGGGTTTCTTCGTGGTAAGGATTCATGGTGGATGGAGAGAATTATGATGGTGGTGCTGGTGCTGGTGCTGGTTAAAGGTTGGAGTTGAAATGGGTTTGGTCTACAGTTTGGTTTGAATGAGTTGTAAAGCTGGTTTAGGTTTTGTATAGTGGCTGCCAGTTTTTTTTTGGTGTACGCTTCCTATTGGCTAAAGGTTTGGTGATAATCACGCGTTTTTTTGTGGTGAGCATTAGTGTTGAACAACTGGTTATCATTACCTTAGGTTTTGTTACAGGTTGGGTTTTGTAGATGGGTTGGGCCAATTGTTTTGGCTCTTTTTTTCTTTGTTTGTTTCAGGCCGGTAGATTGTGTATAGGTTATATTTCTTTGGGCCTTTTGTTGGTTTGCATGTAGTTGGGATGGATTGTAGCCCAATTACCCACATATTTGTATTCTTTTTCCTAATTAATAAACTTACATTTTACCAAAAAAATGCAATAGTAGATATAAAACTGAGTAACATTTAAAAAATGTTGCGCGAAAAAATGCTACTATAATCATTGTATATATACAAGACAACATTCATACATTTGATATATATATATATATATATATATATATATATATATATATATATATATATTTGATATATATATATATATATATATATATATAATATTTATACGCTACTATAGTATTATGTACTTGCTATGTAGAATTGGGCTAATTTTAAAAAACGACAATTTTTTCTCTTGGTCAGCTTTCTTGCTGCCTAGCCCCTACACGAGCTGCCTACCCCATGCCTAGGCGGCTCCTAGACGCGCCTTTTAGAACAATGAATATTGACAATCAACTAAGGTTTAGGTAGAATGACCTTCTCCTCCTAGTGTGCATTTTATGATTTTGCGCATTTCGCGGCGCAATTTCAAACACTGGTCTCCTAGAAGGAAAAATCATACAATTAGTTTATTACCATGTGCTATCAAATCATCATATTATAATTATATTAATATGTAGTATATATTTTACATGATCAATATATGGGGATTGGGATTTGGATGTAGAATCTTACCCACCACCAATGTTTAAAAGGCCTTAAGGTGAGGCATTTTCTTGTAAAAAAGCAAGGCATAAGCCTCAATGTCTTGAGCAGTAAGCATATTGCGCATATGATTTTTTTAATTGGAAATATGTCAAAACTAGTAATTTATCTATATATAACGTTCACACAACCATTCCTTAAAAAACATTCAAAGGAGTAATAACTCTACAGCGGATCAACATAACTTTATAAAAAAAATTGCATAAATAACATGTTCTTCAACGTATCATGAAAGGATTGCTTGTATTATTGACTTTTGAAACAATATTTTGAATGGTTTGTTAAGAAAAAGTACAAAAAGCAAAAAATGTGCAAAAAACTTTACACGAGTGTTAAGTTTTGGTTGGGTGTATTTTTTTTTTTCTGTAGAATATTACAAAAAGCATAAGCTTTTAGTGCTGCACGTTGTTTAGCATTAGCCTCGGACATTTTCCCCTCAAAAGGTAAACTAATGCTCGTCCTTAAGGCTTATGGTTTTTGACATTTTTTTGACACTGGTTACAAGTTACAATTGTAGCCCTGGATGGCTGGCTAATATCCCTGCTTACATATTGTTTTTGACCAGTTACTTGCATCTATATGGGCTCCTTCTTATGGGTGGCATTAGTCCAACTATTGTTGGGCTGCTAGGATGAAATAGCCTACTTATAGAAGATGTGAGCATCCTCCATATAACTGCCACCACAGTCTCCCTCCTCGACCTCCTTTTTTTCCCCTATCCGAAAAGAAGAAGTTAGAAAGTTGCGTTGGAGTTTCAGACCAAAAGCTGTTTTTCAGCCATGTACGTATGATACCTACATGTGATTGGTGTATTAATCAGAGCAATAGATTCCACTCTCAAAGTTTTGAAATCCTTATATCCAAAAATCATATTCAATGGGTGATTTTAACCATAAATTTAGCATTGTGGTTTTTCTTTAGACACGATAATTCATGAGGATGCTTATGTTCATGTGGGCCTAATTACTCTTCTGATGATGAGCAGTCTTTATGTTATGGAAATATGCGTAGTTGCTTTTCCACACGTTCTAATTAGGTGTTTCGGCATATCTAATGCAGAATGGAAGGCGCTGAGATTAATAAAAGCTTGCTTGCATTAAAAGAATGCATAAGAGCTCTTGACAACGACCAGGGTCATATTCCTTTCAGAGGCAGCAAATTAACTGAAGTCCTGAGGGATTCATTTGTTGGGAACTCTCGTACTGTTATGATATCTTGCATTTCTCCAAACGCTGGATCGTGTGAACATACTCTCAACACCTTACGATACGCTGACAGGTATAACATAACCAAAATATTTGTCGCTTATTTGAATTATTATTATTTTTTTATGTAAAGTTTTGAATTTATATTACTTTCTCCCTGGATTTCTATTTTACTTGACCATTACTTGGAAATTCTACATTTTAGGGTTAAGAGCCTTTCAAAAGGGAACAAGAAGGACGTTTTATCTTCAACCTTAAACCTCAAGGAATCAATGACAACGTCATTATCTTCTGTTTTACCCCCTGTATCATCTACCTTTGACGATGACATAACTGATTCATGGCCTGAACAAGCTGATGGAGAGGATTATGATGAATCAGAAGAATTCTATGAGCAAGAGAAACCATCGTGGAATAAACATGTTAAGGTTGAATCATACAATCTCTCAAATTCAGAAGATAAAATGAGGAGGTCCAATGGTCAGGCAAAATGGAAGGAGCCGGCGAAACTTGATACCAGACACTCACATTCTGAGGATGATTTGAATGCCCTGTTAAAGGTATGAATTGTAGGGGAATTATTGCTCGACTTTTATGAGCTTCAAGTCTAAAATATGCTAACATCTATTTCTTGTATTATATTATCTCAGGAAGAGGAAGATCTTGTTGATGCTCACCGGAAACAAGTGGAGGAAACAATGGATATTGTTAGAGAGGTCTGTGGTAATCTGAATTTGTCTTGTTACATTAATGTGAGTAGGAAATATTTTCAGACAAGTATGTGCTACTTCATTGTTTCAGGCCCGAAATTTGGGTTCTCTTTTCTGTATCACATGTTCAGTGGTGGTAAGACCCATTGCTATGTACCAAAATAAGAAGAAAGGCCCATTGCTTGATGGCACCTAGGCGCTGATTAAGGATATTACAAATGTAAAAAACATCGTCTTTAAAAGCTTTTGGAAATATGGATTCCGACACTTCGGGGGTGTTTGTTTTTACCTCTTAATGTTGAATGTGGATGCCCATTCAACATTAAGAGGTAACATTAGGTGTTTGTTGTTTACTTCTTAATGCTGAATAAAAGCTAAATTTCGCTATTTAACATCATGAGGCAACCACTTGGTGGATCCTAAATCGTAATAAAATTTCTTTTAAATTTGGCTATTTATATATATATATTAATAATGCTCTTGTGCGGACTAGTCCGCATTTTAAGAATTCGGACCGGACATGTGTCACCCAATTGTGCACCTAGAAATTATCGCCTAAATAATAGGCACTCTCTCTCTTTTCTGGGCTCACCGTCAGGTGACACATGTCTGGTCCGCATTATTAAAATGTGAATTAGTCCGCACAAGAACAGGACTTATATATATATATATATACACACACATATATATATATGAGAATTCACACCTACATCATGCTCAATACATCATTCATACATCACACCTAGTTGTAGGACCTAATTTTTTTTTTTTCAATTTTTTTCTCTTGAAATTAACCCATCAATAAATTCATGTTCAAAAAATTAGGTCAAAATACATTTTGTAGCTATTTTTAAAAAATTCACAAAAAACTGTTCAAAATACCTTTTATTTATAAGGGTCTGCGCCTGCATTTTTTTGTGGATTCTTTTACAGATAGCTACAAAATTTATTTTGACCAAATTTTTTGAATGAGTTGATAGGAAGGTTAATTTCAAGAGAAAAATAAAAAAATTGGAAAAATAATTTCCTAGGGCCTAGAACTAGATGTGATGTATGGTATGATGTACATCATGATGTAGGTGAGCCTTTCTCTCTCTCTCTCTCTCTCTCTCTCTATATATATATATATATATATATATATATATATATATATATATATATTATTATTATTATTAAGACAATACTGATTTTTAATACATTGAGAAACAAGTAATAGTGGTTAAATAGGCTTAAACACGCAGCATCCATTTAGAAGTTCACCTGGACAAAATATATTTTTCCCGGCTCCAATGCTCATCATCTGTTTAAAAACCGAAGTGCACCTTAGGGTTTGAAAATTGTCATCAATCAGCAGCAACTAGATATGTTTGGTAGACCCACCTGCTGAGTGGAGAAACAATGTTGCGTACTTCATTTATATGTATTAGAGATATGGAGTTTGTAGAGGTTTTTATCAATGCAATTTGAAGTTTAAAATTTTTCTTTCACATTTGTAGGAGATGAGCCTGTTGGTCGAGGCAGATCAACCGGGAAATCAGTTGGATGGTTACGTATCTAGATTGAGCGCGATTCTTTCTCAGAAAGCTGCAGGCATCCTTGAGTTACAAAACCGTTTGGCTCATTTTCAAAGGCGTCTAAAGGAGCACAATGTTCTTGTATCTTCTGGTCACTAAATTTGTATGAAATTTGCATGTAGAAGTCGGATGTGATTGGTATTGCTTTGAGAATGTAACTGCTGCGCTCAACCCATCTGTTAGTTTGGTTAATGCAGCTGTGTGGTTTCACTGGGAGCATATTTTGCTGCCAATATTAAAACTTGGAGTTTTCTTCAAGATGGAGGATGATTTCTTAGTCACTCTGCAAGTTTTCAATAGCATTTCCCTCCTGGTTTGAAGGGTTGGCTCAGGGCTACAGTTTTCCTTGTTGGATACTAGGGTTAGGGTGTTCCTTATTGATTGTGGCCCTATCTATAATTTACAATTCATGTTATTAATTCATTTTTTTTTGACAACAGTAAACCATGGATTTACGTGCTATTTAGCATGCTTTTGTAAAGCCCCAGAGCTGCTTAATTTCATGATAAAAACGATTTTTCTTGTCAAGTACACATTTGTTTACGCTTGAAACCGGATGATATTATATTTGGTTAAAATTCGAAGAGTTTGCTAACAGATGTATAAATACAATTTTTTTTTGGGGGTGGTGCCTTGGTAATGCTCTGTACTCTCTCTCTCTCTCTCTCTCTCTCTCTCACTATATGTATATATGGTGAGAGAGAGAGAGAAAGAGCTAGATGTTCAATTTACCTAAAATGAATTAATTTTTTAACTTGGTATAAAAATGAATTTTTCAATCAAACTTGGTGGAGATGATTTTCATAGTAAAAAGGTCTTCTATAAATTATATCATAAAAAACCTTAACTGGAAAGTGGACGAGATGGTTGTCCAAAACTTTCAACAATCGAAAATGAACATGAGCATATTTCGTCCAAACCTCATTACGATCCAAAAGAATGTTGCAGTTCCTTTTTCGCTATTCCGATTCTCAACCGATGACCGAACTTTAATCAGGAAACAATACTTGCAACAAAAGACTCGTAGCCAAAGTAAACAGCGTTAGGGGTTAGGTGGTAACTTACTGTTTTAATAAGTTGTAAGCTATTACAACAAAAGACTTATAGCCAAAGTTAACAACGTTGTGTGATTAGTAAAGAGCTAGGCTATTGTTTGTTGCAGTGGCTGATGATCAACTTATAAGCTATTATTATAGGTTATCAGTGAATGTGAAATAACCTGAGCTAAAAAATTGTGGTTGGTGCACTAACAATCTAATTGAAGGAGTTTCTAACCAATATTAACACCTGAGAACATAGCCAAAATATGTAAAAACGGTAAAGTTTGTAATGTAGGTTTCTGATTACTTTCTAGTAAACCTGGCAACATGTCGGCTCGGGTTGTGTTCGTGTTGGGTCTTAACGAATTCGTATGAAATTCTGCTCAACCCGAACAAGATTCATTAACTTAATGGGTCATGAATCCAATATTCGTACACGATTCGTTTTCTTAACGGGTTACACGATGCGAACCCGTTTAACCCGTTTCTAGGTTGTACTAAAAATGGTTTGGGTTTTGCTGGTTCTTTCAATCAAAGAGAGATAGTGCCTATAATTTAGTTTATAATTTCTGGGCTCATCGGCAGGTAATACATGTCTGATCCGCACTCTTAAAATACGGACTGGTATGCACAAGAGCAGTACTGTGTGTATATATATATGTGGTATATCGCTCTTCACATGAATAAAAGTGTTGTCCCATATTAAAATCAATTCCATTTTGTTGTCTCAATGTCAAAATAGTAATTCTAAATCTACACTCAAATCATACCTCGCTCAATTATAAAAAAATGTCTTGGTTAATGTGTAGGATCTATAAGAGATCCATTAAAAAATCACTCAATGACTTTTTGACAACTAACCAGGGCATGATTGATGGTATGAATTGAGGGTACATGTAGAGTATGATTGATGGTATGATTTGAGAGTACATGTTAAATTACTCATGTCAAAATTCATATGAAAAATGATGTATACACGGGTGCCATCAATTCATACGGAAATTAATATCACATTGGGTTCCATTAAGTGCACTACATGATTTCACCATGTGTTCTGAGATTGTACTTTAGAGTATGATAACCATTTAAACCACTTGGTAGTTGCACTAAATTTTTGTACATGTAAATTGAATATAACCCAAGTGATTTTTTTGACACACCTAAACCCAGTTACATATAATTAAATTTGAAAGCCAAAGTGAGTAAAACCATCATTAAATTAACCAAACCATAAACACGAGTCTTAATTATTAATTATAGAATCATCAACATAAGTCCATAAAACTAAAAACTTTTTACAAGTAAAGGACTTATGCTTATACAAACTTGCTTGAAGAATAAGTTAACTTAATTACATCATTTACATTTAAACAAAATCATTATTTTACCCACTCTTGACTAACCCAACCAAACCTCCTGGATTTGGCAGTGATATCACATTACCTGAAAAATATAAACATAAGAACTGTGAGCAAAATAGCTCAGTGAATGCATCACTACTACATCATTGAATAAAATTAAATGCAATAAATCATATTCATATAATAGTGTATTAACTTATTCGGTCCATTCATAATGAATGACCTAACTTTTCGAATTATGATTCATATATTCTGTTTGTAATATATAATTCTCCCTCATTCCTGGCCCATGAGTAACCTCTTTTCTGCAATAGACAATGTTCCCCCATTTCGGGTCGGGGAGTAACCTCTCATTTCGGTAAATCGAAACGAACAATTTCATATTCATAATGTTATGATCATATTAATAACAATGTACAAATATATTTTTCCAATGAGTACGCTCATCTTGGGTTGTCAACTATGTATTTACGTTTCCTTCGGGTGGCGCTGAACTGGGTGGATTAGACCTTACACCTTGAAAGCGCCTTTAAGATTTTCTTAGAATTTTTTCCTAGCTTTTCTTATAACTCTTTCTTCCTTAAACTTTTCCTTTCTCTTTCCTCAAGCTAGAAACTCTCCAAACTGACCAAGGGTTAAATTTAATGAAGAAATAGGTTATATTGAGAGGTTTAAGTTGACAAAGGTTGCCTTCCTTTCCAACCAATTAAATTAAATCATTTGGTTTGATAAAAGACAAATTACCACTTAAAAGGAATGGACAGATTTGCCCTTTGTTCATAAATTTGGTATAATTTCTTACTTGTTCATCCATTAGATACGCCGTTTATTGTATTATAAACCTAAATCACATATCTACAACTATTTAGTTTTCACCTTGAGTCAGTTGCTATATGATAAGGGTTTAAACTAGTCTCCAACATAAACATTCCTACCGAAAACTTCGAAATTTTATGTTTGAAACCAATTCGACATTTCATGATCTTTGAATGTAGGATTCGATATATATATAATGCATTATCCATATCACATAAGTTAAGCATGATTAAAATAGAAATCATCATAATTATATTCGAGTTGTCACATTTTTCGAGTCCAAATTCGACGTTTATAATCACATTTGACTGTGTTGGATAGGGACCAGTTTTATTAATGGAAAAAATAGAATCTTTTGATATGTTTTAACTTTTTACAATGTTTGATACAAAAAATGGAACTACTTTTTTGTATTTATTTTATTTTATTTTTTTTATCTTCTCCAATTGTATAAAAATTTTCGGAGTAATGTGAGAAAAGTCTGACATATATATAATTATCATTTCCAGGTATGGAGTCGAGCATACAATAATTTTTTTTACAAACTAAGATAAAACATCACGAAATATATGTGGTTAAACAAGTCGACCCTGTGTAGTCCTTGGGAAAAGAGGAGAGGGGATTCTTTATTATTAAAGAAAAAACTTGGAGTGACAAGATTGCTAACTGAGAGTCCAAGTCAATTATACAAGAATGGGTTGTGACTAATTGCCAATATATGCCCTCCTTATATAATGGGGTCTTATTTATGCAAATATTGAGTCATATATCTATATAATACTAAAGAGAATGGGTTTAGCTCTAGTCACTAAGACTCTAATACTTGAGATATCAATTTGCATCTATCAAAGTATGTTAAAAGAGTCATGTCATGGTTGGCCATGCTCGAGCTTGATCGAATTAGTACAAGGATATTCTGGGCAATACGTGCCACATATCTTGTTTAGTATGCCAAGTCGACTCCACTTCCCTTAAATTTTCCCCATAATAGTCGACCTGATTATGTTAATTGTTTCTTAAGGCATGCGTGTAATATGAGGCCGAAGTGCCTTAAAACTGACATGTGTCCCACTTAGAACAACTGGGACCATAATTATTTCCATCTTTGCACGTAATCCCTAGTTTTAGGATTGCGTGCGCCGTTCCTGATGGTTACCAAGGTTATGATTACGCATAGAGCACGGGACCAAGGCGCGTGAAGGGAAAAACTCCCAATACGGTTGTCACTTCATTGCCTTTTGACATTATAAGCTTATTAGGGAAGCAAAGTCTTTTCCGCTTTCTTTTCTTTTTATTCATTTTTAGTCAGATACAAAATATTTTTGTCTCTTCTTCATTTTTCATCATTTCTACATAAATTTCTATGTAGTTTTCAAAGAACTTTATCTCTTTCTCCCCTTTTTGCTTGAAATGTCTCCATGACCAAATATCTAAGGAAATATAATATCTTATATTAAGTTGACTTCAAGGATTTTGTAAAATCCTTTAAAACGTAAAAATTGGGG
Source organism: Sambucus nigra (assembly GCA_949130495.1). Lineage (NCBI taxonomy): Eukaryota > Viridiplantae > Streptophyta > Magnoliopsida > Dipsacales > Adoxaceae > Sambucus > Sambucus nigra. The sequence continues at coordinate 556,479,124 of OX422212.1, read as the reverse complement.
TTTTCCTTGAGGAAGAAAATATTTATGGCCTTAACCTAGGACATATCTTGATTTATACCTTCACTATAATGGAAGGGAGGGTTCGTTTACGCTTCCACCCATTTCTGGTGGAGGCACTCCATCACTATGGAATATTGCCCCACCAAGAAAATGAGGTTTTTTTAATCATTACGGGGATGGTTGTAGTCAACCATATTTGTGGAATAAATTTGGATTTTTATGAAATCAGGTATTGCTATGACACTAAGTCCAATAATGAGTCAAATGCATACCATTTCAAGGCTCAAGATAAATCTCAAAATCTAGTAAAATGGATTCCCAAAGCCCATAAGAAACGTATAAAGATGTTTTTGAATCTCTTTATAAAGAGAGATTGAAAGTACAGGTTATATGGATCCACTTGTATATTAGGTCACACACATAAAAGATTTAATTTTTAGCGAAGTTTTATCTTCATTAGAAATAGTAAACATGAAAGATAAAGTCCAAAGCTAAATATGAAAAACCAAATATCAAACCAAAACAAAAGAAGAAGTTTGAGGAAAAAATCCCTTGCCGGCAAAACCTTTTTATCATCACTGTTTAAGAATTAACAAACACATAACGACTTACAGACTATTTAGAGATCCACCAACTATATACACAGTAATCTTCTTAAAATCTTCAAACATATACGACACAGTTCAATACCATCCACAGAAAACATCTTTTCCCTCGATATCCACCGATCAGCCTCAGAATACAAAATTCTTTCTTCTTCAGCACTAGAGATCTAATCTCCACAAATGTCAGTAGTAGAGCAACACTCTATAAGGGTTTGATGTCGGTTATGGAACTAGGGTTTGACAAACTCAATAAATCATTATTGGGATGAAGATTTATAAAATTATAAAGTATTTCTCTTAAAACAAAACTTGTGTGAGACTTTTGTATAATTTTTTTTCCGCCAAAAGTGTTGTGAAAATCAGTCCACAAGAGTCCTTTATATACAAATCACGATTTTCGAGGGGTGATGGTGGTGGTTGTTTGAACGAAAAAAATAGTTTCGTTCAAATGAAAATGACATTTCATTCGAACGAAAACACTAGTTTTTTTCTAACGCGTTATAGTCTCGTTCGAACGAAAAACCCAGTCCATTTTAACGAGTATCCAACGAACTTCCAACAGGTGCAGATCTGTCAATTAAAGAGACCCTGTTTGAAGCTCGTTAGAAGTTTGTTCCAATGAACTAAGACCTTCATTCCAATGAGAGGCAAAGATCATTGTAAGTAGAATTGGTTCTCGTTCTAACGAGATACCACATATGTAACCCACATACATCAAAATTAACTACACATGCCTTGCGTGATCATACAGTAAAGGTATGCTCAATTACCTTACTAATCGCGATTCAATTCTTCTTGAGATTACCCCACTTATTCAACTAGTGGTGCAAACATCCCTAGTGCTCCCTACCTAGCACTACTTGGCTTCGCTGGCCTTAAATCATATAATAGCTCCCTACTCAAACCATTATATCTTTACACACGTAATTCCTAACATACTAAAGTAATGTCCTAGAGCCCAAATATCTCTTAACTCCCGACATTTACTAAGCTTTACAGATGAACGTCTTGCAAGTGTAATCCAAATAAGGAACCCTCACGATACACTATTGCCTAGCTCAGTCAGTTATCGAGATCCGTTGGCCCAAGATATAATACTGAGGCACTCAAAAACCTTGCCCTAAAAGCTTTTAAATCTAGTATCTCAACTCCCACCTCTCCCAATGAGTCATACGATACGGCGTTCGCACTATAACGTAGTCCCCGATGCTAAGTCGATCCAAATTCGATCTCTTGACTCGAATATCACCCCGCTATTTCCTGAATCACATCAGTAAAGTCCCTAAACACATTGATAAAATCTAATCAGACAACTAAACTCTTTGAAAGTATCCTCCTCAATATAATATAAACGCGTGCTCGATCCTCACTCAGGACGAGGCATCGCAATAAGAACCATATCCTGCCCTATTATAAATATAATTTCATTGACGTGTATCAACTCCACCACAACTAGTACAATATTTATAATTACAATTACAAAATCAATTGATAAAATTTTGTGTCTCGATACATTTGAAGATTTCCATCTCATTTTACAAAAAAACACCCCTAATATACATACACAAACAAATAAAATCCATAAATATAAAAATTCCATCATTATTCATCGATTAAAAATAAAAATTATAAAGTTCCTAGTGATTTATAATTCTGCAATCAATATATAAAGTTTTCTTATGGGGAACCCCATATTTTTTCTGACTTCACTTTCCCACCATCTTGTGGAGTGGACTCATTTTCGATAATTTTTATTTCGGCTTCTTCATCGGTCTCCTGTTCAGAGAGACCCAAATCCTCCCCATCCGTTGAAGATATTTTATATGACCTATAAAAAATACAAACATTAACCAAAAGTTTAGAAATCTCAAACAAAAATATACATAAACATCACAACAAACATATCTATACATAAACATCACAAATAAACAGATCTTCTACTCAATACTTATACATAAATAAACAGATCTATAATAGGAATATCTATTATAGATTGTATTAAATCTTCCACTCAAACAAATATATACATAAACAGATCGCATAAGCAAATAAATAAATAAATAAATATATATACACACACATACATACATAAACAAATCGTAGAAGCAGATAGATAGATAGATAGATAGATAGATAGATAGAGAGAGAGAGAATCTACCTTTGCGTGAAATGAGATCCGATTGTTGATCCTTGATCGGTTTATTGATCCGGTGTGGTGCGACATCGACGAGATCACCGGGTGTATGCTAGTTATGAAAGCTTCTGCTTGCTCTTCTATTCTAACACACTATTGGGTGTGGGCGCCTGTGTGTGATGAAATGAAAAAAAAAGATGAGGTGTTTAATTAGTTTAGGGTTTACTTGCAAAATTACATAATTAAGCCCCTCAAACTAAAAATATTATTTTAATTTTTTTCTACATATCTTGACGGGTCGTAATGGTTACTAACGTGTCGTATGACTCGGTATGACATGAACAGTATTCAGGTCTTAGTGGGTTGATATCGGGCGAAGCAAATTTAACCAACCCGATTCGTTATTTTTAATGGGTATATTGTGTTTACCCTATAGTGACCCGTACCCAATAAGCCTTGACCCATTAACTGTTAATTTTGTGTTGTGTCATGTCGTGCCACATTTTTTCAGGTCTAGCGATCACGATAGCCATACTGTAACAGTCCACCATCACTCTACATGTTGTTAACCAGTCCATAGTTAGAATAAAATCATACTCTTACTCACTAACACGAGCATATCTACTACTAAGTATAAAATCCTAATGTCCACACCCACTCGCCTGCAGATGGAACGAATGGGAGCCCTGCTATACAATTGTAAATATACTATCATAATAATATCTAATGTTATATCCATTAAACTTGTCTCAGGCGTGAATCTAATACAAAAAAAAGAATGTGACACACTCATGTCAAATAATACTCGCCTCATGTGCTCATGGATATGAAACATGCTCCCAATCGCTAACGGTGATGGTTGTAAAAGTGATCCATGGATTTTATACACATGTCAAAACTGTAATAGCCCCTACGGAGGTGAAAATGCTAGAATTGCAGGTGGGGCTGGAAGTTGCTGTTACCGCTGCCCCGATTGGCATCTTGTTGTTGACCCCTAGGCCTATTTAGGCAAGCACATTGCATGTGTCCCTGCTCCTTAAAAATAAAACATCTCCCTATAAAATCTTCCTGCCTCTGGCCCTTCTGACCTTGACGAGGCTACCCTTGTCCCTGGCCCAGATAACCACGTCCGTGCTAGCCTCCAGTCTGGTTCCCCTACCCTGCTGGACCTAAGGGGTATGCTGTTAGCTCTGATAGACCCGATTGAAGTTGCTATTACTCGACCTGAATCTCTTAATAGAGTCCCCCTACTGGGAACCCTGCTCATGTTGCATACTCTGTTGCTGTGGTGCCCCGCTTGTACTATTACCCTCTCTTGCCCTGCTGTAGGGGTGTAAACGGTACGATTTGGTCGGTAAATAGTAGATACCAATACCAAAACCAAACTCTGGATGGTAAAACCAAACCGTCCCAGTTTTCCACCCGGTACACCAAAATCAATACCAAACCAAACCGACTGGTATTTTGGTTTTTTTAATAATTTTGATTTTTTTTGGTTTCGATAAATTCTGGTTTTTTTCAGTTTCGGTAAATTCTGGTTTTTTCTGGTTTATGGTTTTGGTTTTTTCTGGTTTCGATAAACAACACTAAAAGCCCCAAAAAACCAAAAACAAAACCAACTGACTTTTTTAAATATTAAAACCAAAAATAAAACCAAATTTTTTCGAGTTTTGATAAATTTGGTACGGTAATTTTGGTAAAATCGGTTCGGTACGGTAATTTTGGTACGGTTTTTTCTGGTTTCGGTAAATTCGGTACGATAATTTTGGTAAATCGGTTTTTTAAATATTAAAACCAAAACAACCAACTTTTTTGCGGTAATTTCGATTTCAGTAAGACCGATTTCTGGTATTTTAATATATGAAACCATAACCATTTTTTTTCGGACCAAAACGGTACGGTACGATAAAAACCCATACCGCTTCCACCCCTACCCTACTTCTTAGGCTCTCCGGTACTCTTTGCTCCCTTCAGATGGAAGAGATGAACCGACAGTGGATCAACGCGACATTAATGAGCTCAGTGTAAGCCCACAACACTGGGTTGTCCAACAAGTGTTGATGAATCCTCCAAGTGAGTCCATCAATTAAATTGAGGACTCTTTTCTCCTAAATGTTCACCTCGTCTGGCACAAAGTTCGCCAAGGGCATGAATTTTTCATCATACTCGACCACAGTTCGGCCCTCCTATGAGAGATTTAGAAATATTCTCCTCATCTCCGTCTGCACTGCTGACAAAAAGAACTTGCGGTCAAACGTCACCCAAAACTCCTGAATAGTCATCGAATACCTCCTTGTTGATGTGGTAACCGACTCCCACCACTGATGAGCTGGCCCAACTAGCTTGAACGTAACTCGTACCTAATTTTGAGTGTTATTGCACTCAATCATACATAAATGTCTCTGGATGTCCTTCTTCCATTGGATAGATACTACAATATTCACACTCCCTTGAAACTCTGGAAAATCACCCTTCTGGAAACTCTCTCTTATTCGTTACCAAACTGAAGGCAATCGGTGAGTCTGAATTGTTGCTACCACTGGAAGTTATGGTTGTGCTTGGGGAAAATTCCATGTCAAGGCCTTCATCTCGGTACTAACCGTCTGTACGATAATAGCCGCGACCTCTACTGCGGTCATAGTCCCCTGAGTGGCCTGCGACTCTGGCTGAGCCTCCTCCTCTGCGACCCTCCTAGCGGCATGTGTTGGTCGACTTCTCCTACTATTTGGCATATGAAACCAAATCAAAATTGTGTGATATTCACTTCAATCATAAATAATAGCAGACGAACGTAAATGCACAATATGAAGTGACGCTCCTAACTATAGTGCTTTATATCAAAGAAACGCAATACAAACAACATATCTAGTTCGTACAAATCCTAAGAACACTAGAACCTGGTACTATGATACCAACTATGACAACCCACCTATTTTAATATCGGGTGGCCAATCCCCAACTAAAATAAAATAAGAGTCTCTGTATGGTTCATTCTCAGTATCACTGTCGCAATAACAATATAATAAAAGTAATACGAACAAACCATACAATCAAAGTGAATGACTAATCCTCATTCATAGATAAATAATTAAGTGTGAAACGAATGTCACCAAATAATAACATCCACGGTATAAAACTGAATAATAAAACTAAGTCCAAAAATAAAATATCTGATAGTACTATAAAAGCCTATCCATTTATGAGCAACACGCCCAAAACTGAAACTGAAATGAGATGATCCAATCTAGACAAAATAATCCGAGGCGTCTAAACAAAGATATAGTGTCCACAACTACTGCAAAGGAAAGTATGGATCTATCCCCGCGGTCCTGACTACTGCTGATGCACACCTGGGGTATAAAAAGAAAAAAAATAAGGAAAAATAATTGCTCGTGGGTTAAAGTTCGAAAAATAAAAAATATTTTATAAGTAGATAATTGTTTTCAATCGATTAAAAGAGTAGTGTATTACATTCATAGTTAATCGTTCCCACTCACATGAGATAAACATCACCTCTTACCTATAGTGCGCACCTAACGTGCTCATTTTTATTTTTCTAATTAAATTACACGGTTTAACTAGGATATATACCCGCTGTCTAAACCCAATCCCGTTAATACTCTATATTAACTAAGTGTAACTACCTTCACTAGGTATACATTCATAAAGAATATGGTAGTGATACACTTGCTATAAAAATAGAGTTACACACAAGATAATACACTCGTGCTAAAAACAGATAGTCAGACAACATAATAACATAGCTATGCCTGTGCTATAACTAGGTATACATATCACATCTCATACACATACATAAATATCACTTGCTATACACGTATAATCACTTCCCCAGACTAAGACCTCATGGATGTATCCCTTATCTGATATTCAGCTCCAGGCATCACGTCTCACATCGAACCATCAGATCGGAATCTCACCACCGATCTCAAACAAAAATACATACAATGGTGGAGGTCATAGACATAGGATCGAGGGTTGCAACCATATCACATTGTGCCCAAATGTTCTCGAAACTTACACCTATACTCACACACGGATAGTGGCCGTGCAATAATACTATGACCTGGGATGGACTGCCAACTACGCGCAACCTCCTACGATATCACTCACGAGTAGGCATGTTTAGTAAAACAAATAGCGCGTGCGCGCGCGCGCGTGCCCACACACACACACACATCACCCTAATATGTATATATAATAAGTACCGAACTCGTGCGCATATCCCACTTCACACGGTTCTCCTAATCCTAAAGTTACACCCAACTTTCGATGAAAGACTCACTTGTATCTTCGGTTCTCACCCTTTCCCCAATAATTAAGACCCTTGTTAATTAATAAATTCCCCAAATAAAGAATAGCGACATAAAAATATTTTTAACTAAATGACCACTCACTTGGATAACCTCCCATATACTCACTTGGATTCATAAAAATCCCTTGAATGTTTTCATGATCCTAACTTGACCTAGCCCATGGGCCGAATCAACTCAGCTTTCGAGCCGAATCAATTCAAAATATGATAGAAGTCTTCTTGTTTTTCTCTACATGAATTTTAATCCCAAAATCAATTTCATTTCTAAGGTTCTTCCAACTTAAATTCCAAGAACTACAACCCTATTATAGTCAAAAAATCATAATTAATCCTTGTATATTCAACCCCTGCATAGTAAATCCCCATAAATTCAAGATAATAACTAATATCTCATTGATTTTTTAAGGATTCAATCTTTCTATCCAAGTTCTACATATTCGTCCTGAAACTCCCAGAATATTTTTTGAATTTCAGTTTGATTAATATCCATAAATACTCCATTTACAAAACCTAATCTCTTCTCATTTAGGTCTCTATATCAATTAAGAACGTTTCAATCTTTAACATCTTAATTTTCATATTTCCACCTCTAGTCATGAAAATAATCAACTACTATCAAATTGCGACATAAAGCAAGTAACTACTTGTCTTGGTGGATTAGAATTCGAAGTTCTCTAGTTGCTTGATGACGAGTTGAGTCCTATTTCTTCTCCTTTCCAAGCTTTCTCTTCTTTCTTCTTCTTTTTCTCTTCTCTAGGGTTCTCTCTCAGTTTCTCATGTTAAATATGAAATGTGGGTTGTTATCCACCTTCCCCACTTCTTAAATATCCTCTTAATTAACATGTTCCCATTTTTTTCTTAACTTTGAGTGTAAAATGATCCTCCTACCCTTATACGGGTCATGTTATATCTAAAAAGCCCCCGGAACCAAAACATGACAACTGGGTACCTACTTTGGACTATTTCGACCCTTCTCGAAACACTGGTGTAACAACCCTCGATTCTGGGAGGCTCATTTTATACTAATTTTACCGCATAAGGTAATTATATAAAATGTGGGAATTGGAGTAGATATTAATTTAATGAATTTGAAGTTAATATTTACTATTTTGATGCATATTTACTGTAGGTGAAAGTAAATATCATCAGGTTGCATGTTTGTAGTGTCAGGTATTTAAATTGACATTTTGATTTAAATGATATTGGAACTCGAAATAATTTATAAAATTTTCGGATGCCAGTTTAGAGGGTGTAGTTAGTCCCGGATGGTGCGAGACAGTCAAAATAAGTGTCCTATTGTATTTTTGCATTTCGGGCACTTTTACCTGGTTTTAGCTTATATGCGTAATTGGGAGTCATTTTAATGTGGTGTTAACCATTTAAGTTGGGAATTTTAACCTAAGCCACGACTTTAGTCTCCTAAATCCCTTATTTTCCCCCCATTTTATGTCTTGAACAAAGAGAGAAAGGAAGAAGAAGAGAAAAGTGGAGAAAGAAGAGAGAAATGAAGATTGAAGATGGGAGATTGCTTCTACCACCATGAAATATGAATTTACAAACATAAGGCAAGTTTTCTACTTACTAATATGTGATATAAGTTGAATAATTTGTAAGATAGTTGTGTATTTGCATTTATGGATCACAAATGGAATTTATGGGATTTAAACCCTAATATTAGTTTTTGATGATAAAATGGTGAGTATTAATGGTTATAAATCATGTAGGATAATCATTGGGTAGATAAAAGTTGTTGGTTGTGTTCAAAATGATAGAGATTTGAGATTTGGGTTTAGCTTTGGAAGAAGGAAGAACCCTAGGTCTGCTACGACCAGTCGACCGCGGTCTCGGGACCGGTCGACCGGGCCTTCGTGGGAGGGCTTACTGCTTTCCTACAAAGGCATAAATTTTGAGCGCGGTCGACCGCGATTCCTTTACCGGTCGACCGGCCCCTCTATTTTAAACTTTCTGCTTTTCTCCGTAGGCAAAACCTTGAGACGCGGTCGACCGCTGTCTTGGGACCGGTCGACCGGTCCCCTGTTTTTCACCTTTAAAATCTTATTTTGTTTCCTAGATTTATTTTCTTTAATAGGGACTAGGATCCTTCTTGAATGAAGTAAATTTAGAGTTTTAGAGTCCTAGATGAATTAGCTATCCACCCTACTTTAGAAATAGGATAGGGGGGGGGGGGGGGGGACTTTTTCGGGGTTATGCCAATTAATGTTAGGGCATTCTTTCTTCTAGTTGACTAAAATAAGACTAAGAGATGTAGTATTACGTTTGAGAGACCTTAGAAGCTCAATAGAGCTATGATCCGTCTTGATGGTTTATAATAACTTCACAAGTAAATCTTGGGAGAATAGATTGATATTTCATTTATTCATTGAGGTTGTAATACCGTTATGATACGTATGGCTCCGGATAATAAGTTATATCATTTACAAATAAAGTAAATGGAAAAAGGTTTCGGATATAAATGAAACATGTACGTGGAAATGGTATTGATTTTAGTAAATGATAATTTACTTAATCATGAACTCGGTAAATGATAATTTACTTGATTCTTGAAAAATGATAAATAAAATGGTTGTTACACACCTCTCTAAATGACATCATAAGGGAAGTTCGCGCGCTTGGTGATGCCCCCTGGCTAGTGAATGCAGGGTGGATATAGTCCATAGGCCATATGAGCGATTATGTTATATTTTTCTGCGCTGGTGAGGAGATTCCGGGTGTGGTCTTGACTCTCCCGTAGGCATATGGCCGCTTCTCGGCGTTTGCGTTATGAGCCCAGGTTGTCTTGTATAGATAGGCCCTGGAAGATGATGGTCATTTAGGGGCGCGCCCAGTGGGGAAACTCGGAGGGGCGGTCTTAGAATCGTTATATGTATATTAATATCACTATTCATAATCAAGTGGGACTTGATGTATGAGATATGCCATAAAGAGCATGATGTAGTGCCATAAAGAGCACGATGAAATGCCACAAAGAGCATTTGTTGATAATAATATTCCTGCTAAGGAATGGTAATGCCAGGATGGGCATGTAATTAAAAGTAAAAGCCACAAAGAGCTTAAAATTGAGATAAAAGCCATAAAGAGCTTATAGTTATAGATTTATTTTCCTGTTGAGGAATAAACTATGACATGAATCGGGGTATATGATAGAAGTTTTATTTATGTTAATCTTTCCTTTCTCCTGCTTAGTTAAAATTAAACTCATGCTTTTCTTTACTGTATTAACCTATGTTTTAGAATTGTGTAGATAGACTTTATTCTTCCTAGCATGATAATATTCATAACTGTCATACTCTTTATTCATCTGGTAATCATATAGAACCGGGCCCTGACCCGTTTACACTTCTTGTTGCATATGCATCTTGTCTCTGCTCAGGTACTCCTCCGCAGGGATGCCTGATTTGAATTCCTATTCCGATGTCCTCGGCGAGCCGTGATGCATTGCGGGTATTACGGGACACCATTGGTATAGACGTTTTCATTTTTGCATCCTAGTTAAGATCAAGTCCTTTATTCGGGCGAGGTGCCCAAGTTTTTGTAAATGTCTAATGTAATGTAATAAGTAACTTATTGAACTTGTGTATTATTGGAGTTTCAGTTGGTGACCGGTATCATATTCGGTCTTTTTATTGTATTCTTGTTGTATTATTTATATAAGTCTTGGGGTTTCCCTTATCTTTCAGGAATTGGGTTATTTGTTTTCATTTATTTACTTTCAAATCAAAGTTTTTGGCAACCCGTTTTCTGAAATATTGGGTGGTTATCCTGGATACTCTATATTTTTATTGTGATGCTGAGAATGATTCCATCTATGATTCCGTTATATTGGAGTATTGGGCTGGCCACCCCCTATTTTGGTGAGCGGGTTGTCACAGATGGTATCAGAGCATTAGGTTCTAGAGTCCTTAGGAATCTGTGTGGACGCCTTAAGTTTCAGCATTGCTCTTGATTTGGCATAAAGCCTTAGGATTAAGATCGTTGGTTTCTTTGGTGAGCTTTCGTTCTTCTGCCATGAGGTAGAATCTATAGAATCTTCTGCGCATTCGTGTGAGAACAGTGGGTTGATTGGAGAAGGGCGTCATGAGCAGGAACTACGAAGGACTGTAATTTGTGGTCGGGGATGAGGACCGCTTTGGAGGTCGCTCCCTTTTTGTAGAATTTTTTTTGTCTTGCTACTACGGCCACTAATTTCAGTTGATGTAGTTTTCCCCTGTACCGCGAGAAGTAGAAAGTGGTACTGAGCTTGAGATTCCAAGCGATGTTAAATCGAAGTGGAGAAGTGCCCTGAAGTAGGATTGAGGATAATCCTTCACCCGTAGGAGTAGTGTTGGGATGGTGAAAATGTGGTCGCCATATTCATGGGTGCCGAAAGTTTGGCCCATAGAGAAGCCCGGTGGATACTTGCAATGGCGAGTTTCTCTGGGATAACTGGACTGAGGAGAAGGTGGATTATCGAAGGTTCACAAATGTTCGGCTAAAGACCGATGGGGAATAAGGTGTTGTACGGTTAGGGAGACCGTGCACTCGGAAATGATAGGCTCCAGAATAAGTGTCGTTAACACTTCTAATGGAGTAAGATTCACGAAACACCATTGGTGGACATCCGCCTGGGGAGATTTCATTGAACTAAGGAAGAGGAAGCCGAGAGCGTGTCCTCTTTTACTGAGGAAGTAAGAGGGATTGTGTGGGCAATTGTTGTTAGCCAGTTGGATCAATGGTTAGGATATGGAGTCTAAGAACCATTAGTATTGACCCAGAGTGATTGGCATAAATGGTTGGTGGGAATTCCGCCTTATTAGTGGGTGGTGTATTCCTTAGGATAAGACTTAGTAGTATTATATCTACTGTAGATTCGGGTGTGTAGTTTGAGCTCGTTGTAGTTTTGATGCGATTATAGAAGAGTAATTAGATGACTTCCGTCGTAGGGGAGTTTTATGATTTCTTCACTCGTTATGAAACGAGTGATGATATTTTAAAGGTATATGTGTTACATGTAATGTGTGGTATGAGTGTTTTATTGCTTTTTGCATTGTATGTGGTTGTTATGACTTATCTCCACGACCTACAAAGTTAAGTAGTAACGCATAGGAGGGGTTCCTTGTTTGGATTCCGCTTTTGCGGGACGCTCCACGCGTGAACCTTAACGGCGTTGGGAGTGGAGAGATGCCGTTTTCTTTTCTATTAATTTATGTATTATACGCGAGTAAAGGTATTTTGGTTGGTTTGGGGTGACAGCAAGCAAATAAAATTGTGAGGCTATCTTACTTCTAGTTCAAAATGGAACTAGTTGTTCTATGATTTCTCCCCTGGATACAGGTTGAGACTTTATAGAGGTGAATCGAGGTAGGTAGGAGATTTTGTTATTCATTTTATTACCTTGTGTGAGTGTTTGATTAATTATTTGTTTGTCTTGTCTATGCATGTTACGCTTATCTCCATGATCAACTAGTTAAGTAGGCATGTGTCGGAGGGGTTCCTTGTTTGGATTTCGCTTCGGCGAGACACTCTGCCGCATGAACACTTAACGATGTTGTGATTGGAGAGACGCTATTCTTTTCCTTCTTGTTTATTTTATTTATTTTGTTGTTAGATGTGGGATAGGAAGGATTAGCCGAGAATCGCGTAGTAGAGTGATTAAGGGCTATTGAAGTGCGAGATAGAAGCACTGTATATAGTTATCTCCTCTAATCGATGTGAGGGAGACTGAGATACGAAGTCGAATTTAGACTTCGGGTTATGACTTGATAAGAAGGCTATTTGAAAAGATGTATATATGTTATGGGATAAAATTTGTGAGACTTCACAGAAAGTTAATGTCCGATCAGTTAAAATCTTTACCAATGCTGTGGTAAGACGTAGAAGTAGGATTTTGTTGATATGATTGCAAGTTAAAATTTATTGATCCCGATTATGTGTTTTAGACCATCACATCTTAATGACCGATGATGAGAGGTAGTAGTGTAACGGGAGGGTTCTTTGTTTGGATTTCGCCTCGGCGAGACGTCCCACGCATGAAACCGAGCGAACGTTGGGAGTTGGGATAGGTCTTGGACACTAGGGATATACTTAATATTTCATATATATACGACTTAGTTAGGATATCTATAGATAAACCTTAGAATTCATTAGAAATTTAGGGCTATTAGGGTAGGTGATGTTAATTCAGGAAGGTGGTGAGGAGTGGACCACGAGTAAGACGTGGGTTGGGATTAGATCCCTAGGAACGAGATTTATGGGGTCTCGAGAGGTTTGGTAGGTTTGGCCGTAATAGATGAGGCCTTTCTTAGAAATAGTGTTACGTTGGAACTTCTCTTATGGGGAGTTAGAAGGACGGGTGGACCCTCACTCCTGAGCCCATGATAGTGAGCTCGAGAGTGGTTGTAATGGAGAAGCTTTTGCCAGGTCGGGGAGTAATGATACTGGAGCATAGACCCATTAGTTATGCATCTCACAAGCTTAAAAATGTGGGAAGTATTAGTCCTTGTTTGAATTAAAATTTCATCGTGGTAGTGATCACCTTAAATGGATAAGGCACTACTTCTTAGGCAGGAAATCTAGTCTTTCTCGCTAGCAGCGAGTTGTTGCAATATGTCGTGGGAGAAATCGAGTTGGTGCTCGGAGTTCAGAAGGACTAGTGATTGGATATTTTCTCATTCGCTAAGGAAATGCGATTTGGGGTAGTAGATGTGTCGAGTAATAGAACCGTCAGAGATATTTGTGTTGGCTTGAAAAGCCAAATGAAATGAGCATGACTCGGAAGACTCTGTAGTAAGGGAATTCCGGTCTGTGATCGACCATTTCACCTACTCGTGCGAAGAAGAGTGTCGGTGGAATGAAGAAGAGTATAGTCATAGGCGTTTGCATTGAATTGTCAGCAGCGTTCTGGTCATGATCCTATTTGAAAATTGTAAATCGTTTGACCAGACTGTTGCATTTTCGGCCATTATGGATGAACTTCATGTGGATGAGTACGGCCCGCTCTTTATGGAGGAATGGTCCAACCGTGGGAGGTGCCTATTAAAATAGGGTAGACCGAGACTAGATTTTCGTGTTGGAAGTTTGATACAAATTTCCATGAAGATGGGAACCGTATGGAAATGGAGTATACCTTACCCCCCCTAACACGGATGAATGAATGGAGGAGGCCGACTTAATGTTGAAAGGCGTATCTTTATTGTACGCCTTAGAGTACATGACTGACGGAGCAGTAGTGTGTATGGATGGAAAGCCCTATACAACCTTGAGGCTTTTGAATGGCCTTATGGATCACTTCCGAAGGCATTGGCATTGTGAGTGGCCTAGCGTGGTCGGGTGAGTAATTCGCTTACTCGTTGGAAGGAACCAACGGGTAATATGTTCCTTGGACTTGGAGTGGTCTCGAGACATTTCTTTAAAGATTTGGATTTTAAGCCATACACCTTGATGAGATACGTCAATGTGAGGATGCGTTGAGTAGCGTTGGGGTTAAGCCGCTTAGAGTCGGTATGGGTACCCCGAGGGGAGATGTAACATGATTTTGGAGGTTGGGCGATTTGTGCTAAGTCATGTGGGCATCGTCTTCTGCCGTAGGAAGATAGAATCGATAGTTAGTGAGGAACGCTTTGTGCTATACTAGAGCACAATTGCTGTAGGCTGAGATCGATAGGGTCGATCTTGGTCCGGGTCCATTTGGGACGTTGCGTTAACCAGGGGTTTGTTTAGGATGGTAGAATCCTAGTTTAGAGTAGTATACCCTTTATGAGAGTTGGGTATGCCCGAATTTTGGGAGCCAAATTCCCTCTTAAGGGGGGAGAGGGGGGGGGGGGGGGGGGGAGTATGTAACAACCCTCGATTCTGGGAGGCTCATTTTATACTAATTTTACCGCATAAGGTAATTATATAAAATGTGGGGATTGGAGTAGATATTAATTTAATGAATTTGAAGTTAATATTTACTATTTTGATGCATATTTACTGTAGGTGAAAGTAAATATCATCAGGTTGCATGTTTGTAGTGTCAGGTATTTAAACTGACATTTTGATTTAAATGATATTGGAACTCGAAATAATTTATAAAATTTCCGGATGCCAGTTTAGAGGGTGTAGTTAGTCCCGGATGGTGCGAGACAGTCAAAATAAGTGTCCTATTGTATTTTTGCATTTCGGGCACTTTTACCTGGTTTTAGCTTATATGCGTAATTGGGAGTCATTTTAATGTGGTGTTAACCATTTAAGTTGGGAATTTTAACCTAAGCCACGATTTTAGTCTCCTAAATCCCTTATTTCCCCCCCATTTTATGTCTTGAACAAAGAGAGAAAGGAAGAAGAAGAGAAAAGTGGAGAAAGAAGAGAGAAATGGAGATTGAAGATGGGAGATTGCTTCTACCACCATGAAATCTGAATTTACAACCATAAGGCAAGTTTTCTACTTGCTAATATGTGATATAAGTTGAATAATTTGTATTATAGTTGTGTATTTGCATTTATGGATCACAAATGGAATTTATGGGATTTAAACCCTAATATTAGTTTTTGATGATAAAATGGTGAGTATTAATGGTTATAAATCATGTAGGATAATCTTTGGGTAGATAAAAGTTGTTGGTTGTGTTCAAAATGATAGAGATTTGAGATTTGGGTTTAGCTTTTGGAAGAAGGAAGAACCCTAGGTCTGCTACGACTGGTCGACCGCGGTCTCGGGACCGGTCGATCGGGCCTTCATGGGAGGGCTTACTGCTTTCCTACAAAGGCATAAATTTTGAGCGCGGTCGACCGCGATTCCTTTACCGATCGACTGGCCCCTCTATTTTAAACTTTCTGCTTTTCTCCGTAGGCAAAACCTTAAGACGCGGTGGACCGCGGTCTTGGGACCGGTCGATCGGTCCCCTGTTTTTCACCTTTAAAATCTTATTTTGTTTCCTAGATTTATTTTCTTCAATAGGGACTAGGATCCTTCTTGAATGAAGTAAATTTAGAGTTTTAGAGTCCTAGATGAATTAGCTATCCACCCTACTTTAGAAATAGGATAAGGGGGGGGGGGGGGGGGGACTTTTTCGGGGTTATGCCAATTAATGTTAGGGCATTCTTTCTTCTAGTTGACTAAAATAAGACTAGGAGATGTAGTATTACGTTTGAGAGACCTTAGAAGCTCAATAGATCTATGATCCGTCTTGATGGTTTATAATAACTTCACAAGTAAATCTTGGGAGAATAGATTGATATTTCATTTATTCATTGAGGTTGTAATACCGTTATGATACGTATGGCTCCGGATAATAAGTTATATAATTTACAAATAAAGTAAATGGAAAAAGGTTTCGGATATAAATGAAACATGTACGTGGAAATGGTATTGATTTTAGTAAATGATAATTTACTTAATCATGAACTCGGTAAATGATAATTTACTTGATTCTTGAAAAATGATAAATAAAATGGTTGTTACACACCTCTCTAAATGACATCATAAGGGAAGTTCGCGCGCTTGGTGATGCCCCCTGGCTAGTGAATGCAGGGTGGATATAGTCCATAGGCCATATGAGCGATTATGTTATATTTTTCTGCGCTGGTGAGGAGATTCCGGGTGTGGTCTTGACTCTCCCGTAGGCATATGGCCGCTTCCCGGCGTTTGCGTTATGAGCCCAGGTTGTCTTGTATAGATAGGCCCTGGAAGATGATGGTCATTTAGGGGCGCGCCCAATGGGGAAACTCGGAGGGGCGGTCTTAGAATCGTTATATGTATATTAATATAACTATTCATAATCAAGTGGGACTTGATGTATGAGATATGCCATAAAGAGCATGATGTAGTGCCATAAAGAGCACGATGAAATGCCACAAAGAGCATTTGTTGATAATAATATTCCTGCTAAGGAATGGTAATGCCAGGATGGGCATGTAATTAAAAGTAAAAGCCACAAAGAGCTTAAAATTGAGATAAAAGCCATAAAGAGCTTATAGTTATAGATTTATTTTCCTGTTGAGGAATAAACTATGTCATGAATCGGGGTATATGATAGAAGTTTTATTTATGTTAATCTTTCCTTTCTCCTGCTTAGTTAAAATTAAACTCATGCTTTTCTTTACTGTCTTAACCTATGTTTTAGAATTGTGTAGATAGACTTTATTCTTCCTAGCATGATAATATTCATAACTGTCATACTCTTTATTCATCTGGTAATCATATAGAACCGGGCCCTGACCCGTTTACACTTCGTGTTGCATATGCATCTTGTCTCTGCTCAGGTACTCCTCCGCAGGGATGCCTGATTTGAATTCCTATTCCGATGTCCTCGGCGAGCCGTGATGCATTGCGGGTATTACGGGACACCATTGGTATAGACGTTTTCATTTTTGCATCCTAGTTAAGATCAAGTCCTTTATTCGGGCGAGGTGCCCAAGCTTTTGTAAATGTCTAATGTAATGTAATAAGTAACTTATTGAACTTGTGTATTATTGGAGTTTCAGTTGGTGACCGGTATCATATTCGGTCTTTTTATTGTATTCTTGTTGTATTATTTATATAAGTCTTGGGGTTTCCCTTATCTTTCAGGAATTGGGTTATTTGTTTTCATTTATTTACTTTCAAATCAAAGTTTTTGGCAACCCGTTTTCTGAAATATTGGGTGGTTATCCTGGATACTCTATATTTTTATTGTGATGCTGAGAATGATTCCATCTATGATTCCGTTATATTGGAGTATTGGGCTGGCCACCCCCTATTTTGGTGAGCGGGTTGTCACAACTGGTGCACTCGAAAAGGTCATCCGAATCACCCAACTCCAAATATTATAACATCTCATTAGTCGGTCCTGACATGTGCGTTCCATACGCGTTGCCCATAAATTATACCGATTCATCGATGTAACACTCTATCGATATATAATAATAAACCGTCTCTATTACCCATACACGATCGATAATAAATCACGTAACTATTTACTTATCACACACAAGTAAATAATAATTGTAATAAATATTAATCCTTTATCTCGCTAATTAGTATTGACTAAAATCCAATTTAATTTCCCCCATTAAATTAATAACATTATTCACACATAAATTAATTAATAATAAAAGTATGGGGTATTAAATTAAGGTTATAGTTCTTGGAATTTAAGTAGGAAGAACCTTAGACACGAAAGTGTATTTTTGGGATTGAAATTCGTGTTGAGAAAAATAAGCAGTTCTGGGATTTTGCTGTATTATAAATCGATTCGGCCTTCAGGGAGAACTAATAAGACCAGGCGAATCATTTCGTCTCTGGAAGACGAATCAATTCGGCCCTTGGACTGGGTCAAACTGGGATTGTGGAAACGTTCAGGGAAATTTTATGAACCTAAGCGAGTATGTGAGAGGTTATCCAAGTGAGCGATTATTTAATTAAAAATAGTTTTGTGTCGTTATTCTTTATTTGGGGAATTTATTAGTTAATTGGGGTGTTAATTCTTGGGACAAGGGTGAGAACCGAGAATACAAGTGAGTGATGAATTGATTACTTTATTAGAATGTTGGGTGGAACTTCGGGATCGGGTGAACCGTGTGAAGTGAGATATGCACACGAGTTCGGTACTTATTACATGCACACACTAGAGTGACATGTATAGATGTGTATGTGCGTATGCTGTTTGTTTAATTAAACATACCTACATTTGAGTGCTATCATAGAACGTTGCGGTAGTGGTAGTCCACCCCGGCGTTGACCAGCAGGTGTTGGATTGATTCCCTAGGTCAGAGTACTGTTGCATGACCACTATTCGTGTAAGGATAGGTGTTGGTTTCGAGACCGATTGGGAGAAATGTGGTATGGTTGCGATCCCTGGTCGTATGTCTATGATCGCTTCCATTGTATGTATTTTCGTTAGGGATGGTTAGTGAGATTTCAACCCAGTTGCTCGGTGTGAGGCGTGATTCCTTGAGTCGAATAGCATACGAGGAATGCGTCTGTGAATTCTCGATTGTAGGGATACAGTTATATGTATATAGTGAGTGATATACGTGTATGTGTATGAGATGTGATGTCTATACCTAATTATAGCAAGGGCAAAACTATGATATTATGTTGTGTGACTATTTATTTATAGCAAAAGTGTAGTATATCATGTGTACCTCTATTTTTATAGTAAGTGTGTCGCTATCATATTATTTATGATCATATACCTCGTGAAGGTAGTCACACTTGGCTAATAGAGAGTATTAACAGGATTGAGTTTAGACACCGGGTATATGTCCTACTCAGACCGGGTAGTTTAATTTTGAAAATAAAAATGAACACGCTAGGTACGTACTATAATTGAGAGGTGAGGTTTATCTCATGTGAGTGCGACCAGTTATTTATGAAAGTAATACATTACTATTTTAATTAATTTAAAACAATTATCTACTTGCAAAATATTTTTTACTTTTCGAACTTTGACCCGCAGGCAATTATTTTTCCTTATTTTTTCTTTTTATACCCCAGGTGTGTAGGAATAGCTGCTGAGACCGCATGTATAAGTCCATTCTTGTCGTTGCAGTAGTTGTGGACGTTACATCTTTGTTTATATGCCTCATCTAATTTCATCTAGATAGGATCATCTCATTTCTGTTTCAGTTTTGGGCTTATTGCCTGTAGATGGATAGGTTTTTATAGTACTGTCAGACATTTTATTTCAGCACTTAGTTTTATTATTCAATTTTATACCGTGGATGTTATTATTTGGTGACCGATGGTTTATTCGGTTCACACTTATTTATTTATCTATACATGAGGATTAGTCATTAACTTTGATTGTATGATTTTTTCGCATTTTTATTTTATATTATTGATGTTGCAGTGATGTTGAGAATGAACCATACTGAGATTCCTAAATTATTTTAGTACACGATTAGCCACCCGATATTAAAATAGGCGGGTTGTCACATTAGGTCTGAGATAGAGGAGTCAATTCCAGCATAAAATCTTTGAGGTAAATGGGGTGTGTGAGTACATGTTACTATTTTTAGAAAGTTTAGGTTGGGGCGTATTGAGTTTGATCTAACAGTAATTCTCGTGGAGTTGTATTTTTAGTACATAGACGAGGAGGATGGTGTTAGTTTTGAGAATATTAGACTTCATTTGGTGCTATTTAGAAATAGTGGAGTTTAATGGCGTTTAGAGATAGTGGATTTGGGTGGCCGTTATACACAATGGTGTTTGTAGTTACAAGCCTCTGATCATGATCTCCGATACCATGTTAGATAATATGAAGAGATAAAGAAGATTGTATATTGAGCTTGATAATGTTTGTGCCTATATTATCCCCTTAATATTAGAAGAAGACACACACATATAGATGAAGAGGTGAAGAGTAAGATAAAGGCGAGAGAGTTATAAACAGTAGGTTGAGTAGATGAAGGGAAGGTGAGATGATGTAGGAAGGTGGCTTAGCCTAATGTACAAAAATACAAACGTATATAGTCTGATGTACTATAACATATGTATACATATCTAATGTCTATTGAATTTCTTGTTCATTAAGGAAGTTGTTCTTTACATAATATTCTCAAACACCATTTATAATGCCAAATTGATGTGTAATTTTTTCTATCCATTGTCCCATTTAGTTCCTTACACCTATAGGTATGGTTGTAAAGATAAGGAATCTATTTTAAGAAAATTTTCAAATGGCTCAGCTCGGAAGTCCCTTGAGATTGGTTCATGAGAATAATGACCAAAGGTTGATTATAAATTAGAGTTTATTATATTAGTGAGATCCTTTCAAGCTCAGGTTTAGAATCTTACCAGCTCTATAAAATGATATAGAAAAAGAAGCTTAATTTTGACCAACCTGAGATACAAACGATCATAATTTAGAGTTTTTTTTATTTATAATTTTTGTGCTGGGCTTCAATCGACTTGAGGATTTTATAGATTTAACTATAGCCACTCCTTTTGACGGTAAATATCAGTAATTATGGTGTAATCAAATTGGAGTTTTGTTAATCTTTGCTATTTCTTTCTAGGGTAATTGTACTATGGATGATAGAATTCAACTGTTACAAAATGGTTAGGCCAGGGAATGGTATACATTATGCTTTCTATTCAAATATATAAATGAATGCATTTTTTAATGCATTGTCAACTTGAGACTGATTCTTATCGACATGCTAGGATGACAGAGGATTGTTTGAACATCAAAATAGAATTCACAAATATGTGACGAGAATCTATTAAATTGTTCAATAATAACAAATATTTGAAAGACTTACAAAACAATGGATACATAATCAGTAAATGGGTGTATGATTAGAAATGTCACCGAAGAAAATTATAATGATTTACCCTATAGAACACAATATTGAATGTCATAAATACCTCAATCACCCAACATATACAATGATTCTACATCATGGTCGAAATGAAGCAAATCACCAGTAAAATGAAAATAAAAGAAAAATTAAAGACGAAACATATGGTGTATTCACAACCAATATAAATAAAAACATAGGAAAAAACAAATGGGAGGCAACTTTCAAGACTCTAGAAACAAATTACTTCTACTGCAAAAACAAATGGGAGGCAAATTTACAAAGGAGTTACATTGCTATTTTTTCTCCATAAAGAAGGCCAGCACAAAATTTTAGTATTTTAGTGTTCTCGTTATTAAAACATCAGTAATAGGTCTGAAATCAGAGGTGGATATATGGAAATAAATCATATGCAAACATAAATAGAATCATTCCATCTATCGTATGTTGGTGTTTGTGGTGCCACAAGAACAAATGTAAGTATGAAGCCATTACTCCTAATTTTATTTCTATTTTGTATCAGGTAAACTAGTTGAAGACTATGCTCATTCACAAGCACTCCTCTCAAATACTAAAGTCTAGATTAAAGATCAAATTGATATGCCCTCCTTCAGGTGTTCGAAATCTGAATATTGATAGAAGTGCAATGGAGAGTATTAAAAAAAGTGGTGGTGGAGGAATCCCTAGAAATGAATCAGGAGATATGTTATGGGCTTTCATTTATTCTTTTGGAGATGTTACTAATATGGAAGCAGAAGCACAATCTTTTAAAATTGTTCTGAAATTCTTTATGGATTTTAAAGACTACGAGGTCATTATTGAAAGTGATTCAAAAACTTTGGTTGATATTCTTCAAGGAAAGGCCTCTACACCTTGGAAAATACGGTGGCATATTCTTCAAATACAACAATTGTTAGAGCAAATCAAGTACACCATATCTCATTCCTATAGGGAGGGTAACCAAGTTGCTGATTTCTTAGCTAAAAGAGGTAGTGAAGAAGGGATTGACATTTTCTCCAATAACATTGAAGATTTTCCAAAGCAAACTAAAGGATTTATCATTATAGATAGATGGGGGCTGCCAAATTTCAGAGTTGATTAGTTGTTCGGGTTCTTCTATCAGTGGAAGCAAGCTATCGCTAAAATTTTATATGTTCCATATAATTGTAAAGGTTCTATTTTATAAAGAGACTAGTTTCTTATACAAGTATTCCAATGTCAATGTTGAAGATAGGGTTTCAAGTCATGTAAGCCATATAAAATAGGCTTTTTATTCTATGCTTATTGATAAATAAGTTGGTTTAAAAAAGAAAATCATAGGTCTGAAACATTCATTTACAAAATATAAATATTTATAAAGTCCTTTTATGTTCATTAACAATTTGAACATAATACAACTTTATATACATCTTGATACTATACTTGTACTATTGAAGATGGATAGTATTAGTAATCAATAATGAGTTTGGTCCGGCAGTGGATGAACATTATACAAAACACTAATAAAGTTAGACTAATAGATCACTAAACACGAATAAAGTTAGACTATTAAAATGAGGCATTTCGTCAAAAACCTATTAAAAAAATATGTAAAAGTTTGAAATCATTTAACGAACTAAGCTTTGAGACGTATCTGGATTCTTGAGTGAAATACCAATTCTCTAATCTATATCAACAACAAACAAAAGATTGGAGAGAAAAATGAATTAATTAATAATTAAACATGGTAGTAGCAAGCCCAGTTAATATACACGAGTTCCAAATTTTGACTGCATCACCACCCATAAAATAAAAGAAAAAAGTAAAGAAAACATAAATACGACCACCCATACAAAAAAAATTAGTTTAATACCCTTAAAATCCCCAAAAATATAAAAGGAACCCAAAAAAAAAATTAACAAAATTATCTTTATCTAAAAAACTATCAAAACTATAATGATAAACATGCAAATACAGAGAGACACTATATTAAGTAAATGAAGAATCTCAATTCCTAGCTGAATAATCAGTGGATATAACATACAAAAACTAAACCAACTTAATACTTACAAATATGATTTTGAATTAACATAAGGGGGGAATAAAAAAAAATCAATCCCTTGTAACAAAAATGTGAGGCTACTGTAACAACAAGTTTTAACAAAAGAATTATCAAATTTGATAAGGAAAGCCAAATATTAGAGAGAGGCACAAAACCATCAAAAAACATTTGTATTTCTGAAATAACACCTTGAATATGAAACAGAAAAATAGGTAAACCTGCAAAATCAACTTGTAAAATCTGAAAGGACCTAATGGGTACACGCTAAGGTGAAATAGGTTATTTAAAAAACTATTTTAACTCTTTGATATAAAATCTATTATAAATTATAAGTTATAAAACACTCACGAACACTAGTAAGTAAAAGTGTGATGCTAGAAATAAGAATAATTCCCTTTAAGAGTGAGATGAGGAAAAGAGGAATGGACACAATTTTTGTTCTTGAGAAAATCACCGTGGTGGAAAACCCAGTGTCCTTAGTCCGAGGACAACTCACACACCCAAGTCCATTATTCCTAATTATAGATTATAGATTACAGTCGACCTGTTTACAATGAATTTAAACTAAGCAAATACAAACCCGTATAACCAATCTAGTCTAAAAATAACCCAACCTGACTCACAATCAGTTAACTCAATAACACCAAGGTAATAGCAACTAGAACACACGAACACTACACACTCAACACCCGGGATCCGTGTAGATGTACACACCACAAGTAAACAATAATAATAAGATGATATTGAATTAATTGATACTAAAAGAATGATTAAATACTAAGTCACAAGACACATACAAGGTCTTCCTTATTAATTGATATTCAAGTAAAGATTAATCCGAAAACAATTTAGTTGGCGCACATAACCACAAATAAAATTGGAGATAAATTTTCAACAATTGTGTCGCGCAACTAAAATAAAAATTAACATAACACCAAATACAATATGAATAAATTTAAAGAGGTGTTATGTTAAAATATCAAGTCCAAGTAAAAGGAGAAAAATATAAAGCGTGCAGCACTTAGCTCATATAAATTAGGACTGAATTAAACAAAACTAAAATTAAATAAATAAAAGATATGATTTAAAGTCAACACGCTAATTAAACCCAACTAAATAAAGTGAACACACAAAAGTTCAACTTAGAGGATATAACTAGTTAAGGCAAAATCAAATTATCTTTAATCCTAAATTAATTAAGTTAAATAAGATTTAAAATAATTTTTTTTTAAAAATTGTGTGACATAACAAAAACTTAAGATATAGATTTTACGTTTTAAAAAGTTAAGTCCAATTAAATATGTGCACACACTCACAGTGAGATAGGTGTAAATAATATATTATTAAATCATACCAAAAAAATATTCTCATACTTAGTTCTAAAGGGAACACAACAGATTTAATCTTTCAAGCCAATTTTGACAAACTCAGTAAAACAGATTCATGGATTTATCGAACAAATCAGCAGTCCAATTTTTTTCTTCAAAGCCAATTAAAGATCCAACTAGTTTAGAAAGTAGTTTAGTGTTAGATTTAAGTCTCACAAAAAAATTAAACTAAACTCAATATTGGTACCTTAAACAAAGCAGGAGATAAAATCCCCACAAATATGTTTTATACAATAGAAATAAAACGCCCAAATCCAGTCTTAAGAGTAAGAGATGATTTAACATGATATAAGGTGAAGAAAAAAAACTAATAAAATGAGCCAAGAGTATATGAGAACCATAACTCAAAAAACAATTTATTTCTTAAAAAACCCCAGATCTAGTAAAGTTATATAATCAGTAAAAGAAACCTAAAATCTTGTTTTAATAAGAACACTTATAATTACAATTACAGATCTGAAGAGATATACTATAGTCATTAACAATTTAAACTACTCACCAAGAGGAAAATGGTCCAAACACAATCATTGATTTATATTAGAGGATCAAATTTTAGTTTAAACCTAGATTAAAATAATATTTCCCAAACAAACAGTCTCACAAAATAGATTCGACCAACACCACTGGATTCTAAAAATTTAGAAAAAATACATATATAAATACAAGTATATATGTACGTACTGTTATAATAGAATATATATATATATATATATATATATATATATATATATATATATATATATATATATATATAAAGAGGGTTAAGAAAAGTTACCCTAAAATGATGATCTGTGTATAAGCGTACGACTGTATCTCAAACTGAAAATCCACAAATAAAAAATTAAAGCCTCCACACCAGAAATAAGTAACACCGGAAAGACAAGATCCATCGAAAAGAAACCAGAAAAACATGCTCCATAAAAAAATGGTCATCGAAAATCACCAACTTTGAACCAACCAAAAAATAGAACCGATCCAAGCCCAATACCAAAACAGGAACAAGCCCACCTTCTCAAACTCCAAATCGGGTCGAGCATAAGACCAAATCGGAATAGAATTTTATGAAACACAAACTCGTAAACACACTCTCAATATATTGAGGTAGATGTTGAATGAGCGAAAAAATCAAACACTCTCACAAGATATCAATTAGAAGTGAAAAATGTAGAAAGAAATAGGGTAAAATATGTTGTTCGCTCCTTTTTAGAGAGAGAGAGAGAGAGAGAGAGAGAGAAATGAACAAAGTGAAAACACCAACTTTTCAAATACCCCAAACTGTATTTTATAAACCATAAACAAAAATAACCAAGTTTAATTCGTAATAACCTACCAGGGGTAAAGGCGTAAACTCAAGGAGATAAGTAGGACAACTTGCACGCCAAAAATATCTCGAAAAAGCCCAAATCTGTCCTCTAGCTAAGCAAACTCAGATCTTGAGCCAAACAACATGCAAACCCCAAACGGTCACAAACAGAAAACAAAGAGCTGCCATTTATTGTTTGGGTCAAAATATTAATTAATCACACTTTGATGATTAATCATGTTTACTTTAACCCATAAAAAATTTCAACACTAAAATTGATTAAAACAAATATGATTAATGCCTTACGTAAGGACACAAATTTATAATTTATCCCATATGTAGTTTTGGTTTAATTTTGGACAAAACCATTTGAGTTATAGGATAGATGTCATTGTATATCCTTCCAAGCCTATGACGAGTGTATGTTAAAGACGCAGCGGCCAAGATTTAAGGTTTCATCCTTGTCGAGTTTCGTGCCATGTTTCTACGTCAACAACTATTGGATTCCAAGTCTCCAAAGGTATGAATGCATTATTATATATGTAGGAACTTGGAAAATATTTTATGGGTGTAAATTTTATAAAGTTTTATCATAAGGACTTTTAATTGCCTCAGAAGATCTTCTTAGACATTTTAGACTTGTTTTATAAAAGTTTTGTCCTTAAAGATTAAAGTTTGGATTTTCTAAAAAGTCGTTCAAACGAAACTGGGTCTCGTTCGAACGAGATTCCCTGTCGTTCGAACGACATTACTAACGGGATCTATTTCTAATTCTCTGTTTTCTCGTTAGAAGCTTTGGTTTAAACGAAGTCGTTCAAACGATCTCATTCGAGTGAGATATCAAACGACATTTTCCCTTAATCTCTGAATTCTCATTAGAAGGTGTTCGAACGACCTGGGCGGGAAATGAATTTTTTTTCGAAGTTTTGTTTTTAACGACCCATGTTCCCCGCTTGACCCACTAACTTTACTAGTCTTACTTTAGTTCAGGAACAAGCCTTTTCAACACAACTTTTTGAGACTCTCCTCTACACCAGAAAAAAAACGTTTTTTATCTCAAAATTTCATTTTTACGTGTTCTTAATCTTTCATGAGTTAATCCTTAAAAACACATACACCCATATATTTTAGTTTAAATCCAAGTTTCTATTTATATATTTTGCTTGAAGAGTTTGTTTGGCATCAGGTTTTCTCTACACCAAGAAGAAGAGAAGTTTGGGTTTATTCTCTACCCACAAAGGAGAAGAACTTGTGTTTGCTGCGGCTTTCTCACACGGTGAAAGGAGCCATGTGTGGTTGATGGGTGCTATGCTTCGATTGGTGGACACCAAGACTGCGATGGGCATCGTGGTTATTTCCTCGACGGAGGGTTTTGCAAGAAGCAGCGTAGGGGATTGAAGAGAGTCAAGTCGAGTGTAGTAAGTCTTTTGTCTTGTAATTATAAAACCATTGCTAGTGAATTTTTTAGGCAAGGGCCATCCGAGGTTTTTTCTCATTTGGATTTTCCTCGTACATCGCCGTGTAGTGAGATTGTTTCTTTTATCTAATTTAATTCACTTGGAACGCATGCTTAGGTTAAAAAGATAAAATTTTGTATAATTTGCAATCTCACTTTAATTTGGTGCTAAAATATATTTGGGTGAATTTATGTTTACTCAATTCAACTCAGCACAATTTAATTAGATAAAATTTGTGTTAATTTAGTTTGGCCTATATTGAAAAATGAATTAAAAATTGTTAGGAAAATTTTAGGACTTGGGTTGAATTAATTGGATTTAAGTGAAAAGTAATGATTGAGTAGTTTTAATTTCACTTCTAGTTTAGTTTAATTTTAATTTGGAAGAAATTAAAATTTGAAGTTTGTTTATGTTTTAAATTTGAATTGAAATTTTAGTTGGGAATTTATTTGAACCATCACATTAATTTAAAATAATTTTAAATTTTGTTGCCCTGTGTTCCAACAAGTGGTATCAAAGCTAGAAGCACTAAGTTATGTGTTTAGGTCCTTTTTGTGTCTATCTTAAAATGGAAGTTTTTCCGTTTTCAAAATTTCCAGTTTTTGATGATTCTAATTTCACGTATTAGAAACCGCATATGAAAGCGGCACTAAAGTCCATAGATGAAAGGGTTTGGATGTATATCGTTACTGGGTGGTCCCCACCTACATGTTTAATAGAAAATGAGCGTTTTTCCAAACCCTTAGTGTTGATGCAAAAAACTGGACCGAATCCCATTTTTATGATCATAGATAAATAGATGAAAGCAATCCAATCAAGCACATGAGAGATATAGATTTTTAAAGTGGTTCGGCTATAAGAAAAAGCCTACGTACACTGTTATTTTATTCCCAGGGGTTTACAATAGCACAATGTGGTGAAGAGAGAGAAAAAGGTGTGGATCTTGTACATGCGGCATTTAATAAGTTGCTCGAACAGTTGTTGAGATTGATTCTCATAGAAATTATCATTAGCAAAATTTTTCAGCTAAATATCATATAATATGTATCAGCTCAGACATAAGGCAATAAAAATTTCAAAATATGAAATAAAATGTTTTGTGCCAAATGTGTCTCAATGTGAGCAGTTTTTTATCAACTAGATGTCATACGGTTTGATTTGGGCTTTTTATAAAATAATTTTATTTTTAAATAAATGCTCAAATATGGGATCGAAAAATTTATTCTAAGATAAAGTTCAGGGATATATTTTATTTAATTTTAAAACATTTATTTTGTTAGAGAAGTGTGAGAAACATAAATAGATAGCAATGGTAATAATTTTGACTTTGTCAAAATTAATATTCTGGGCAAATAAATTTGTCATCTCTCCATTCCAGCATTCCTCGTCAATAGGTGATAATCATTTCTGACCAGTGGTATCGCCGACCAGCATCGTGTGACGTTAGTGTTGGGATGCCTTCGTTTTGATCTGTCGACCATGTACATATGATCAAGAAGCCTTTGTTTCGGCTAAAACTTGTTTCCGACCAACTTTGGCCTTTTAAGTTGTTGACCAACTATTTCTTTGTTATCAAAAGTAGATGTCGACCAGATGATCTTGTTTTGAAACAACCACCGAGGTGTTGCCGATCTACTCCAACGTTGCTGATGGATCTTCACAGCCTACCACCGACCAACAAAAATGGTCTGGTAAACAAATTTTGGTCGGGTAACAACCAGATGTCGCCCACCAACAGTAGATGGTTTCGACCAACAAAAATGCTGCCGACCAACAATACTTGTCAATGAGATATATCGAGGAGATTACTTCTTTATTCCGATTAAGTAGAGCAAAAATTCACATAGTTTTTCACCGACCAGAAATACTCATCCGGCGACCTTCTTCTGGATTTTTCATGATGCTAAACAGTAGTTGCAGATTCATGAGACCTTTGAGCCCAAGGCAGGCAGACATTGAATCGGAGAGTAATATAATCCTGGGATTGAAATTTTTTGTTGATCTGAAACCGAACCAAGTAGTGAGGTGGATGATCATCCGGTTATTTTTTTTATGCCACCCAGTTTCATTATTTTTGTTGCTGTAGACGGTTGAAGTCAAAACGATTAATATGAATTTAATAAATCCAAAATTTCTTCATCTTCTTGGGAAAGTTTCTCCATTGCCCTTTCTTGAGCGATTGTTCATTTTTCATCTTCTTTACGAAAGTGGGTAGAGATTTTTCAGGAGAAAGAAGGTTATTTTGGGTTTCCTTCCTATTTTCCATTCGTGGAGATAAAAAATATGGTGGATGATAAAAATCATTACGAAAATTATACCAAAAATCAATCATCGAATCAATAAATCAATCTTTATCAGAATTAATAAATCGTAACAAATCAAAATTTTTAGATCTAAGAGATAACCAATAGAAATCATCAGATCTAAGAGAAAATATGATCAATATCCAAGAGGAAAAAGAATGGTTTTGAATTTTTACTCCCTTGTAGAAGATGTGAAATATGTGAATCAACATATGTCAAATCTTTTTCCTTGATGTAACTCATTACATAAACGTGTTTGCCCAGAACATTTTCAAGAAGAGCCATAGATGCTTAACGTTCATGATGAAAATTGTCTAACACTGAATATAAACATATATATATATATATATATATTATTTTTTTTATGAATCAAATTGATGAGAACTTTTAAAGCAGATATGGGTCAGAATTGTGATTATCGAGAGAGAAATTGTTCTTGATTTTAACTTTTCCCATTCTCTGATTAAAAATATGATGGGAATTTGAATAGACATCAAAGATCTTACAAAATTTATAATGAAAATTATCAAATCTTACCACCGTTATATATATTGGTATATGTAAATTTTTATTCCATGATATAAAATAGAAACTTGAGAATCAAGCAAAAAGTTATGATTTATGAAATCCATTATTTTTCAGATTTCTAAATAAGAATTAATCTAACAGTTATGATTTTAAAATCATGATATGCAATATTTTACAGATAAAAATTGGACAATTAATTTATGTATATAAACATAAAAATCATGATTGAATCAACAGATGTATGTATAATTGATTATACGTAGAGAAAATAAAAACTTAGCTTTTGATGGAGAACAATGCTTGTAACACGTTCCCACAGATGGCGCCAATCTTTTGATTACTAGAAATAGCATCCATGTTATCTTATCGGCATCAACAACAGATAAAAATGAAGGTATGAAGATGATGATTGAAGATGAAATGGTGATCACATCAAATACATAAGAGACAAAGGTTTTTTAAAGTGGTTCGGGTATGAATAAAGCCTACGTCCACTGTTATTTTATTCTCAGGGGTTTACAATAGCACAATATGGTGTAGAGAGAGAAATGATGTGTATCTTGTGTATGGTGTTTCTTAGTTGTCTCCTGGATCTCCTCCCTTTTGGCTAAGGGGATACATGTATTTATAGTGATGGAAGATAAAGAGATTCATTGTATGTAGACATTTATGTCTACATTCAATGAATCTAATTGTTGAATTGCTTGGTATGCTATGTGTTGTCTATTAATACAGTATAAATGTACATTAAGGCTCTTTAAATGCGCTGTCATCTTCATTAATGCACATTAAATGCATAGTTCTCTTTTGATCTTCATGGTTGGTATTCCGACCAACTCTCCTCGGGTGCCGACTAACTCTTCTCGGGTGCCGACCAACTCTCCTCGGGGGCCGACCAACTCTCCTCTGGTGCCGACTAATTCTCCTCGGGTACTGACTAACTCTCCTCGGATGCGGACTATCACTCCTCGGGTGCCGACCAACACTCATCGGGTGCCGACTAACACTCCTCGAGTGCCGACCAACTCTCCTCGGGTGCCGAACAACTCTCCTCGGGTGTCGAATATTACCACGTAGGATGACATGTGTCCTTTTCTGATTGGTCCTCGTAGATGAAGAATTTTTGCGTTAACAGAAGCCCCCAATGCTCCATACTTGATGGTTTACTTGAAAGGATGGAGTATTTATTCTGCAGTGTTGCTCAGTGCTCGGGAAATTCTTGATCTACCTTCTTGATTTGTTCAACATAAAGTGCATTATCTCCTGGACGACATATGATGCAGGCTGATCGATGGTTGATAATCTTTCTTTTGAGTAACTCCGTGTGCTATGTATCACCCCTGGGAATTTGGATGCAGCCATGCCATAGTATGCAACTTGTAGCTTGTCATAATCTTCAAGTATGTTGATTGGTTTGCTAGCCGACCAACTGCCTCCTGTGCCGAGCAACTGAGTGCTAACTTCACGTGCTTGATTCTTCTGATTTATGATCCTCTAAATACTTTATCGAGTAACATACTAGCTTTTGAACCCAACTCTTCAATCTGATTAGTACCAAGCTAGTGGTGGACTTCAAAACATTTTCATACAACTTCTTCTTCAATGTTGGTCCGGACAGTAGTAGTAAAGATCTCAGTGCTATAGATGCTGAATTTGACTTTTGAACTTCAATATTATGTGCATCATAACTCCTAAATATGCCTCCTGAATTTCAATATACTTCCTGAACTTCAATATTCCTCCTGAACTTCAATATACCTCCTGAACTAATTCTCGAGCAAGAAAAACAACTTTTGAATGATAATTAGTCGGGGCCCCGACTATGTAAGTTTATGGAGTTGAATTTGGTGCTCGACTGTATGATGTTATGAGAATGTGCCACCGAATGAACAACTGAATTTTTAATAGAAGCCCCCAAGTGTGGAATGTGAACTTTGAATGCTTTTTGCTTGCTCTCTTTCACATACTCATAAAATGTTTTCGACCAACTGTAGTTGACTGCTTCTTATTTCCGACCAACTTGAGTTGGTTGATTTTTTCTTCCCAACCAACCTTAGTTGGCACTTTTGGGAAATATTTTTTCTTCCCAACCAACCTTAGTTGGCATTTTTGAGAATAGTTTTTCTTCCTAACCAACCTTAGTTGGCATTTTTAGGAATAGTTTTACTTCCCAACCAACCTTAGTTGGCATTTTTGAGAATAGTTTTTCTTCCTAACCAACCTTAGTTGGCATTTTTAGGAATAGTTTTACTTCCCAACCAAACTTAGTTGGCATTTTTGAGAATAGTTTTTCTTCCTAACCAACCTTAGTTGGCATTTTTAGGAAATATTTTTTCTTCCCAACCAACCTTAGTTGGCATTTTTGGGAAATATTTTTGATAATGAATGATGGAGACCTCCTCAACAGATTGTTGGGAATAAGATAATATAAATGCTGGATACCTCCTCGTCGCTGACCAACAGATTGTTGGGAATAAAATATAATAAATGCTGGAGACCTCCTAGGAGCTGAATATGATAATAAGTATCTTGTTGAGTTCCATGTTGAGATGAATATAGAATATGAATCCCAAGCTAAATATGATAATAAGTATTTCGTCGAGCTCCATGAAGAGATGAATATAGAATATGAATCCGAACGGATATATAGAATAATTCGTGCTTGAGCATAAATCAGAGCAATAATAAAATATATAGTTCCTTGCTGAGGTGAAATTTCATAATGCTGAGCAATGATAATAGTTTCCAGATTGTTTTCGAGCATTCGTCGGCATTGAATCTTGTACCTATAAAAATTAATAATTTGCTCTACCATATGTGTAGGCTGAATTGATTAGTCATGAGACTAATTTACTCATCCAATCAATATATGATATGTATATGCTTGAGAAATAAAAATATTAATTAAAAAAAATGAAATAATATATGTTGGCTGATATGTCCAGGCAAAATTGCCTGATGTCGAGCAATAATAGTTTCCAGAGGTTTAAGATTGTGGCTGAGCTTTCGTCGGGATTGAATATCGTCCCTATGAAATCTTAATAAGCTGCCCGAGCACCTGTCTAGACTAGATCAAATAATTATTGTCATGAGAATAATTATTCAGCCAAACAATATGTGATGTGTATCAGCATAAGGCAATAAAAATTTCAAAATATGAAATAATATATTTTATGCCAAATGTGTGTGAGATGGATAAATTATTATTAGATATGCGCCATAAATAAGACGTAGAGTTTTTTGTAAAGTTATTTAATCTCCAACAACTAATCAGGTATAAGTTGATGTTTGAAAATTATTTATCACTTGGCTTTAAAAATATTTTTTGGGGTGATCACAAGTTTTAAAAAAAAAACTTAAGCCCCATGTTTACCCCCAAGATGAACTCGTGTTTAAAGAAATATCTGGGGTGCTCCGCATTTTTAATACGCCAAGATTCTACTGTTGCCGACCAACGGCATGGGTGTTGCCAGCCAGCATTTGGGGATGTCTTGGGTTGGAGAATATATAGTGCCGACCAAGAAGCAAATGGTCCCCGACCAGCAGAGCGATTTCGTCAATCAACAAAAATGGTGCGTTGATATTGCCAACCAGCTGTTGGATGGTCACCGAACAACATCAGATGTCGCGAACCATAAAGTGGATGGTTGGATAGTTGTCGACCAGTAAATTGAACCCTCCGAACAATACTGAGATGTCGCCGATCAAGAATTGATTTTCTCGACCAACTATATACATGCCGACCAACAATAGGTACATCCTAGTAGAAATAGATGTAGCCGATCAACGAATGGGAGCTCGAGAACTCCTCAAATTGCATAATATCCATCACCGATCATAATGAAATGCCTTCGACCAACATTTTATTTTTTCGACTAGCTATATATAGTGGACCAACACAATTAGTGCTGGTGATGTTTATTGTTGTAGTACTGGTTGCCGACCTGCTCTCCAATAATCATTCGACCATACTTACAATTATGAGGTGCCCCGACCTTTTACATCCGACCTATGCCAAAAGTTTTTCAACCGTTCTTTATTGATGACTGGAATTGGTCGGCATCCGAGGAGTGTTAGTCGGCACCCGAGGAGAGTTGGTCAGTACCCGAGGAGAATTAGTCGGCACCCGAGGAGAGTTGGTCGACACCCGAGGAGAGTTAGTCGGCACCCGAGGAGAGTTGGTCGGCATACCAACTAGGAAGATCAAAGGATAACTATGCATTTAATGTGCATTAATGAAGATGACAACGCATTTAATGAGCCTTAATGTACATTTATACTGTATTAATAGATGACAACACATAGCATACCAAGCAATTCAACAATTAAATTTGTTGAATGTAGACATAAATGTCTACATACAACAAATCTCTTTATCTCCCATCACTATAAATACATCTATCCTCTCAGCCAAAAGGGGAGAGATCCGGGAGAATCTAGAAACACCATACACAAGATACACATCCTTTCTCTCTCTACACCTTATGGTGCTATTGTAAACCCCTGGGAATAAAATAACAGTGGACATAGGCTTTATTCATAGCCGAACCACTTTAAAAACCTTTATCTCTTATATGTTTGATGTGAATGTTCATCTTCATCTTCAATCTCATCCTCATCATTTATCTGCTGTTGACGCCACTAAAATGACGGTGGCCATTTTCTATCTTCAACATATTGGCATGTTATCTTATCGGCATCAACACTTAGAGAGATGGATTGAGAATGAACTAGAATTAGCAAATTATAATTCCAGAGGCTTGAATGCTTTGTTTAGTGTGGTCACACCGAATGAATTTTGATGAATCATGACGTGTGAAACCGCCAAAGAAGCTTGAGATATTTTGCAACTCACTCACGAGGGAACTGGTGTCATAAAATCTTTAGAATTTCAAAATCTCACCACTCAATTCGAGACCATAAAAATGCTTAAAAATGAAACTTTTGATGAATTTTATGCTAGACTTTCCCGATATTATAAATTTATCTTTTAATTTTGGAGAAAAGATACCCGACGACCGAGTAGTAAATAAAATTTTAAGGTCCCTACCCAATAGATTTATTCCTAAGGTGACTGTTGACGCCACTAAAATGGCAGTGGCAGATAAATGATGAGGATGAGATTGAAGATGAAGATAAACATTCACATCAAACATATAAGAGACAAAGATTTTTAAAGTGGTTCGGCTATAAGGAAAAGCCTACGTCCACTGTTATTTTATTCCCAGGGGTTTACAATAGCACAATGTGGTAGAGAGAGAAAGGATGTGTATCTTGTGTATGGTGTTTCTTGGTTCTTGTCGGATGTCTTTCTTGGCTAAGGGAATACATGTATTTATAGTGATGGGAGATAAAGAGATTCATTGAATGTAGACATTTATACATTATGTCTACATTCAACGAATCTAATTGTTGAATTGCTTGGTATGCTATGTGTTGTCATCTACAGTATAAATGTACATTATGGCTCATTAAATGCGCTGCCATCTTCATTAATGCACATTAAATGCATAGTTATCCTTTGATCTTCCTGGTTGATATGCCGACCAACTCTCCTCGGGTGCGGACTATCACTCCTCGGGTGCCGACCAACTCTCCTCGGGTGCCGACTAACACTCCTCGAGTGCCGACCAACTCTCCTCGGATGCCGACCAACTCTCCTCGGGTGCCGACCAACTCTCCTCGGGTGTTGAATATTACCACGTAGGATGACATGTGCCCTTTTCTGATTGGTCCTCGTAGATGAAGAATTTTTGCGTTAACAGAAGCCCCCAATGCTCCATGCTTGATGGTTTACTTGAAAGGATGGAGTATTTATTTTGCAGTGTTGCTCGGTGCTCGGGAAATTCTTGATCTACCTTCTTGATTTGTTCAACATAAAGTGCATTATCTCCTGGACGACATATGATGCAGGCTGATCGATGGTTGCTAATCTTTCTTTTGAGTAACTCCATGTGCTATGTATCACCCCTGGGAATTTGGATGCATCCATGCCATAGTATGCAGCTTATAGCTTGTCATAATCTTCAAGTATGTTGATTAGTTTGCTAGCCGACCAACTGCCTCCTGTGCCGAGTAACTGAGTGCTAACTTCACTTGCTTGATTTTTCTGATTTATGCTCCTCTGAATACTTTGTCGAGTAACATACTAGCTTTTGAACCCAACTCTTTAATCTTGTTAGTACCAAGCTAGTGGTGGACTTCGAAACATTTTCATACAACTTCTTCTTCAATGTTGGTCCGGACAGTAGTAGTAAAGATCTCAGTGCTGTAGATGCTGATTTTGACTTCTACCTCTGCTCGGTAACGAGAAAAAGGTTCTCGGGGACGAGCACGAGCTGCTCGGGTAACTGTCGAAGAACAGAGAACTCAATCTGCTTTGGAGAATCAAGCCTTCCAACTAATGGCAAAGAACCAGGCCATCTGTGATGAACATCAGAATGCTGAAAGATCTTAACTTCATAAAACTCTTCAGTCTTTAAATGATCCTCCTGCTGGCGAGGAACCTGTTTCAAAAGCAGAGGGAAAGAAACCAATAGAGTAGGAATCTCAATGTAATTGTTAGTATACATTTTCATTCTCAATGTATTTTGTTTTTGATTTTAATGAAAGACTTTCATTTTTGTTCGCAATCTTAATTGCTATTGTCTTGTTAAATACTCTACATCTGTGCATATGTATAAGTTAAAAAGATAACAATATTGTGTTGTTCATCGACCAACTTAGTAATAAAAAAGTTACAAGTATTAGTAATGTTTCTCGATCACTTAATAATAAAGTAATGAGTATAAAAATGTTTAAAATTTTTCCAACCAACCAAGGTTGTTAAATTGTGCTCGTCGACCAATTATAGTTAGTGAGAGTTTATCCCCGACTAACCATACTTGGTAAATTTTTTTCTTTTTCATAAAATATGTCCGACCAACCAAGGTCGATAAATCCTCCTCGTCGACCAACTATAGTTAGTGGGTTTTTATCCCCGACCAACCATACTTGGTTCAGTTTGGAATATTTTGTTCTTCAAGGAACTTTTATATTTTCTGTAATAATCTTACTCCCCGACCAACATAAGTTGGCATTTGAGAGAATATTTTGTTTACTAACCAACCGAGATTGGCCTTTTTAAGAATGTTGTTATTACCCTTTTACCAACCAGAGTTGATCATGGGCTCGAACTATCATGTCCACTAGTTATTTTACCAACCGGAGTTGATCATGCTAGTGTACGCCTCCTAACCAAAGGAGTATAATTTGTTCTCGCTCTTTTACCAACCGGAGTTGATCACGCTCGAACTATCATGTCCACTAGTTATTTTACCAACCGGAGTTGATCACGCTAGTGTACGCCTCCTATCCAAAGGAGTATAGTTTGTTCTCGCGCTTTTACCAATCGGTTGGTCGTGGGTTTTTCAGGTGAGAGAAAATTATTTTTTATATTGATCCCTTCCTATTCCCTATTTGGAGAGATACAAATATGCTTAATGATAGAAGTTATTACCAAATTTATATAAAAAATCAATCAATTTGACTTTATTGACATAGATGGAAGATGAACCAAATTAAGTATATAGTTCATAAAAGTGGATGCAAAGAGACTCAAACTTGAAGAGAGAGAAAATAGATCTGGGTCATGATTTTCATGAGAAAACTTTTTATTGTCTTTAACCTTTTCCCATTCTTTTTTTAAAAATATGATGGGAATTTGAATAGACATCAAAGATCTTACAAAATTTATAATGAAAATTATCAATGAAAATTATCAAATCTTATCATCGTCGTATATATTAGTATATGTAATCATTTAAAATATTTATTCCATGATATAAAATAGAAACTTGAGAATCAAGCAAAAAGTTATGATTTATGAAATCCACTATTTTTCAAATTTCTAAATAAGAATTAATCTAACAGTTATGATTTTAAAATCATGATATGCAATATTTTGCAAATAAAAATTGGACAGTTAATTTATGTATATAAACATAAAAATCATGATTGAATCATATAAAAAATAAAAACTTAGCTTTTGATGGAGAACAATGCTTGTAACACGTTCCCACAGACGGCGCCAATCTGTTGAAGACAAAAAATGGCCACTGCCATTTTAGTGGCGTCAACAGCAGATAAATGATGAGGATGAGATTGAAGATGAAGATAAACATTCACATCAAACATATAAGAGACAAAGATTTTTAAAATGGTTCGGCTATAAGGAAAAGCCTACGTCCACTGTTATTTTATTCCCAGGGGTTTACAATAGCACAATGTGGTAGAGAGAGAAAGGATGTGTATCTTGTGTATGGTGTTTCTTGGTTCTTGTCGGATGTCTTTCTTGGCTAAGGGAATACATGTATTTATAGTGATGGGAGATAAAGAGATTCATTGAATGTAGACATTTATACATTATGTCTACATTCAACGAATCTAATTGTTGAATTGCTTGGTATGCTATGTGTTATCATCTATAGTATAAATGTACATTAAGGCTCATTAAATGCGCTGCCATCTTCATTAATGCACATTAAATGCATAGTTATCCTTTGATCTTCCTAGTTGATATGCCGACCAACTCTCCTCGGGTGACGACTATCACTCCTCGGGTGCCGACCAACTCTCCTCGGGTGCCGACTAACACTCCTCGGGCGCCGACCAACTCTCCTCGGATGCCGACCAACTCTCCTCGGGTGCCGAACAACTCTCCTCGGGTGTCGAATATTACCACGTAGGATGACATGTGTCCTTTTCTGATTGGTCTTCATAGATGAAGAATTTTTGCGTTAACTGTGACCATGTTGAATTCTTTACCCACTTTAGCCTCTACGAAACTAGAAGAGCTCGTAGGTGATTTACAAACCTATGAACTTGACACGTTTTACTCTAAGACCGAAAAGAAAAAAGATAAGGGCATCACTTTGAAAGCTCAAAAGAGAAAAAATAAGTTTAAGATGATGATGAGAGTGATTCTGACTCGGAAGACATGTCTATGTTTGCTAGAAAATTTAGAAAATTTCTTAAGTTTAACAAAGATAGTCTTAAAAATGATTTCAAGAAATTTGATAAATCTAAGTATGATAAAGTCAAAAAATTCCCTAAAAGGAAAAATGAAGATCTAAATAAGGACCAATCAAATCGTTGCTTTAGTTGTGATGGGTATGACTATAGGACTTTTGAATGTACTACTAAACTAAGGAGCGAGGGCAAGCAACCAATTTCATACAATGCTGCCTTTAGTGATAGTGATAAGGAAGAGGGACCTAATTCCCCCATTGAACGCAACTTTACCGCGTTCATGGAAAGTCATGTATGTGATAGTGAGAACTCATCCAATGATGACATTATAATACATGACACTTCCGAGGCCAAAGTTTGTAAATCTCATGCTTTTTATGATTTAGAGAGTGGAGAAGAGAAAGAGAGAGTGAAAGTGAAGAAGAGGTTGATGAGAGTGAACTTCAAATTGACTTTAGAGAGTTATATGAAGAATCGATGAAATTAAAAGGTATAATTTGAAGTTAGAAGCTAGTTTGAGAGAGCGTACTAAGATCATTGATGAGAGTGCTTTGGTGGAAAACCTTAGGACATTTGAGAGAACTCTTCGAGAGAAGCTTGAGTATGTAGAAGGTGATAGAGATAGCCTTAAAGTTTAATGGAGGCTATGAAGATAGATATTTTCATGTTTGAAGAGAGTATGTGTTTGCTTGAGTCACGCATTTTAGAGTTAGAAGAAAAATTAAAAGACTCAAACCGAGTGAAATTTGATTTGGAGTATAGGTTCGATAAACTAGATAAAATCTTTGGCACGGTTCAAATAAAAAATGACACTTGTGGTTTAGGCTTCGATTCTTATAATGCTTCTGTTAATAAAGCCAATACCACTATTTTGAGAGAATCACCTAGGAACTCTTCTAAAGGTCAATCCTTAGGTACCAAACATTGTGGTCGAAAAGGTCATCTTAGGAAATTTTGTTTTGATCTAAAAAAGGATCATAGGAAATCAAAGGGTAGAGTCACCACGATTTCCAAATCCTGAGAGCATCACGTTTCACTAGTTTGGGTTAGTAAATTCGATTTGGCGTATTTACAAGATACGATTTTTGATTCTCATTGACTTGCACGTGATACCTCCCTTGTAAAATATAAAGGTTAATTGTGTTAGCTTTGTTTACATACTCTAGTTTTGTGCATCATGATATATTCTTTTGTTAGTTGTATGTTTTGTCTATCATTTTCCTGTCTATGCTGCATGATTAATGACACACTAGAATTATGATTTGTGTATATCTTTTGTATTTATTTTTATTTTTTTGTGTCTCAATGAGAAAAATATTTTTTTTTTGTTTTCTTTTGAGTTGTAATTTTTTATTTCGGTTAAAAATTTCAAAAACTCAAAAACATTTTTT
Source organism: Sambucus nigra (assembly GCA_949130495.1). Lineage (NCBI taxonomy): Eukaryota > Viridiplantae > Streptophyta > Magnoliopsida > Dipsacales > Adoxaceae > Sambucus > Sambucus nigra. The sequence goes on along the minus strand of OX422212.1, from coordinate 556,438,370 downwards.
TTGTTTTGTGTGTATTTTAGTTTGACACACTTTATGTGGTATATACTTGTGTTTAAATCCTTTACTTTTCCGCTTACATATGGCTAGAACTTTTGGTTAAGACTGTCAATCCTTAAAATGTTCTTTGTCATGCTTTCATGGAGTAGTTGGATTTTGTGTTGCTTAATGGATTATATTTTTATATGCCTCAATTCACATATGCATGAGCTCAATTATAATTTAAACTTCACATGTATAATTGAGCTATGCGGGATGCTCTCTCATCAATTTAGTCATCTACATTGTGCTATGACTATGGAGGATTTTTGCATGTAATAACCGTTTCTCGGATGTAAAAAATTAAAAAATTATTTATCCGATGTTGTAGTGCTTTTCAATGGAATCGATCTGTGAAAGTCAAAATTACTTTGCGTGAAAAGCCACCATTGAATATCTGGCCTTACAAAAAAAATGGCATTATAAAAGAAAAATTAGCCAATGCCTGTTAGTGTAGTTAACATGTTCAAAAGAAAAGAAAAAGAAAATTATGAGGAGTTTAGTTAGATGTATCAAGAGGTTTGCACAATGACTTTGTATCCTAGTTATGCTTTTATTGTCATGACTCTATTGGTTTGTAAAATCATCAAAATTCTAGGCTTGTGTGCATTGTGTATGTTTGTTCGTTGAGTTCAATTTTTATTGTCACATGAGGCTATATCTAAATGTGATAAAATTTTGCAATCAAATGAGAACTCCGTTAACATGTTTTAAGTGATTAGGTCATAATTTAATTGTTACTAATTCACATCCCTACACTTCCGTTTACTAGATGTATTTGGACACATTTTTGCCATACGAGTGTGAAAAGCTTATTTTATTTTGTGTCATTTGTGATGTTTATACCTATGTATATGTGCGTGTGCATTAGTGATATATATATATGGTATTTTGTTTTGTTTTTGAGTCCTTGCCAAGCTAGCTAGTCCAGATACGCTTTGATGTCATAATTGTTATCGATATTGTTGTGAATTTTGGTTGATATCCCATGCTTAGTGCAATTCATTTTAAGTGGTATCTTTTTATTATCACATCATAGTCGGTATCCATTAATATTTGTATGGATTAGTTGTACTTAATCGTTGCCTATATGCTTAATTGTTCTTATCACCTTAGTCACCATTACATGTTTATTTATTTTTCGTTATTCATATCCCTTGCTTATAATTTAAAGGGAGAAATGGTATTTTCTTTAATTGAAGGAGGAATAAGTTAATTTTAATTCTTTATTCTTTGTTTATTCCTGAACAAAAAGAGGAAGAATTTGTATATAAACCTTTAGTTTGGGAGATCTAACTTAGGGGGAGTAGCGGTCTCACTAGGTAGATTATTGTTAGATAAAAGGGGAGAATCAATTAAGGGGGAGTATTTAATTTTTATGCACTTTATATTTTTCGTATTCCCTATGCGTTTAATGGTTTGCATAAGTGTGCAGGAATTATCTTTCTAGCGAAAAATTCGGTAAAGCAGCAAAGCACTTCCTTGGGTCGAGTCATAGCGTCTGTATTTTATTTTGATTATTTTGGGTGGGATGTTATGTCTAGATAAGATTGACGTCCCTTTAGGATTTTTGGCTGGATTTTGTCTCGGAATAGCGAAAGGGGGAGATTTGTAAGGACACAAATTTTTAATTTAGTCCATATGTAGTTTTGGCTTAATTTTGGACAAAACCATTTGAGTTACAGGATAGATGTCCTTGTATATCCTTCCAAGTCTATGGCGAGTGTATGTTTAAGACGTAGCGGCCAAGATTTAAAGTTTCACCCTTGCCGAGTTTAGTTCCATGTTTTTACGTCAACAACTATTGGATTCCAACTCTCCAAAGGTATGAATGCACTATTATATATGTAGGAATATGGAAAATATTTCGTGGGTGTAAATTTTATAAAGTTTTGTCTTAACGACTTTTAATTGTCTCAAAAAATCTTCTTAGACATTTTAGACTTGTTTTTATAAAAGGTTTGGGCTTAAAGATTAAAGTTTGGATTTTCTGAAAAGTCGTTCGAACGAAACTGGGAATCTCGTTTGAACGAGATTCCCAGTCGTTCGAACGACATTACTAACGAGATTTGTTTTCAATTCTTCGTTTTCTCGTTAAAAGCTTTGGTTCGAACGAAGTCGTTCAAATGATCTCATTCGAACGAGATATCAAACGACATTTGCCCTTAATCTCTAAATTCTCGTTAGAAGGTGTCCAAACGACCTGGGCGGGAAATGATTTTTTTTTTCGAAGTTTTGTTTTTAACAACCCATGTTCCCCAATTGACCCACTAACTTTACCATCCTTACTTTAGTGCGGGAACAAGCGCTTTCAACATAACTTTTTAAGACTTTCCTCTACATCAGAAAAAAGTTTTTTTCCCCAAAAGTTCATTTTTATGTGTCCTTAATCTTTCATGAGTTAATCCTTAAAACACTACACCAAAAACAGTAATTTATCACACCCCGATATTAAAAATATGGCACAGTTTAATGACAATTTGTTGGCACTGTTTTAAAGTGTGCCAGATTTGAGTACACTTACTAAAATATAAAGTACCTAAAAAAATCATTATACTAGCTTTGAGGTTCCCGCTCTCTCATTCCCTCTCACCCGATCATTCTCCCTGTGCTTTGATTTCTCTCGTCTCAGCTCTTTCTCAATCAATCGTATCTTTGTATCATTATACTAGCTTAGTTTTATTTTGTTGTGTTTTCATTGTAGTTCTGTTTGTTGATAAAATATTGGTGTACCTGTGAATATTGGTTATTTCTAGAGTGATGAGGCTATGAATATGCAGTGGGTATTATGAGATGGGTTTTGACTAGTTTAATCTGGGCTTATTCTTTAGCTCGGTTTTATTGTGTCTTGACTAGTTATATTTGGCTTTCTTATAGAAAATTGTGTAGATTCTTAAATATTGATTTCATTATCTAGATTATATTGGGTGAATGTTTTCATAACTAATTGGGGTTTATACTAGTTTTATTTGGGTTTATTTTATTTCCTTTGTTTTCGTTAATGAGAAAGTTAGTGCATTATCTTATATATTCATTTCTTTATATGTAATTTGTTCCATTACTTATTATATTGATTTCTTTAGATGGATTTTGTAAATCTATTCATATATTAGTTGTTTTGCGTTGTTTTATCTAGGTTTTCTATATTACAAATCTTTGGTGGTTGCTGAGAAAGTTGAATCACTCTCTTAAATCTTGATTTATTTAACTATAGGTACTCTCTAAGGTTTATCATTGTGTCTGTTTTGGTATTTCAAGGGTTTGAATTTTTGGTAGATACATACCCATTTTGGTATAATATTGCTCTTTCTCTTTCTTTAAATTTCTTTAGATATGATGGATAGACTTTCTAACTTTCTTTACATTTTCTATTACTTTCTTAGGGCATTGTAGGTTGTTTTATTGAGGTATTTAGTTTTTGTTTCCATTATTGTTGATGTTTTTGATATCTTAATGTGCTTTTATTGAGGTCTTCAGTTTATATTTTCGTTATTGTTGATGTTTGATATCCCAATGTGACTATTTGGTAAGTGTCCATGAAGCTACGCTATTTGAAGGGACATTGGAACTAGTATTATGGAACATGATACGTTTGTGAACATTTTCTAATTATAAACTTTTTTTCGGTCAATGTATGAGGTATATAATGTTTGTCAGTTGTTCCACGAATGTGTTTTTTGTGTTTGCCAATTTTTTTTATTAGTGGAGTTTAATGAAGGCAATTAATATATTGTGCGAGTATGAGTATGTTCCTTTTACATTAATTCTATAATTTAACTTTCATTGTATTTAACTATCGTTTGGTTAATCCTTAGGTAGGCATGGGGAATCAGGGTAATGGACCGTGAGAAATTAAGATTTTTATTTATCATCTATGCTTTTATATAGATTGTTGGAGTTTTAATTTGTAGTTGCAATTACCTCTTTTATATTGGTGATATTTAAAGTTGATGAAAGATGTTGAAGTTATTACATTAATTTGGAGATGCAATAACCTCATAGTTCAAGATCTATTGCGAACTATTGCTGAAGGTTCATTGTAAGTTACTCAAAAATATCTGCTCAACTAGTTAATTTTATTGGCCTTAGACCTTAAATATTGAATAATGATTTTTTTGGTAAAATGTACCTTGAAATATGTTTATTTGTAAATGTACATTTTAACTTTTAACTAGCAAGATCCTACCATTATGGTATGATATGATTATAATCTACCATAACTATTATGATTATACAGGAGTTCTGTAACAACCCTCGCTTATGAGAGTCTATTTTATATTTACATACTACGTGAGGTAATTAAATATAAAATGTTGATTTATGGAGTAAGTATTAATTTAATGAAGAAAAGTTGATATTTACTAACTTATTGTATATTTACTGTATGAGCATGTAAATATCCTCATGATGAGCTTTATAGTGTCATAGAATTTAAAATGACATTGTGATTTAAAATGGAACCGGAACTTAAAATGAGTTATAAAATATCCAAATGATAATTTGGAGGCCGTAGTTGATTCCGGAACGTGCGAGATAGTCAAAATATGTGCTATATTGTATTTTGAGGTTTTTGGCACTTTTGACTGATTATACCTTAAATATGCAGTTGCGTGTTATTTTATCGCGGTATTGATCAATTAAGTTGGGATTTTTGACTAAAGGCACGACTTAGTCTTACTAAGTCTTTTATTTTTCCCTAATGTCATTTCCTAAACCTAGAGAACTAGAGAGAGGAAGAGAAAGAGTAGAGAAAAGAGAAGAGATTGAAGGTTGAAGAAGGATTCTTGCTTCTACATAAAGAGAATCTGCATTTGCTAGATTGAGGCAAGTTTTCTACTTGCTATATGTGTTTTAAGATAAATGATTTGTAGTGATAATGGTGTAGTGATTATGGTTCAACTAGTTTAGGGTTTTTTGTGCATTTGTTGGGTTTTGAATTATTAAAGAATGATTTGGATGATTATTGAGGGTTGTAGTAGTAGTTGGTAGTATTTATGGTGTATTGGGTGAAATAAAGGAGTTTGGTTTGAAAGGTTTTGAGTTAGGGTAGAAATTGGAGTCCAAGACTCCATAGCTATTCTTGGCAAAATTTGCAGGACCGAATCGATTCGGCCTGGCCGAATCGATTCGCCCAGGGATAGTTTCCAGGATTAGGTGAACCAAATCGATTCGGCCTAGTTCGAATCGATTCGACATTTATGCAGAAACCCCATTTCCCTGACCAAATCGATTCGGAAGGTTCGAATCGATTCGATAATTATGCAGAATCCCATATTTTCTGGCCGAATCGATTCGGAAATCCTGCATTTTTTATTTTGTTTTCTTTTTATTTTTCACCCTTTTTTCTAGTCTTAGGACATAGGAACCTTTTTATATGATGTCAAACTAGAGTCCTAGAGTTCTAGGTGAGTTAGTTTACTACCCTAGACTAGAATTGGGTTACTTGGGGATTATTTTGAGGATGTGCAAAGTGATGTTCAGGCATCACTTTCTTTCTTTAATTGGTAGGAGTCTAGGAGGTTACTAAGTCATATTTGGAGACTTTAGAAATTGATTTGGGGTATGATGGTTTACATAAAGTCCAAAAAGGAGACTTTGGAAAATAACTTGGGGAGTTTGAATGTTCTTCGAGGTTATTTTAATGATGTTAAGCACGTATAGTTCCGGATAACCATAATGCATTTGATAAAATGTAAAATGGACAATGTAAATGATAATTTACTAAATCATGAAATGGAAATTAATGAAATGGTTAAACACACCTCTCTAAATACCATCTTAAGGGAAGTTCGTGCGTAAGATGAAGCCCCTTGGCTAATGAATGCAGGGTGGATATAGTCCTAGGCCATATGAGCGCTTATTTTATATGTTTCTGCGATGGGTAGGAGATTTCGGGTGTGGTCTTGACTATCCCACAGGCATATGGCCACTTCCCGATGCTTTCGATAGGATCCCAGGTTGTCTTATGATAGGCCTTGGAAGATGATGGTTATTTAGGGGCGCGCACAGTGGGGAAACTCTGACGGACGGTCTTAGAATCGTTATATATATATATATATATATATATATATACTTATAACTATTCTAATCATCAAGTTGGACTTGATGGATATTAATGCCATAAAGAGCATAATATATGACACAAAGAGCATACAATTGAGATAAGTGCCACAAAGAGCACATGATAAAACTTGTATTCCTGATAAGGAATAGAAAGATAAGATGAAATGGTGAAAGATGAAAAAGGTTTATGATTATTCTTATTCTCTTATATAATTGAATTTCACTTTATAATCATTCAGCTGTATTAGTTCATTATATGATGTTATCATGCTAGAATGTCATCTTTATCATCTATGTTTAATCATTCATTATTGTCATACTTGTCATTTATCTGGTGATCACATAAAACCGGGCCCTGACCCGTTCTTCTTTCTTGTTGTGCATATATATATTGTAACCGCTCAGGTGCTCCACCGCAAGGACGCCCGTAATGACTTCCCCATTCTAGTGTCTTTTGAGGAGCCGTGACATTTTTGCGAATATCACGGGATATTTTGTGTAGACGCCTTCATTGTTGATACATAGTTATGTTCGGGTCTTTATTCGGGCGTGTGGACCAAACTGTTGTAATTGTATAATGGATGTAATATGTAACTCATGGAACTTATTGTACATTGTATGAAATTTTGTTGACCAATATTTCATTCGGACCTTTTGTTGTATAATTATTGTTGTTGAAACACATATATACTTTAGGGGTTTCCACTTTCTTTTTCATTTATGGGTTGTTTGAAATGCTTTCTTTAAATTATAAAACAAAATTTTTGACAACCTGTTGTCTGAATTATTGAGTGGTTATCTCGTATACTCTTTATGTTGTTACAGTGCTGAGAATGATTCCATCCATGATTCCTGTATTATTGGAGTATCGGGCTGGCCACCCCTTATTTCGAATACCGGGTTGTCACAAGTTTGTTGTGGTGTGATACAAGAGTTCATTAGTTGGAAAACATGTGCAGGTTTTTATGTTGGAAGTTTTTGCATATACTCAGCTTTCACGAAATGTAAGTTAGCTGAACTATTTAGACCTTTTTGTGTTTCATTTTCTATACTCCGTGTATGCATATAATCATCCATTTTCTATACTTCGTGTATGATAATATTTTTTTAAAGATTCGACAGCCATTCCACCAATATGCTCATGAGCATATACACCTTTATCTCCCATCATGATACATCTGTAATTTGTAGGACCACTTATACATGCTTAATGTTGCTGTAAGTTTCTGTCACCTATACTAAGTTTTACAATTTCAAAATATTATTCAGTTCACTAAAAACAGTTTCAATCGTTCTTGAGAGATCCTAGTGTACTTAATCCTCACATTGCATTTTCTTTTTCAAATTTACACTTTATGCGTGTATATTACCTTTATCACATTTAATTCCTGTACAACTTGTGTGTGCCTTGATTAAAAGTTATCCTCAAGAGAGGAGGTGATTTATATGACTTTGGTTTCAAACAAATGATACGTACTTTGTTGAACATCAACTGCTTGACAAAATGGGCAAGTAAATATTGGGATTATTGGTTGGAATTTTTTCATTGTATCGATTTAGACACTATGTGAATGAGTTTATGGATATGAAAAGACTTCCTTTTTTATTTGATTTCATTTGTGAAAAAACATTTATAATCTAAAACATAACTTTTTATTTCTTGATCACTTCTGCATTCATGAGTTTGGATCCTCTCTACTGTGGAAGAATAAGAATAATTAAGGTCCCTATATCTCTACTTTTATTTTCTTTAATATGTTCAGCTGCTATAAGTGTTTGGACCTTATTTAGATGTGGGAGGGATTCATGAAAAATGTAACAGATCATGGACTCCATCTTTCCTTACCTCCACGTTGACCTCTCCACCTCCACCTTATATGACACTCACTAGCAGATGCGAGTTAATTTTTGTGGTTCTTATAACACATTCTCATTTTTATTTTCATTACATTTTTTCATTTAGTCTTGGTATTTGTAAATAACAGATCCATAAAATATTATTAATGCATTGTTTTATTTATGTATCGACTCAAAGTGGAAGTTAAGCTATGATTTATGAGCTGGGGATGCTTTACGTTTGATTTATGAGCGGAATGTGATACATGGAGATTTCATTTTTGTTAGTGGAAATACCGTGAGCAACATGTTAGTTACACAGGCACTAAAAGAACACCAAGAGAGACGGAGAAAGGACAACAATGCTATAATGACCATGGTTATTCAACAGTCAAAACCTTCTCCAATTACTCACCAATCTCGGCTTTGAACTGATGAGATGATTATGGCAATTGATCCTAATACGAAGAGGCTCCTATATTACGAGGATAAGGCAGACCATCTTAAAGGGTCCATATCTCTTGATTAGGCCTTCCTTGCTGATAATACTTCTATTTCTCTTCACAATGACAAGCATGATTGCTATATTGACATTTTCTCTCCAGAAGTCCTCAGTCTTTTTACCGACAATTTTGACTATCAACACTTGCGCTGTCATTTTGTCAAAGGACTGCTTGTCGATGATATTATGGGTTACAAAATCTTCACCCATGAAATTTATTCAAGTTATGCAGCAAGGATCGATAACTTTCAAAGCTCTGACTCTATTAGCAAGGACATAATCCAGAGGTGGACATATCCATTGGTGCCAGATGTCCAATTTTTTAGAAATTGTGTGACTAAACTTGAAAGACAAGGAATGTATCGGGCATCTGATATAGGGCAATCACGTTTTGCACAAATTGGTCCTTTTACTGTTACTGAAAATGGCACTACTATCGGTAACAACACTGCAATATCAAATTCAATGGTTAAGATAGGATATTTTATTAGATCAATGTTTCGATAGAGGGTTGTTATATATGGCATGATGTCACCATTGAAGATGGATGCATACTACGATTTAAGGTTGTAGTGGGAGAATAATTTGTTATTCCTGCTTACTCAAAAGTGTCTCTACTTCAACAACCCATCAAGAAAGATAGTGATAAGGAACTGGAATATGATGAGAATAGCATTGCGATAATAGAAATTTAACCGATCACTAAAGCCTCGGATAAGATGAATGGGGAATTAATGATCAATTTATCTGAGACATATTGCCAGTCTGCATCTGAGGTTGGTAATGTTGGAGTTGGTTTCATTTGGTCAGTTTCTGAAGGATGGCATAAAGAAGAATGGAGGCATTGAATTGCACTCATTCCTGCAGATAAACTCGTTGAGGCCACACAAGCTTCAAATGTTGACCCGGATATGCTAACTCATGATAGTAATGTTCTTCCACACTTGGGAGAGTTAGAACTTGATTTTGTCATAAATGATTCTGATGACGATGATATTGAAGATATAAGGGATAACTTTGTCTACTTTGAGAAAGAGGTCGAAGCAACTTTTCTAAGGGCTATTGATGAAAATGTGAAAGAAGTCGTATAATATGACATCTGTAGACTGTGATAGTGCGATGTTCTATTCAATGATGAAATTGGCGGTAGATACACCACATACTTAAGCTAGTGAGTTGGCTAAACATTCTGGAAATGTACTTGCCAAATGGAAAAAACTTCTGAAGTATTACCTGCCAAGCATAGATGAGGATATTGAAGTGATAATGAAATTCGAAGAAATGTGCCTGGAATATGCTAAGGAGTACTCTCCCTTGTTTGTACAGATTTTACATCTTCTCTATGACAAAGATATCATACAAGAAAAGGCTGTTCTTAATTGGGCTTCTGAGAAAGAAGGGGCAGATGAATCGAACAAAGTTTTTGTCAAGCAATCAAAAAAATTCATCCATTGGCTAAATGAGGCATATGAAGAAGAGGACTGAGACCAGAATTAAGTTGGTACATCTATGGTCTGTTGAGTACTTATTCAGTGTTACTGTTTGACAAGAAATTTTGTTCATATTGTATGATTTCAGTTAAGGTACTTGTTCAGTTTTCAAATAATAGATGATGATGCAAACTTAAAGTTATGAATGAGTTTCTATAATGAGTCGCATATGACTGAGTTTCTATAATCAGTTACATATGACTGACTTTCTATAACTGATTAGTGTAAATCAATTGCCTATGACTGAGTTTCTATAATCAATTGCATATGTTTGAGTTTACATAACTGATTAGTGTAAATCAGTCTCAATCAATTAATCAAATTACCTGCTGATTTAATCAGTTGCATATGACTAATTTTAACATTCCCACTTATGTTAAAAGGAAGGTCATGAATTGTTTGCACTAATAGGTTTTCATCGGTTTCTATTATTGATTTACACTAATCAGTTTCTAGGACTTGTTTACACTAATTGGTCTACCAGTTTCTATGGTTGATTTACACTAATCAGTTGCTAGGACTGATTTACACTATTTAGTCTATCAGTTGCTATGACTGATTTAGCCTAATCAGTTGCTAGGACATAATAAAGCATTAAGTTTTGTTCACTGTTTTTTCTCCTTTCCAAAATCACATAATAGAGCATGTATAATTACTTACAATTACGAATAAAGTTTGAACACGAAATAATAGAAAATAATTTTCGTTGTTTTACCTCTCACCTATGTATTAATATCTTGCACTGAACCAAACGACGCTCAAGTTTCACTACCCAAGATTATGATTTTGATTTCATTGTTGCTTGTGTTGGTCTTTACAAAATCGTATGGAGCAGGTATTATGAAACATGTATTACATTTCTACTTAAAGCTTGCTATGAAGAGAATCCAGAAGTTTTGCAGGCTTCACTCTCCTCAAGCCTATCATGTTGAACACCTAATAAGTGCTATCTATTGAGGTTTTACAACTATTCTTAAATTATTGGTCTTTCACAGTTAGTTCCGAGAGTATCAAAAACTAATACTTTTTACTAATAAATATCACTTATATGGTGTAAATCATTATACTTTAGTTATTGGTTATGCAAATAAGCTGTAAGCTATCCTTGATTTAAGTAACATACATTAAGTCTCCAAGCATTCATTTTCACCATTGGGCTTTTTTATAAAGCCAAAAATCAAGTAGACTTCTCTCAATTTAAGTTTATTACAAGAGGCACTTATCTAATTTCACGAAATTATTTCCAGGTAGAGTTGCATGCGGAATTGGTATTTGTGCAGAGTTGGGTGGATCTGTGTTCAAAGTTCATGTTGGAGGTAATACTGTTATAATACATTCATTTACGTGATTTCATTATTTATGAAAGTCTATTTTTCTGAACTAAAATTATTGCTGTAATTTCAGAGGCTCTTTTAAATCTAAAATATATAATAGAACATGATAATGCGATGGCGTATGAGGGCCCTCTTTCTGCTTATTACAACTTTAATATGGATATTACAATTGAAATATACATATTATAGTGCATATTACAACTTTGAAGGCATCTTGGAGTTTTTTATAGCAGCAACATTGAAGGCATCTAGGAGTTTCTATTTAATAGGCCAAACTTACTTTGCTCAATCTTCGAAGTTTCCAAGTAATGAACATCATAAGTTACGAAGTAACTTTTTTCTATCCCATACACAAGCTCGAGCGTGGACTGATTATTTGAGAATTCTCACTTTTTCATTCAGGTGTATTTGGACATTAATTTTTTTGGAAACAAAATTATAACTTTAAAATGATATAATTAGTAATGTTCGGTACTTAATTGGAAATTATTTACTCTAAGGATGACAAGCTGGATGCCTTCAATGCAAAGTACTGAATTCCCACAACTAAGACATCTAATTCTAATTTGAGGGTGATTTCATTAATCCACAAAGAATTACCAAAATGCCATATATAGAAACTTTTGTACATTGCAATGAATGTTGAAGGATGTAGTGAGAACTAAGACCTACTAAAAATGCCATATATACAAATTCATTGTTATTTAAGGACAAGGTTATTCTTGATGTAGGCACTGGGACAGGAATTTTATCCCCGTTCTGTGCAAAATTAGGATCAAAACGTGTTTATGCGTAATCATTTCATTTCACTTTTACACTTTCTCATTTAGTATCGTGTACATTAGCAGGGGGTTAAGGGATTGTGGTGGACCTGTATGGTAGCAGGGTAGTGGAGAACATGTATGAATATTTGGTAGGTTGCAGGGTGGACATGTATGGTAGCAGCGGGGGGTATCAACAGGGGGTTATGGGGTTGTGGAGGAGGTGCGTTTGGGGGTGGTAGGGTCACACGGGGGTATGGTTATGGGTGACAACGGGTAGGGGAAGTAGGGATATGGGCGCGAGGTTGTAAGGTATGGGTTTTTTGGTTGGGGAGCAGGGGCAGGGAGTTTGGGTATTTGGTTAGATGAGAGTGTAGCTGGTATATGGGGAGGTGAGTGGGGGCAGTTGGTATATGGGGTGTGTAGGTTTTGGAAAGAGGGTGTGAGCAGGTGGGGAGTGTGTGCGTGTGTTTGGGTTGTGACCAGGTAGGGGGTGTTGAAAACAAATTAGGAAAACAATCTATTTTTCCTAGGCAAAATAGATTTTGGTGTTCACTGTTTGAGAACCATAAGACTAATTTTGAAACACTAATGTTTGGACAAAAAATTGTGCCCATTAATTCAAAAGTGTGTGAATGTTTCCAAAATTAGTATTTAACCCCAAGAAAATTGATTCACACTTCCAACAATGGCCATTTTTTCACCAAATACATAGCGTGTATGTACTGGTTTTGAACCTCGAGAGACAATGATTTTATTGGTGTTTAAGTTGACACATCTATGACCTTTTAATCTGTTGCAACCATTTATATATATCTTAATAATTCTAATTCATCATGCTCTCATAGCATCCTCTTTCTCACTTGTTCATCAAACAACTACACTACCTCTGTCCCAAAATTATACGCCATTTTGTTACACTCAATGGATGACTTGAGCATATGCATTGTTAATTTGAGCATATGAAGTATTGGATCATCCTGACATACTTGTTTAATTCATTTGTGCAGTGCTGATTCACAGTAGCATTAATATTATGCCGGCTTTTGACTTTTTTTTTTCTTCTCAGTTTTATTTTTATTGGATTCATTTTTCAAACTAAAAATCTTCTCTTCTTACTTTCAGATTATTGCTTCAGCCCTAGAAAGTGTTGGTGAACGACTAATTGGACTCATCACTTCTAGAGAAAAGATACTCGATTTGCTCATGATGGGTCTATACAAAAATTGACTTCTAAGTTAGAACATTCTGTGGTAAAAAATTTGTATTGAGATGAACAATTCTTAGATTTTCCAAATTGCCTCATGTATTGAGATGAATTTCATATGTATTGAAATGAATTTTCTATTAATGAAATTTGAGCAATTAATTTGTATTAGTGTTACGGACTATTTGTATTGTTGCTGTACTATTTTTGCCGTGCGGGCTTTGTATTATTATTGAATTTTGTTATGCTAAAATAGGTTTTAAATTACCAGGTTGATAAATGTACGAAAAATAATGAAAATGTTTCCGATTTTTTGGGTAATATTATTTATAATTTTTTTTACTAATCCAAAAATTTGGCACAATTCAAAACCGTGTCAAAAGCATATCAAATTTTGGCACGGTTTTGACTTTGCCAAAAGTGTACCAAAATATACTCAATTTGGCACAGTTCAAAACTGTGCCAGAAATATCAAATTCTGACACGGTTTAAAAGTGTGCCAGAAGTGTTCTTGTTTGGTCAAATATGACACACTTTTAAATCGTGTCAGAAAAAAATGGCCATTTTGGAACACCTGATTCTAGCACAGTTCAAAACCGTGCCAGATTTGATCTGGCACAGTTTTAAACCGTGCCAGATTTGATCTGGCACCGTTTTAAACCGTGTCAGATTCCTGTTTTTGGTGTAGTGAAAACACATACACCCTTATATTTTAGTTTAAATCCAAGTTTCTATTTATATATTTTGCTTGAAGAGTTTGTTTGACACTGGATTTTCTCTACATCAACATGAAGAGAAGTTTGGGTTTATTCTTTACCCACAATGGAGAAGAACTTGTATTTGCTACGGCTTTCTCACATAATGAAAGACACCATGTGTGGTTGACGGTTGTTATGCTTCCATTGGTGGACACCAAGACTGCGATGAACGTCGTGGTTATTTGCTAGACGGAGGTATTTACAAGAAGAAGCATCGGGAATTGGAGGGAGTCAAGTCGAGTGTAGTAAGTCTTTTGTCTTGTAATTGTAAAACCATATCTAATGAATTTGTTAGGCAAGGGTCGTACGAGGTTTTTTCCATTTGTATTTTCCTCGTACATCTTCATATAGTGAGATTGTTTCTTTTATCTGGTTTAACTCACTTGGAACGCATGCTTAGGTTAAAAAGACAAAATTTGATTTAATTTGCAATCTTACTTTAATTTGGTGCTAAAGTATGTTTGAGTGAATTTAAGTTAATTTAATTCAAAGCAGAACAATTTAATTAGATCAAATTTGTGTTAATGTAGTTTGGCCTATATTGAAAAATGAATTAATTATTGTTAGGCAAATTTTAGGACTTGGGTTGAATTAATTGGATTTAAGTGAAAATTAATGTTTGAGTAGTTTTTATTTCACTTCTAGTTTAGTTTAATTTTAGTTTGGAAGAAATTAAAATTTGAAGTTTGTTTATGTTTTAAATTTGAATTGAAATTTTAGTTGGGAATTTATTTGAACCATCACATTAGTTTAAAAGAATTTTAAATTTTGGGGCCCGGTGTTCTAACACCTTAAAACACATAATACAAATTATTTAAGATAAAAAAATACAACCTTCAGATATTTCATAACATTAATTTAAAAATCCAAAAATAAAAACTCAATTAATAATATGAAAATTATGTAAGATAAAAAATACACAACAAAAATCTTTTATAAAAAAAAATATTATGTATCAAAATAATGGAATATGATTTAGCATATTAAACACATAACTCAGAATATAAAAAAATTTAATTTAAATAATACACTCCAAAAAAATATTTTATACATTAAATAAATATAGAAAACATGATTTTAGGTATAAAAATAGATTTTAATAATAAAAAAAATGCAGGATCATCTAAAAAAGTGTTTGTCTCAAAGTTGAGCCAGCACAAGAAGAATGAGATTTTTAATCTCCCCCTTTTGCCAATTTTGAGACAAACTAAACTGAGACTCAAAAATAAGAAACGACACAAATTACGTAACTCAACTATACACATGAGTCCTAAAAATATAAGATTACACGACTCAACTAACAACAAGAGTCGAATCAAATTAGGAGAGTACATTACTCTACTAACCACATGCAATCCTAACAGAAATAGAAGAGTACTAACTCAACTAACTACAATGATTCCTAAAAATAGAAGAGTACATAACTCAACTAACAACAAGAAATCATAAACGACTCAACAAGAATGTAAAATATAATAATAAAAGAGGCTCAAATTCTCTCCTGTTTATCTCAAATTGGTCAAAGGGTAGGGAAAAATCCTACTAAATAAAGTTAATACAACATAAAATGCAACCAAAAAGTATTGACAAACAAGCTAAAACAAAATTAGTTTGGAACAATGGAACATTATTTTTGACACCCTAAATCAACTTTCTTCATCCACATAGATTTCTCATTAGAAAGAGCAGTCTTAAAAGGGGCAGGACCAAATTTATGAAGGGGATGATTCGCAATAAATGTAGTTTTTAAAGGGATCATGGGGATATTAATAACACTACTTTTTTATCTAATTAAACGCTTATAGAAGAATTGCCCCAAATGACCCATTTTAAGAGAAAAGTTGCATTTAAACACATGCCTATCGTTGGATTTAGCATTAGCAGGAGAGTTCACATGTTAAACATTTTCAGATTTTCTAGTTAAATTCAACCGCTTAAAGTAAAACTGTTCTAAATGTCCATATTTTGAACAAAAATTACAATAAAAAGTGTTTCCTTCAGCACATTTTGCGTTATTATACCTAGTGGGCAGTTTTCATAATTGAAAGTTCTGTTTGCCTTTAATCTTCTACGACAAAACTCCGCTAAATGCCTATTTCAGAACATAAATTACACCTAAAAACAGGTTTAACAACTTGTTTATTTCTAACAGATTGCCTACCTTTGCCTAAAATAGATTTGTTCTGCTCTACTTTCTTAAAACATAATTTCTCTATATGCCTAGTTTTAGACCAAAAATCGCATTTAAGGACGGGCTTGGCAGTGTTAAAATTCCCAAAATTTTGAATTTGCCTGAATTTTCTTAAACCAATTTTATTTTGTCCAGATTTCTTAAATTTTTTTTAAGTGACCATTCTTAGAGTAAAAACTACACTGAAAAGCAGTTTTGACATTTTGAACA
This sequence comes from Sambucus nigra, assembly GCA_949130495.1. Classification (NCBI taxonomy): domain Eukaryota; kingdom Viridiplantae; phylum Streptophyta; class Magnoliopsida; order Dipsacales; family Adoxaceae; genus Sambucus; species Sambucus nigra. The sequence goes on along the minus strand of OX422212.1, from coordinate 556,421,982 downwards.
TTCCTATCAATTTAAATTTGCCTAAATTTGCCTAAATCAGATTTATTCTGTCCTAACTTCTTAAAACAAAATTTTCCAAGATGTCCAGATTTATGGAAAAAATTGCACATAAGTACCGGCTTAACAAATACGGCATCACAATCCTCAAATTCAACAGGTTTATAGCTTTGTTTAATTTCAGTCGAATCAGGACATTGTTCGCTACAACAAACAAAATTTGTTTCATCAAATGTTTCACCTTTAAACCCAATTGCTCTTAAAGGAAAAAATCTTCAACATACTTATTGTGGGATTCGACAATTAAACGAGAATTAGAAAAACCATCAACCTTTTTAGATGCAGTCTTAAATTCTCTTTGGCATTCATCATACTTATCTAAAACAACCTTTAGTTTAACTTGATATTCATCAAACTTAAATAAAACTTCTTTATTTTTAGTTTCAAGAGAATGGTTAAGCTCCATTAACATGATAATTCTTTTCTTTAAAAATGAAACATCATTTTCAAGTTCACTAACATGAAAAATAAATTCTTCGGTTATAGACTTGATTCGATTGTTTAAAATGTCAGTTTTAGCCATCAACCTAGAATTAATTTGACCTAAATCAGTGAAGTCCTCAATTGTGTTATCAAAAGATTTATTACTCACATAATCTTCTAAATTCGGACTCACGCACCCTCCTAAAACGATAGAATCGTCTACATTTTCATATTCATCAATATCATCAAAAATATTATCAACATTAGATATAAAAGCTGTGAATGTAGGGTGAAGTTGAGCAGGAGATATATGACATGAGTTCACATAATCTAATTCAGAATTATCCACACATAGATCAGAATTATCAGAACTAGTAGATAAGAAGTTAAAAATATTCTCGGACTTAAAGACATAACTAGAAGTAAAAGCAACGAAATTATGAAAACTAGTATCGCTATCATAAATAGACATATCATCGCATACATTAGATAAATGAGTAGGAGATTGTGAAATGTCCCAAGCATCTAGAGATGTGGTGCAAGCTAAAATATCTTTAACTTAGGTTGCACCAACCGCTTAGTCAAAGGCATTATTACTTTTAATGTCATTTTGTGAATAAAGCTTTGTCTCTTTAAAACATTGATAAAGGGATTTTCTAGTCGAAAAATCAGCATCACCATATAAGTTTCCCATATTTAAAAAATAGATTTAAAAAAAATATAAAATATAGATTTTAAAAGGAGTTTAGGATCTTTGAATCTTGAATCTCTGATACCACTTGAAAGGACCTAATGGGTACACGCTAAGGTGAAATAGGTTATTTAAGAAACTCTTTGATATAAAAACTATTATAAATTATAAGTAAGAAAACCCTCATGCACACTAGTAAGTAAAAATGATGATGCAAGAAATAAAAATAATTTCCTTTAGGAATGAGATGAGGAAAAGAGGAATGAACACAATATTTGTTCTCGAGGAAACCACCGTGGTGGAAACCCCGTGTCCCTAGTCCCAGGACAACTCACATTCCCAAGTCCACTATTACCAATTATCGATTACAGATTACAGTCCACCAGTTTACAATGAATTTAAACTAAGTAAATACAAGCCAATATAACTAACTTAGTCTAAAAATAACCTGACTTGACTGACAATCAATCAACCCAATAACACCCAAGTAATATCAACTAGAACACATGAACACTACACACTCAGCACCCAACATCCGTGTAGATGTACACAACACAAGTAAATAATAATAATAAGATGATATTGAATTAGTCGATACTAAAAGAATGATTAAATACTAAGTCACAAGACACATACAAGGTATTCCTTAATAATTAATATTCAAGTAAAGATTAATCCTAAAATAATTTAGTTGGCTCAAATGACCACAAATAAAATAGGAGATTAACTTTCAACAATTGTGTCACACAACTAAAATAAAAATTAACTTAACACCAAATACAATATGAATTAATTTAAATAGGTATTATGTTAAAATATCAAGTTCAAGTAAAATGAGCAAAAGATAAAGCGTGTAGCACTTAGCTCATATAAATTAGAACTGAATTGAACTAAATTAAAATTAAATAAATAAAAGATAGGATTTCAAGTCAACACACTAATTAAACCCAACTAAATTAAGTGAACACACAAAATTTCAACTTAGAGGATATAACTAGTTAGAGGCAAAATCAAATTATCTTTAATCCCAAATTAATTAAGTTAAATCAGATTTAAAATAAAAATTATTTAAAAAAAATGTGTGGCACAACAAAAACTTAAGATATAGATTTAAAATTTTAAAAAGTTAAGTCCAATTAAACAAGTGCACACACTCACGATGAGATAGGTGTAAATAAGATATTACCAGCTCATACAAAAAAAAATCTCAGACTTAGTTCTAAAGGGAACACAATAAATTTAATCTTTCAAGCCGACTTTGACAAACTCACCAAAACAGATTCAAGGATTTATCAAACAAATCAGCAGTCCAAATTGTTTGTTCAAAGCCAATTAAATATCCAACAAGTTTAGAAAGTAGTTTAGTGTTAGATATAAGTCTCACAAAAAAATTAAACTAAACTCAGTCTTGGTACCTTCAACAAAGCAGGAGATAAAATCCCCTCACATATGTTTTATACAACATAAATAAAACATCCAAATCCAGTCTGAAGAGTAAAAGATGATTTAACAAGATATAAGGTGAGGAAAAAAAACTAAGAAAATGAGCCAATAGTATATGAGAACCACAACTCACAAACCAGTTTATTTCTAAAAAAATGCCTAAATCTAGTAAAGTTATATAATCAGAAAAAGAAACCTAAAATCTTGTTTTAATAAGAACACTTATAGTTAAAATTACCGTATATATATAGAGGGTTAAGAAGAGTTACCCCAAAATGATGATCCATATATAAGCAGACGATTGTATCTCAGACCAAAAATCCACAAATAAAAACTTAAAGCCTCCACACCGGAAGGAGGCAACACCGAAAACACAAGCTCCACCGAAAAGCAACCAAAACAACACGCTCCACCGGAAAGCAATAGAAAAAAACACGCTCCACAAAAAACAACCACCGAAAATCACCAACTCCGGATCAACCAAAGAACATAAATGATTCAAGCCCAATACCAAAACATGAACGAACCCACCTTCTCAAACTCCAAATCAGGTCAAGCACAAGACCAAATCGGAATAGGTTTTTGTCAAATAGAAACTCGCAAACACACTCAAGATCTTGAAGTAGATGTTGGATGAAATAAAAAATCAAACACTCTCACAAGATAGCAATCAGAAGTGAAAAATGTGGAGAGAAATAGGGCAAAATATACCGTCCGCTCCTTTTTATAGAGAGAGAGAGAGAGAGAGAGAGAGAGAGAGAGAGAGATGAACAAAGTGAAAACCCCAACTTTTCAAATACCCCAAACCATAGATTATAAACCATCAACAAAAGGAACCAAGCTCAATTTGTAAGAACCTACTGGGGGTAAAGGCGTAAACTCAAGGAGACAAGTAGGACAACTTGCATGCCAAAAATTTCCCGAACAAACCCAAATCTATCCTCGAGCTAAGCAAACTCAGACCTCGATCCAAACAACACGCAAACCCCAAATGGTCATAAACACAAAACAAAGAGCTGCCATTTAATGTTTGGGTCAGAATATTAATTAACCACATTTTGATGATTAATCATGTTTAGTTTAACCCATAAAAAATTTCAACACTAAATTTAATTTAAACAAATATGATTAATGCCTTAAAACACATAAAACAAATTACTTAAGATAAAAAAATACAACCTTCTAATATTTCATAACATTAATTAAAAATCCAAAAATAAAAACTCAATTACTAATATGAAAATTATGTAAGATAAAAATACACAAAAAAAAGTCTTTTATCAAAAATATATTATGTATAGGGATGGAAAAAAAAAGACCGACTCGATTGACCCGATTGGACCGAACCGGACCGGACCCACATTTATCGGCTTTTCTGTAATTCAGTCCTAATTCGGTCCTGAACTAAGAGACCCGAATATATTCGGGTCGGTCCAAAATATTCTTTTTAAATTCGGTCTTAGGACCGGACCGGACCGCTTATTTTAATATTATATAATATATATTATATGTTATATATTATCATATACGTTGGTCATAAAAAAAATCTCACGTTGAAAGTTTAGAAACATTCTTCCCTCTCTTTCACTTCAGTGAGCTTCCTCCTCTTTGAGAGGCTCTCTCCCATTTACACAAATTAAGCCGGAGGTCACAAACATCCGAAATTTTCACACCTTGGAATCATCAGATCCGACGATCGTACACCTCAACAAAGCCTCAACATAGCCTCCGGTTTGAAGCTATGCCGGCGCACCTTCACAGCACAACCTCAACATAACCTCGGTACAGTTCTTTTCTTGACCGAACTTGTTGTTCACCATGTTGTGATTTTTTGACTGATTTCTATTGTAAAATAAAATTTTATTGTGAAAATAGCTCGACCGATTATTGAACTGTGTTTCTTGAACTGTGAAAATTTCTTGAACTGTGATTTCCTTGACTGTGATTTTGAACTGTGAAAATTTCTTGAAAATAGCGGGACTGATTTCTTGAACTGTGATTTCTTTAACTGGGAAATTTCTTAAACTGTGATGTCTTGGACCGATTATTAACCAAATCGGACCGAAAATAGCCTAGACCAAATAAATAGGTTAAACCGATTAAATCGGTCCGATTCCGGTCTTCTCAAGTATAGGACCGAATAATTCGATCCGACGCTTAAAATGGTTAAAAATCGGACCGAACCGGACCGCGCCCACCCCTAATTATGTATCAAAATAACATAATATGATTTAGCATATTAAACACATAGTTGATAATATAAAAAAATTTAAATTTAAATTATACACTCCAAAAAAATATTTTATATATTAAATCAATACAGGAAAATATGATTTTAGGTATAAAAATAGATTTGAATAATAAAAAAAATGCAGGAGCATCTAAAAAATTGTTTGTCTCAAAATTGAGCCAACACAAGAAGAATGAGATTGTAACAACCCAGGTTTTTGAGCGCCTATTTTATATTATTTCGCCCGATGGGCTAATACTCTAAAATAGGGGAAGTGGGAGTAAATATTATTTCCCGTGAGATTTAGGAATAATATTTACTATGTTTTATCTATTTACCGTATGAGAAGGTAAATGACATTATATTGTGATATATTGCGTCGTTATATGTAAAACGACGGTTATGGCTCATATTTGAATTGAGGTGTAATTAATGAAATAAAATAAAATTGGAACATAAAATTGTTCACACTTTCCCGGATGCCAAAATAGGGGGTGCGGTTGTTTTTAGAATAGTCGAGATAGTCGAAATAAGTGCCATGTTGTAATTTGGAGTTTCGGGCACTTTTGACGCGTTGTGATTCAATTATGCAGATACGAGTCATTTAATGGTGTATTAGCAATTAAAAGAGGGCATTTGTGTTGTAAGACCCGTTTAAGTTTCCCCCCACCCCTTTTTCTTTCTTCATTTGTGAGAAAAGCCAAAGGAGAGAAAGAGAGAAGAGAGAGCTTGGGAGAAATGGGAGAAAGGAGAGAGAAAATGGAGATTTGAGGCCGAAATCCGTTGCTACCGGAGTTGAATCCGAGACTACAAACTCGAGGCAAGTTTCTTACTTGCTAGATGTTGATTTAATGTGATAAACTGCATGTTTAGTTAAGTTTTGGAGATTTAAACCATATATTCGTTTTTGTTGATTTTGATGATTAAACCCTTAATTCTTAGTTTTAATTTGATTTGAGGATAAATTAGTAGTTAGAAATGGTGTAGAACTGATTTGGGTTGAATTGTTGTTGTTGATGTTGGGTAGAATCAAGAGTTTGAGGTTTTTGGGGTTTTAGGGTTCAAACAACCCGTAACCCATACTTGGAAATTCTGTAGGACCGAATCGATTCAGCCCTAGCGAATCGATTCGATAATAGGGAAAGTTACAGGTCTGAACAGGGCGAATCGATTCGGACCCACCGAATCGATTCGGGGTTATGCATAATGCCAGGGTCTTCTTGACCGAATCGATTCGGACCTACCGAATCGATTCGCTTTTGGGGACTGAATCGATTCGGCCAGGGCGAATCGATTCGGAAGTCCTGCATTTTTGGGATGCTTTTCTAGTTTAGTTTTTGGTCCTTTTCTTTTAGGCTCGGAGTTTAGGAGCCTTCCTTTGGTAACTAATTAAGAGTCCTAGAGGGTGGTTTTGGGTAGACTAATGCCCTAGGATTAAATGGGATATTTAGGCTTACCCCGAGGGCTAGTTTGCGTAGGTTGATATCCAAATGATTTAGGAGATTAACCTAAATACAAATTGGAGATAAAATGTTAAGGTTGAGACAATTAGGAGACTCTCCTTGAGGGAGATTCATTTTAATGGTTTAAAATATTATATTGAAGTCTTACAGACTAATTTAAGGTTTATGGTACTTCGGGTCTTAAGTCATTAATAAAATGTGACATTAAGAATGAGAAATACATAAAGATGAAATGTGGTACTAATAAATAAGTACAAATGATTTTGAGAATGTAAAATTGGATGTTTTCAAAAGAAAAAGTAATAGTTTTCATAAATGTTAATGGATGGATACACACCTCTCTAAATCGCTATCTTAAGGGAAGTTCGCGCGTTGTGGTCAAGCCCCCTGACAAATTAACACATGGTGGATATAGTCCCTAGGCCATGTGAGCGTATGTGTTGTATATTTTTCTGCGATGGGTAGGATATTCCGGGTGTGGTCTTGACTATCTCGCAGGCACATGGTCGCTTCTCGACGTTTTGATAGGATCCCAGGTTGTCTAAATGATAGGCCCTGGAAGATGATAGCCATTTAGGGGCGCGCACAGTGGGAAAACCCGGACGGGTGGTCTTAGAATCGTTATATATATATATATATATATATATGATTATAACTATTCTAAATCAAGTTGGACTGGATGTATGATGGGTGCCATAAAGAGCACAATGAAATGCCATAAAGAGCATGGGAAAGTGCCATAAAGAGCACGATGAAAATGCCACAAAGAGCATATGATGATGATTTTATTCCTGATAAGGAAGATATTTTTACAAAGTGTATAATTGAAATGAAATGCCACAAAGAGCACAAGATTATGATTATATTTCCTAATAAGGAACGAATTTATGAAATGACTTAGTATACGATGAAATTTATTGGTAAACATTTGATAAAATGTTGTACCATTTATATATTCCTAAAGAATAAATGGGAATTATGTTTTGATGGTGAATGGATATAATTATGTATCCTTGCGGAGTAGTAGATGAGACCTCTCACACACACACACACACACACACACACACACACACATATATATATATATATACACACACACATAATATTGTGCTAAGGGTCTAATGTATCTCGACGATCAACCTTGCCTAGTAGTAGTGTATCGGGGGGGTTCCTTGTTTGGATTTCGCTTTGCGAGACACCCCACGCACGAATAAGGGCATAGTGTTGTGACTGGGGAGAAGTTAACCTTTAGTACTTAAATTAATTAGGACAGAGTCCAATGTATCTCGACGATCAACCTTGCCTAGTAGTAGTGTATCGGGGGGGGGGGGGTCCTTGTTTGGATTTCGCTTTGCGAGACACCCCACGCACGAATAAGGGCATAGTGTTGAGACTGGGGATAAGTTAGCCATCTGTTCATTGTTTAAATAGAACATCATCATTGATATTGCGCTAGGTTGCTTTTAGACTGAGAGATGAGAAATATTATTGTTAACTGCGAGAGAATTACGTACTTAACTGTCATGCATTTTATTCACATGGGAATCATATCAAACCGGGCCCGGACCCGTATCTATATGTCTTTGTTTCTGCACATACTATTACCGTTACAGGTGCTCTACCACATGGACACCCGTATTTACATTTCCATTCCGGTTGTCATGAAGCTACAGCATATTGCGGATGTTGTAGATTATTGGTATTTGACGCTTCTTTCCATTGTACTTTAGTTAAGTTCAGTTTATTTATTCGGGCGTGTTTGCCCAAGAGTTGCACTCATTTACTATATTGTAAATATTGAAATGTAATACTTGGTGTAACTAATTGTATTAGTCTGTGCACCGACAGCTTATTCGGTGATTATTTATGATATTGTCGTTGTTCTTTATCGATTTTTGATATCCACCGTTTTCACAAATGGGATTGTCTAAGTGTTTTCTTTTATTGACAAAATTTTCTTTTTTTTGACAATCCGTTTTCCAAAATGATTGGTGGTTATCTCGTACTATTATTTTAATTGATAGTGATGCTGAGAATGGACCATCTATGATTCCTGTGATTATTAGAGTATTGGGCTGGCTACCTATTATTTTAGTTGGCGGGTTGTTATAGAGATTTTCAAAATTATTCTCAAAATTTTAAATATGTAACAATTGGGAAAGATGAGTCTTGGGAAATCATCACTCACATAGTATATTATGTGTGCACGATGAGTATGCTTTGTAAAATATTTAAGTAAAACAATATTTTCATTTTGCGAATAGATCAAACCACACATTACTTAACATTTGAATCTAATTGTGTGGTTGATCAGTACTTAGGTGCATATGGAGAACATAGAAAGCTCACAACCCAAACACAAACTGATCCATCGTTAAAAGAAAAAAACATCGAGATAGATTGGGGGAAAGTAGAGATGTACCTCATCTCTTATAGTGCTGAACGAAGGGGGAGTTTTTGGCATCCTCCTCTAAAAACTAAATTGAATAGAGAACAAAAACTCGTTTGGTGGGGAGTCGTGCAATGATATAGCCTAATTATCTCATGTTAATATTTCTTCTTAAATTCGAGTGCACTATCAAACAGAGTGAGCCAAAACTTATGAATACTTGATAAACATTGAGAACAATTAAAAACACTTAGCAATATAGAAAATGGATCACACCTAATTGACAACAACGAAAAAGTAAAAATTTCAAGGTGGTAGCCGGGTGTAGTTGTAAACCCTGGCACTCAGGTTTGAATCTTGGTAGCTACATCTTGGGGCCACGAACCGCAGGAATTAAAACGCCTGTTATAGAAAGCCTTCTTCGGGGGGGAGGGATTAGTCTTGAGGTGCGTGCAAGCTAGTCCGAGGATTACCCTAAGACACAAAAAAAACCCTCAAAATATAACTCTAGAGCACAAAGAGATTTTATGTATGATATAAATACCCACATAATCAGGTCTTAATCTGAAAAGGAAAAAATAAACAATAGAATACCAAAAAAAATTAGATCCCTAAATATAAACATAAACATAAGCATAAACATAAATAGATCTTGAACAAAATGAACAAAATATGTACACAAAACCTAAATTACAAAGCCCTAAAACAATTAGCTCAATCATAGTTTGTAATTTAGGATACATACAAATAGTCTAATGTATTTTTTTATTATTGATAACTTCCCATATCTCCAGTCTCTCACTAAACCTAGAATTATGCATCCAAATGAAATAAACCAATTGTCCATAAGCTATTTCCTTAGTTTCTTCGAGTTTAACCAAAAACATAAATAAATCATGTACACACACACACACACACACACACACACACACACACACACACACATATATATATATATATATATATATATATATATATATATATATATATATATATATATATATATATATATATATATAGTGGAATCTGCATTATTAATGGAGAAGAAGAAAAAGAATTACTAGAGAGAGGGGCAGGGGCAAGGGCAGGGGTGGGGTAAGGCAGGGCTGAGAGATAGAAAGAGATAGATAGGGGTCAGAGATGATAGAGATAGAGAGATAGAGAGAGAGGTCTGAGAGGGAGAGAGGTCTGAGAGAGAGAGAAATGGAACATGGTAATAGTGTGGGAAAATAAAATAAAACTTATTTGTGATTTAATTTATCAAAAGGGTCGGTAATTAATATCCGTACCAAATATTATACTAAATAAGATGGTTTTAAAATATGTTACTTTTGTAATTTATCAAAAGAGACAGTAATTAAAATCTGTCCCTTGTGTGATTATCAAAAGGGACGATTTTATAAATTCGTGGTATAAGCTGTACCAAATGGGACGATTTTTAAACTCTGTCCCTTATATTTGTAGGAAAAAAGCTAAAAATTTAACTATAGTTTAAGGGTCAGTAATTAATATTTGTTCAAAATGGTATTCCAAATGGGATGTCTTTAAAACCTGTCCCTTTTGTGATTTATCAAAAGGACGGTAATTAAAATTTGTTACTTTTGTGATTTGTCAAAAGGGACGATTTCATAAATTCGTGGTATAAGCTATACCCAATAAGAAGGTTTTTAAAATTCGTCCCTTATATTTATCTGCAAAAAGGACAAAATTTAGCTATATTTTAAGGGTCAATAATTAATATCACTCTCAAATGGTATACCAAATAGGATGGTTTTAAAATCTGCCCCTTTTGTGATTTATCAAAAGGGACGATAATTAAAATCTGTCCCTTTTGTAATTTATCAAAAAGGACGATTTATAATTCGTGATATAAGCCATACCAAATGGTCGATTTTTAAAATTCGTCTCTTATATTTGTCTAAAACAAGAGCTAAGAATTTATCTCTACTTTAAGGGTCGCTAATTTATATCTGTCCCGAATGGTATACCAAATGGGATCTGTCCCTTTTGTAATTTATCAAAAGGGATGGTAATTAAAATTCGTCCCAAATGGTACTTTTAAAGGGCAAAATGACATGGCCATCTCAAATACCCCTGTCCGTAATAACCATTTTTCTTGTAGTGTGAGATTATAATTCACTCATGAAGATTCTTAGTGGTACACTAAGAAGGGTTGGTGTAGCCAAGGATGACGTTTATCTTCCCTGAAGCTGACATGTCATCGTCGTCTTTCCTCTGAATAACATTAACTAGACTAGATGTCTTCATCTTCTCTTTATCTACATATTCCTTAAGGTTCCTAGCTTGGACAAATTTCTCCAAGTGGTGCTCTAACGTTTTGATTTTTTTTTCATTTTATGGCTATGATCCTCGTGATAAGTGCACCATTGGTTTGCATCTATCTCGTTCATTGAAGAATGTGTCGACCACCCAATACACATTCTCTTTGGTTGGCATATTTTTTTTAAGATCGTCTCATTTTCCCCTATTCTTAGGCGGGCCCGATTGAGTTCCACTATTTCCTCTCTTATTTTGGTCTCAATACTTCTTTACCTTCGTAAGACAATTAAATTGAACGTTTTAATTGAGGAGATCATACTCCACCTTAGCATCCTTCTCAATACGTGCCATGAGGTCATTTATGGACGACGTTAGATTCTTCATCAATAACTATACAAGTCGTCTGATCGGGAGAAGCCGAAATTAAATGAACACACAACAAACTACTCATTATAGTTATCTATCCCAATCAATAGTAACTCATTTTTTGAGAGACTCCCATTGCTTCTCGCGAAGGGTGATCAAGTAATCCACTTTCTTAATGGCGTTAATGCTAGTGATGAAACGAATGGTGAATTGCTATACTAATTATTTTACGCATTGATGGAAAAACTCGATATACGAGGGTGTCATTATGATACCATAAAGATATAGACTATCTAAAATGAAGGATATGATAAGCAGGCTAGTCTTACTACCATACGTGTTGATTTTTGGAACTAAAAACTTCCTCACCGGATCTGACATCTTAATCTCTTCTTTAAAACGGGATGCTAAGCGATAGTTGAGTTTTTTTAGCCAAATCCATAGGTACGTGGATGAGGTTTTGATTCAAGTTACCATTAAAATCCTTTACGATCAAGTCAAATAGTTCACCCTGAAGCGCAATTCTTCTTAGTGGAGGTGGAAAATTTGTAAGGACATCATGTCGACTAGCGTGAGATTGGTTAATAAGACAAACTATCATGCTGACCGGTGAATGGATGTGAGTCTCTTCCTACACTGGTTGAAGCGATCTTTGTAGGGGATACTAGATTTAGATAATCTAATGTTGTTGTGAGAAGGAGGAGTTATTGGACGGATTTTTATTCCCTGACAATGGTTTAGTTCGGGAGAGATTGATTCACGACCCTTTGTTTGTTTAATTAATTATCCCCTTAAGCGGGAAATTTACACCATACTCATGCAGACTCTCCTTGTATTGATTAAGGGGCTGTGATGTCGGGTTCCTAGCTGGTGACTCAGAAGGGGCATCATGATATTGGTTACGTCACATATGACTAGAGTGCTGGTTTGATCGCCCATGCTATCTGGCGTCACTTGGTGAGCGAGGGGCCCTTGTCGGAGAGTGGTTACTCCATTCAATCTAGATCTCTGACTGGATACACATTCCTTATTGAGAGCAGTAGGATTGCTCAACACTCGTGATGATAAAGTCAACAAATTTAGTGGTAAAAGCCTTTATTTTTTTCATAAATGATGCCAAATTATAGGGAAATCAAGTCTACAATAATGCTTTTTACTAAACTAGTCATAGAGTGCTATGCATGAAGGTTAAACAACACAAGATGTATGTGGTGTAACACCCCGCCCTCCCGGGGAGAGAGAACGGAGCGCTAATGCGATAAAATAAATCCAAATCCATAAATCACAAGGTATAGAGCATCTAAATAAACCCACAATAATATAAATCCACTAATCTCAATCTCTTCAATTACAAAAAGTCTCTTGAAATAATATAAATCACCAATACTCTATACAACACAATAAAATAATATAAATCTTCCAAAAATATTCTTCCCAAAATAATCCATGCCAAAAATCATCCCAAATGGTCCATAGCGCTCAAATCCATGCTAACCTGCCAACTAAAAGAAAATATGGGGAAGTACACAATACGACAAGAAAGATGCTCAACAAATATATGTTAGCGATGAACAAAGCGTAACAACACGAGTACGGATATTCAAATCAAAATGCAAATCTCAAAGCATTTATCAATATAATTTCTCAACAACACTTTAATCGGGTCACCAGGCCTCACCACATCCGTATATGCTTTATCAAGCCATAGCCCGGGAAACAGGAATTTTGGCGGGTGCCCAACATTCGTGCCATATTAAAATTTCATGACAACGTGCTCAACAATAATATAATGATACCGCATGAATCAAAATAATTTCAACAATTATTTTCCAGATTTCAATGAATTTATCAATTCAAATATGAGTTCAATTAACAAGAATTCAAAGAGAATGACACTCGCGAGATTTAAGGAGCATATTGTGTAAAACCCCATACCTCAAACCATGATGAGAAACTAATGATCACATCCTCAAGATCTACACAAAAGATCTACAAAAGCTCCTCCAAGAACCTCGTCAAACATAGCCCCAAGATCACCTCTAATCCAAGGTTGGAACTCACAAATATTAAGGGCCAATGTGTATATAAAAAGAAGAGGAATATAAAATATATTTGCTGCCAAAATTTGTGCCAAAAGTATGTTAAAAGGCTTGCCCACGACTTCCTTTTATAATGCAAAGAAATGAAAAGTTGGAATTCAAAAGACTCCTTTAAATAAGGCAAAGAAATGAAGAGTTGGAAGTCAAAACAACTCCAAGAGTTAAAAACATTTAAAAATCATTTTAAAATCCGTTTTAACTCCGATTTCGAAACCGTTTGAAATTCTCGCCTTTAAAAATAATAACCAACATATTTGAGCGATAAAAATAATTTTATCAAAAACTTTATTTTCCTCCATTTTCCAAAATTAATTAAAATAGCCCAAAAATTACGCGGGTTGTTACACTTCCCCACTAACAATGGAATTTCGCCCTCAAAATTCGCCGAATGCCTAACTCTAAAAAATCAGGCTAACAATATCCAAAAATAATCTTGTCTCCAAAAGTAATTCCTCACCTCTAATCTCGAAACTTATCACGAATATCACCTAAAATTTTCTATCTCCAAAAATTGCTAACCACGTAATGAACCCAAAACCCAAGCCCCGAGGGTTGCCGTATACCTAAGCTCTGATACCGTCTGTAACGAGCGCTAATGCGATAAAATAAATCCAAATCCACAAATCACAAGGTATAGAGCATCTAAACAAACCCACAATAATATAAATCCACTAATCTCAATCTCTTCAATTACAACAAGTCTCTCGAAATAATATAAATCACCAATACTCTATACAACACAATAAAATAATATAAATCTTCCAAAAATATTCTTCCCAAAATAATCCATGCCAAAAATCATCCCAAATGGTCCATAGCGCTCAAATCCACGCTAACCTGTGAACTAAAAGAAAATATGGGGAAGTACACAATACGACAAGAAAGATGCTCAACAAATATATGTTAGCGATGAACAAAGCGTAACAACACGAGTACGAATATTCAAATCAAAATGCAAATCTCAAAGCATTTATCAATATAATTTCTCAACAACACTTTAATTGGGTCACCAGGCCTCACCACATTCGTATATGCTTTATCAAGCCATAGCCCGGAAAACAGGAATTTTGGCGGGTGCCCAACATTCGTGCCATATTAAAATTTCATGACAACGTGCTCAACAATAATATAATGATACCGCATGAATAAAAATAATTTCAACAATTATTTTCCAGATTTCAATGAATTTATCAATTCAAATATGAGTTCAATTAACAAGAATTCAAAGAGAATGACACTCGCGAGATTTAAGGAGCATATTGTGTAAAACCCCATGCCTCAAACCATGATGAGAAACTAATGATCACATCCTCAAGATCAACACAAAAGATCTACAAAAGCTCCTCCAAGAACCTCGTCAAACATAGCCCCAAGAGCACCTCTAATATAAGGTTGGAACTCACAAATATTAAGGGCCAATGTGTATATAAAAAGAAGAGGAATATAAAATATATTTGTTGCCAAAATTAGTGCCAAAAGTATGTTAAAAGGCTTGCCCACGACTTCCTTTTACAATGCAAAGAAATGAAAAGTTGGAATTCAAAAGACTCCTTTAAATAAGGGAAAGAAATGAAGAGTTGGAAGTCAAAACAACTCCAAGAATTAAAAACATTTAAAAATCCGTTTTAACTCCGATTTCGAAACCGTTTGAAATTCTCGCCTTTAAAAATAATAACCAACATATTTGAGCAATAAAAATAATTTTATCAAAAACTTTATTTTCCTCCATTTTCCAAAATTAATTAAAATAGCCCAAAAATTACGCGGGTTGTTACATGTGGTTTAGCAAGTAAGTCTTGCTTACAACCACAGAGAAACAGGGGGATATTTTTTGTTTTTAAAGAATTCAAGACGAGTTTATACAGATATAAAAGAGTGAGTTGTGACTAATGGTCAACGTATACGCTCCTTATGGAGGTCTTATTTATACAAATATTGAGTCCTATCTCCATATAATAAAAAAGAGATTAAGTTTAACTGTAGTCGGCGTCTTTCGGAGTTGATAATCTATAATATGTTTGAGCTAGACTAGAGCGCCATTATTTTAGATCTAAATTTGCATCTATCTAAGCGTGTTAAAAGAAACTTGACTCGTGCAGCTTGAGCGACTTAGCCCATAATTATTCTGGATAATGTGTGCCACAAGCAGTGGCGGATCCAGGATTTTTGGTTAGGAGGGGCGAAAGTCTCGAGTGGTGTTGGGGGTTCGGGGGCGGGAGCCTCCGAGGCAAATTTTTTTTGAGTTAATACAAGTTTTATACAAATTTTTGATTAAAAAATAGTGTATGCAAGATCTCAGGAGGGGCCTCCCTTAAAAATTGTACCCCTAAAAAAAAAATTACACATTTTGCATACCTAAAATTTTTTTTTTTTTAATCTCGGGGGGGGGGGGAGTCTCCGTCCCTCCTGGCACCCCCCTGCATCCGCCCCTGGCCACAAGTGTAGCTTAGTAGGTTGGCCAAGTTGACTCCACATCCCTTCAGAATCAAACACATAAAATATAAAATTTTAGCCTAAAACGTTTTCAAAGAAAACGTATTCAAATAAAATGTCTTCAAACGGCCTTTTCGCTATGAAAAATGATGTATACACCGAAACTGTGCACCGAAAATTTACCGAATGTGCTTTAACAGTATTGTACTATGATGTGGGTCCCGCCAGGGTACAACCACTTAAAGCACAATTTCGGTAATTTTGGAGTAATTTGTGTGTGTGTGTATCATTACTTTTTCGCTATTCATGAGACCATAAGGGCATTATTGTCCTATAAGAAAATTAGTTATAGAATACAACTTAAATAACGAACTCGGAAGGGCGGGGGCAGTTTTGTAATTCTCGACTTCTTTCCCGCTCTTTGTTCACAGCTAGAGTTGGGTCTGCAATTCAGTTGTCAATCTAAAAAAAAACTCAAAATCAGTTTATATTAGAGAGATTTGATTGCAGTAGTACAAGTGTTTGTTTGGGATGGATTTCACGAGGAAACTTAGCTTTCTGGTGTTTGTACTATGTGTTGTGATATCTCTGAAGAACCAGAATGCCGAAACTAACAAGGGTTCGCCAACTGTGAGTTGGGCTTCATCTGATTCTTCATGGCCCACTTTCTTGGTCCAAGAAGCTGATGTTCCCCAATCGCTTGAATACAATTTCTATCGTCAATCCTGCCCACAAGCAGAACAGATCATCAGATCAACGGTTCGCAGTCTCTATAAAGCCAGGCCTCATGTTGTGCCTGCGCTATTACGTCTGGTTTTCCATGATTGTTTCGTCGAGGTGACTTCTTATATTTTTTTTTTTCTTGCGTTGGGTTGATCTTGATTCAGTTAATTAATATGGGCTGGGTACAGGGTTGTGATGGGTCGGTGCTATTGGATGATGCTGATGGAATTGAAAGTGAGAAAGAGACTCCTCCTAATGAAACCTTGAAGGGTTTTGATTTAATTGACACTATTAAGTCTGAACTTGAACAAGTGTGCCCTGGAATAGTTTCTTGTGCTGACATTCTTGTTTTGGCTGCTAGAGAAACTGTTATTCTGGTAGTTTAAATCTCTCTCTCTCTCTCCCTCCCTGACACACACAGACTGACTCCATTTTGTTCTCTTTTATCTGATATGCATGCACACATCATTGTGATGGTTGAAAATTAATTATGCAATTCACCTTTTGTATTTATGAAATTCTAGGCAGGTGGACCATTTTACCCTCTTCTAACGGGTAGGAGAGACGGTACTCTTTCATTCGCAGAAGTTGCAACATTCGAGCTTCCCAGTCCCCTAGATGATCTGTCGAGAACCGTTTCGTTATTTGCAGCAAGGGGGTTTGATGAAAGAGAGACAGTCAGTCTCTTAGGTATGCAATTCCTTTTCCTTTCTCTTTAATCTTATTCCCTCCAATGAAGAAAGAAATCTGTTGTTTCATATTCAATATTATTTAAAATTCTAATTATTTAAATGGCTACAAATGGATTATTATCATTTTAAAGGAACTTGCATCCAGCCCACAGCACTGGATTATTATCATTTTAACGGATATTAACCAGTAGTAACTCTGCTCTTGGTGTAATGGACTAAATTGGGCGTTTCTCGTCTCCTTTGCTGTTCACAGGTGCCCACAGCACTGGAATGGTTCACTGCAAATTCTTCCTCAACCGTCTCTACAACTTCAGTGGGACTAATGAGCCTGACCCATCTATGGATATTGAATTTCTTAACCTGCTGAGATCAAGATGCAACAATACTCGCACTTCATCATCTCTTTCATTAGCATCACCATCACTAGCGCCATCATCATCATCATCCATCAATGGCTCACCATCTTCCTCCCCCCAGGAAACTGGAATGAAGATGGACTTCGAGGGACCGGGGTCAGGTTTTGGCACACTGTACTATCGTAGTCTTCTGCAGGGAAGGGGAGTACTATATGTTGATCAGCAATTAACAGTAGGGGAAGAAACCGAGACTTGGGTCAGAGCATATGCCTCGGATGTCTCCTTGTTCCGGAGGGACTTTGCTTCGACGATGATTAAGCTTTCCAGCTATCGGGTGCTGACAGGATCGACGGGTCAGGTTCGGCTCAATTGTCGAAAAGTTGTCTGAGACAGCTAGTCGGCTGCACCTCTTGTTCAGCCTACCTCAAGTTGGTTTCTCACATTGCATATACATCTGCCAATTTTGTCTGTCTGTGAAGTACTCTTAAATGTTTGGGGACTTGGATCTCGTACCTTTTACTTGGAGATACCAGATTGGATTCAGAAAATTGTGATGATACTTACTCATGAATAGCAAAAATTGTGGAAATTTCCTCAAAATGTCGATTAATCTACTTGTTTATGGAGCTTCATTCTCGTTCCCCAATTAGGCCTTCAAAGGTTGATAAATATACTAATTTATGGAGTTTGGTTGCTGTTCCCAGATTAGGCTGTGCTGGAAGTGGAATTTTTCATGTATCTAGGCTTATGATAAATTCATTACATTGAATACTGTTGGGTATTTACATTCCCAATTAAGACCAGATTAGTGTGGGATTCTTCATTTTATTATTAGACCTTTTCTGCTGAGTATATATTATGTACTCCATAATATTTGGAGAGAATAAACTTAAAATGGAAATGAATGAAGTCAATATAAGGAGAAGAACTTCTGATGAAATTGGATCCCCTTGGCTATTTACAATCGAAATTAAGATCAGATTAGCGTGTGTTTAAAAGTGTTTTTTTCATTTGATTATTGGCTTTTTTCTGCCCATACAATATATAGTAAAAATATTTGGAGAGAAAAAAACTTAAAGGGAAATGAATGACGTTAATATACAGAGAAGAACTTCTGATAATATTAGATCCCCTTGGCTATTTGCTTTCGCAAGTAAGACCAGATTAGGTTACGTTTACACGTGGGATTTTTCATTTGATTACAACGCCTTTTCTTTTCTGCTGAGTATATAGTATATACCCTAAAATATGTGAAGTCGAGAGAAACTTATAGTAAATGAGTGAAGTAAATATAAAAAAAACTTTTGATAATAATTGCCTGTAGGTTATTAACATTTTTAATGAAGACAGTTGGGAACTAGCCTAGCTTCATCTTGGGAAGTCTTTAGGCAGTTTTCACTTTTGAAGAGAAAATTTGGATTCAAAAAATTAACATAATCCCTATCATAAGAAGCTAGTAATGAACTCCATAATTTATATATATATTCTACGAATTATTAGAAGCTTTGGTAAGAAGACACTGTTGCAGTGAACAAACATAGAAAGGTTTACACTTTACAGAGTTGAAAATCACACAAACACTCGCGCGCGGGTGCACACAGAGAGAATCTAATCAAACATGAGAGAACTGTAGATTGATATCAACATGTGAGAGATTGTTACTGGAGCATCTAGTGCTTCACAGGGCTGAGCCTTCGCATTGAACTGTTGACGCTCATCGAGGGCTGCAGATGCAAGAACTCAGAATACATTTCCATGAAGAACTTGTCAACAAGATCGAGGTAAACCGGTGAGGTTAGCCGAGAATAATAGTGGAGAACCTCTTCTATGTCCAACACATGGTCCACATCATTCACATCCATCATCTCAATTTCTTTCATCCTTTGTGCCAACACATGGCCTCCACCATTGTCACTCTCCGAACAAGTGCACCTTCTTTTTCCTTCATGGAAACTATCCTCTTCCCTTTCTCCATCCTCTGTTGTGTTCTCCACAACATTCTGCTTAATTTCATCAGTCAAGAAATTTCGGCTGGATTCATTCTCCTCTTTTGCTGATATTACAGTACTCTTCTTTCTCTTCCGCATAACGCTGTTGCAATCAGATTCCCAATGCTCGGAGAATTCTCTGTAGAAATTGTCCAGATGCTGCATTTTTGGGTTGTTGGTGGTGATACTAGAGATGGGGTTGAAGGGAGTTGCTTTGGGTAACTTTTGGTAACCTCCAAAGAGAAATGACTTGATGTTTTGGAGGGTTTTGTGAAAGAAGTTTTTGGTCCTGTGAATGGTTTTTCTGAACAACATTTTGGATCTAGTGGCTTGTGTTATCTTTATGTGCGTTATAGTGTTTAGTGTTGTTGATCTCTCTCTCTCTCTGTCTAAGTGCCCACGGGTGATTAAAACTCCAAGAGTATGCATGGACGTGTGGAATAAGATGTTAGTTATAAATTGAGAGAGTTAGGAATCCAATGATGGAAATTTCATTTTTGACTATCTGTTGTTAAAAGTGCAATGACATTGATACAGAAGCAAAGTTAAAGGTGTAGTGGGTTGGTGAAAAATCATTATGGTTAGACGTGTTTAGTCACTACTTAATTGTTTTTAGCCATTTTGACCCACGGGACCTACAACAAGAGCCTACACTTTCTTTTACCAGGACCACCTAAGAGAGCGTTTGTCGAGTGTCCAATTACCTTTTCCCTTGGAATTAACAGTTGGAAAAAAAGACTTTAAATTATATAGTTTTTTTTGACTTTACTCCCATCTTTTAAGATTTGTTAATCTTCCATTCCATGTATTTTTAAAATTGTAATAAGTCCTATAATCACACAAAATCGTCCATAATCATTCCGTAACCCACACTCTTCATTTTTGCAGAGAATAACGTTTGTCACAGTGTTTATAATAGGACCAGTAATTAAAAAAATAAAAATATGGCATTGACTACGAATGAATCTTACAAAATGGAAGTGAGTACTAATATTGTATTTTTATCCGGTCGTTAAGTCTGATGTTATTTAGACTTTGGTAGTGTAGAATTGGTAGGCAGTTTGTCATTGCATTTATAAGAGGTGAGCTGTATGGGTCCCCGTCTTAGAAGAAGTTGCTACCAATATTGGTTGAAAAAGGGATAGCAGCCAAACTGACTGAAACCAGGACAGACGGGGGGAATTTCAGTATCTGTACAGTGGATCGCGTTGAAATATGCCACTAACCTAACCAGCCAAACTTTATTCCTTGTTAATTGATCAGTATAATTTCTCTTAAACTGGCAAATCTTATCCTGTTGTAGGTTGAAGAAACAATTTGCCTATGCTTCCCAAGAATTATTACGTTGGGCAATGCCTGTTTTCTAAGGTTATGCCAATTCTGCCAGCAAACATGAAGCTTGTCTTTTCTGCCCGCTAATATTCATCCCGGTTCAATAGTTTTCGGGGCTCCGGGTGAAAAACTAAATAAGTTTCTAATGTCTAGTCCCTTGACGGAACATTTTGAATTTTTTAATTCGGTCAAACAAATTTTAAATAATTAGGTCCATATAAATAATTTTTTCAGTCATTTCATTAATTTTGTTATCATTGATTAAGCGATTGATAGTTTTTTCAATAAGCTAGGATCTTCTCTTTCTTCTTTCCACTCCTGTTAAACAACTTCGTTCTCTCCAATGACTTGCGATCTTTTTCTTCTTTTCACTTTTGTTCAACCAGTTTTGTTCTCTCAAAGAAAGAAGATATCATTTCGTTCGAAGAAATCAATTCTTTTCGCTTCTGTTTAACCTAGATTACCTTTGCATTAATTCGATCATTTATAAGTTTATACTTGTTATCAAGAAATGTTTTGCATGTCGATTAATTAAAATAGGTAGATGTATTTATTTTCGATTAATCAAATCATTGTAATTGTGTAATTTATATGGTGAATTAACTCGAATATTGAATGAATGATTTGATTGTTTTTTTTTTAATTTTATATAAATATATTTTGACTTTGTGTTTTGATTTTGTAACAGGTTGTGTATGTATATGTTTTGATTGTGTCTTTATGTGTATTCATGTGTGTGTGTACTTTATGTATATACAAGTTGTTCATGTATATCGCTTACAAGAATTGTAGTAAAGTATACGCAATTTGATATAAGGTACACATGAATTTCTAATTATTAATTCTGATTTTGTGTTTTAAAATTAATTTGGTATAATGTTAATGTGCATTTACTTTGTTACTTTTGACTCATTACTTAATAGACTTGTCACGTGTTAGATGGACATGTACGTTTTTTGGGTTCGCGACAGCAACATTGACCAATCTTGAGGTTTAACAAAAGTATAGTTATTTGTTTATACATCACAGGATAATTGCAGTAAAGCACACACAGTTTTATATAAAGTACACGTGAATTTCCAATGATTAATTCTCATTTTGTGTTTTGACATTAATTTGGGATGATGTTAATGTGTATTTACTTTGTTGCTATTGACTTATATATAATTGACTTGTCATGTGTTAGTTGAGCATGTCTTTGTGGTCCGCGCCAGCGTCATTGATAAATTTTGAGGTTTTACAACAATAAAGTTATTTGTATATACCTCACAGAAAAATTGCAGTAAAGTACACGCAATTTGATATAAAGTAATGTGATTTTCTAATGATTAATTCTCATTTATTTTTTACATTAATTTGCCATAATGTTAATGTGCATTTACTTAGTTACTGTTGACTCATGCTTAATAGAGTAGTCATGTCTTAGTTGGTCATGTATTTGTGGGTTCGCGCCAGCAGCATTAATTAATCTTGAGCTTTAACAAAATTATTTTTTTGTTTTAATTTAATACATGTCATAGTGGAAAGTTATTGGATCGCCAGGTGTTGTTATTTGGATAATATGGCTTGCATTGAAATATTTAAAGACAGCTCATTAGATTTCATATCCAGTGAATTATGTGGCAGGGTTATGGATTTGAAAGCTGGATTTTTTTCATTGAAGTACGACTTTGGTGATGAAAGTCGATTCATGTTGGTTTGTGATAAAGATGTTCGCTGTATGTCGCGGTCTCAAGTGATTCTCAAAGTTAATTTTATTTGGATTTGTCTTTGATTCAACAGCTTTGGCCACTGGTAAAATTCATGAACGGGTTGAATGCACGTATAAAATTCGTGAACGGGTTGATCACAGCTATACAAGTTGCTAGAGGGTTGAATGCAATGGTATAATTAGAGAAAGGGTAGACTATTTATCATCAATTACTACGATTGATATTGATAGTGGAGTTGAAAATGATGTTTATATTGGAGGTGTGGAGCCCAATACGTCAATAGTTTATCTCTCCAATGATTGGAAGACATATATTAGTAATAAATACTAGTGTTTCGAGGGAGGCGTGGTTGAGTTTCGTGATAAGTTGGGAAAATATGTTGTTGAGGTTGATTTTAAGTATATATATTTGAAGAATGATAAAACTCGGGTAACAACAGAGTGTTCTAAAAGGAGTACTGGGAATTGGATGTGGCGAGTTCATGCTTCATTATCGACAGTAAATGGTTAATTTTATATAAGAAGTCTGAACAATGAGCATACTTGTAAGGGTGTATATCGTAGTCCTCAATCAAAATGATGGACTCTAAATTGGTTTTGACATTGCTTGTTGATAAGCTAAGGGATAAATCGTTTCTGTGACCAATTGATGTAGTTAGAGATATGACAAAGAACTGCAATCTTGATATAAGTTATCATCATGCAAGGCGTGAGAACGAGATGGCCGCTGCTGAGTTGCCTGGTGATGAGAAAGTTTCCTATGCATTAATCGATGATTATAGGGAGCTTCTATTGTAGTGTAATCCAGGATCGCATTGCATTCTTAACGTGGAACCGGAGATCAAATTATTCAAAAGAATTTTTGTAATGTTTGTAGGATCCATTGATGTATTTCAGTATTGCATGCCTATTTTATTTCTTGATGGTGCCTTTTTGAAGAGCCACTACCGTGGACCGATTTTGTTGGCAACTGCAAGGAATGGGGACAATGGTAAATGTGAAGCATTGAAGTTTACTTTACACTATTATGCCTTTACTTTGGCATTCTTTGTATGTGCTTTCGACAGAATATAAAGTACACACATGATATTACAAAGTACAAGTGAATATATTTGTGTACTTTATAGTGATATGCATGTACTTTGAGGTATGATTTTGTTATTTGCATGGAATCCCAAAGTACACGCATAAGATTAAAAAGTACACGTGAATTTATCTTTTGTGTTACTTGTACTTTGTAATGTCATGCGTGTACTTTAGGATACCTTATTTTTTTCTGGGCAAACATTGCAAAGTACACGCACATCATTACAAAATACACATGAACTTCTGATTATAGTTTACATGTACTTTGTAATGTTTTGCATGTACTTTGGGACTATTTCTTTGTTATGGTCAAATGAAATAAAGTACACCCATATATATTAAATCACAAGCCTAACATGTTTATACTTTACATTTGTGTGGCCTATCACTACAAATATATTTATTATTTTATAGCCTACGTGTTTAATGATCCACGCCAACGGAACCATTTTCTGAGTACATCATACAATCTGCATGTACTGATATATTTTATCATATTTTCAGGCCTTTACCCTCTTGCATATGCAGTTGTTGATTCAGAGACGAAGAATCGTTGGATGTGGTTTTCATAATGCACTAGGTCATCAAAATCGAAACATCACATTCATATAAGATCGGAACAATAGTCTTATTGAAGGTGTTTCTAAGGTCTTTCCAATGTTTGCACATTCCTACTATATACATAATTTACAGGGAAATATAAAGAAGAAAGTACGGGGGAGTGGGGACTTTTGAAAGAAGCTTATGCAAGATTTCATGCGTTGTGCATATGCTGTAATAGTTGATGAATTTCATAAGAACATTGATGCCCTAAAGAAGGAAGGTGGAGCTGGTGTTGCTGATTTTCTTGGTAATTTGCCTCTAGAGAATTGGACTTATGCATATTTCATTGGTAAACGTTATGGTGACATGGCATCAAGTGTTGCAGAATCATTCAACTCTTGGATCCTAGAGGAAAGACATTTACCGATAATGAATATGCTGGACAAAATGAGGATTAAGATTGTGAATTTCAACGCAAACAAACTTGCTGAATCTGAAACATGGTCAAAGGAGTTGTGTACTCATTTTGATAAATTACTGTGTTATATGTAAAAATTATACTCCCACGTGGACCAATGATAAATGCACACATGTCATCCAACAAGGCCGACTAACCTACTTAATCGGTTCTAAAGACACTTAATTGGCTAGAAGGCCGACCAACCGAAACATCAATAGTTACTTCGATGGGATATTAGTCGACTATGAATACTAAGAATTTTACTTATTGTATACAGATGTAAATGTTTGAGAATATAAATATGTTCCATCTTTAGAGTTTTGCATCCCTATAAATATAAAGTAATCCATTAGCTCAAGGGACAACTCAAATCACTCATACGCACACCATACTGAACTATTGTACTCCCTACTAAATATCAACAATAGTGGACGTAGGCTATTTTACAGCTGAACCACTCTAAAATCTATGTCTCTTGTGTGTGTGATTTGAGTCACTTCTCTTATCTTTATTTGTGATTATAAAATTGGAGTTAATTCATTTTTAGACATCAATAGATTGGCGCCATCTGTGGGAACATTTGTCTATCATTGTTAACTACCAAATCTGTTTTTTCAGTCATTTTGAAGGATTGCAAAAGATGAATGAAATTCCCAAAAGTAGTAATGCTACTGGAGGTAATGTCCCTCATAGTGTGGCAGACCTAAATGGAATTCTGATCAATCTTACCAAAGGGTAAGAGGTGATGTAAGAAACTATACGACAAATGGCTCAATCATTGCAAGCTAGGCCTGCTGCTCCATGCAGGCATATTACTGATCCATCTTAAAGAAGAAAAATGCCACCATATCCACCAAGGAATAATCAAAATAGTTATTCTAGGTCTTCACATGGTAGGTCTTATCATCCAGGGGCCAGTTCATCAATAAGATCTACGGATTACTATTATGGTCTCTCTTACCCCTAAACGACCAAGCATCTTGGAAAGGTTAAGAAGGATCTTATTTTTTGATCGCTTGGGTTCGCGACCAAATAGAGGTCATCACAGAGAACCATCAAGAACAAGCACCCAAGGATCGATGCGTGACAAGCAGACTGTTCAGGAAGAAAGCTCAACACAAACGAATAGTAGAGATGGACGAGCTGTTTCCAATAGATCTTATGCAGAAAATCCTTTATGGAAAGGGTCATTCCAACGATTAGAAGATCGGCTGGGGGAAATGGCCAAAGCAAAGAATCCATTGCAGTAAAGTTTTGTCAAGGGATCTCCTTGCATCCAGGAAATTATTAATTTCCCTACTCCGTCCTAATTTAAGATACTAGTGGTCACCCCCAAATATGATGGTAAGACCGACTCAATTTTACGCATTGAGCAATATCAGGCTGCAGCTGATATATACTCTGTTCATGATGAAATGCGATGTAGAGGCTTTTTAAGCACCATCACTGACTCGACTAAGATATGGTATAACAACTTGCTTCGAGGATAAATCTCCACTTTTAACCAGCTCGTCGAGCTATTCATCAGTAATTTTTTCTTTGGGGCTAAGCCAGTTAAAAGGGTATCTCATCTTCTCAGTGTTCGGTAGCGAGCAAGGGAAACCACTAGGGAATACATCACTCGTTTCAATAATGAGAAGTTAGAAGTCACTGATTACAAGGAAAAGACAACCATAACAACCTTGATGAGTGGGCTACTTCCAGAGAAATTGTATTACACATTGGCAAAGGATCCCCCTAAAACCATGACCGAGCTCATGGACAAGGCTTGAAAAATTATGAATGCCGAGGAAGCTATGACTGCTAAGCAAACCCCGACGACTCAACAGATAAAAAAGGAGTAGAAGCACATGAAGGAGGAGAAACCCAAAAAATATGAAGCTTATACTCCACTGAAAGTTGGTATCCATCATGTCCTGGAGGAGATTAGAAATAAAAAAGATTTGAAATGGACTGAGAAGCTGAGAGCACCACCCAACAGGAGGGACACATCCAAATATTACGAATTTATTATAGATCATGGGCACACAACTGATAATTGCATTGCATTAAAAAATGAGGTTGAATCCCTCATTTGTTGAGGAAAATTGAACAAGTTTGTTGATCGAAATGAAGGTCGGACTCCCCTTGTAAGCCTCGAGATGACAAGAAGCGAGGTCACGAGGATGATTACGAAGATGATCCAGACCTACCAAAGAAACCCAAATAACCAGAAATTGAGGTAGCTATGATGAGTTTTGGTTATTTCTATTGTCATGTCATCGCAGGTGGGAATATTGGAGGAGGAGATAAGGTCGCTAAGCGAAAAACTTACCTGAATAAAGCTCAAGCTTGCTCCTACATATGACGCATCAACTTAAATGATGATGATTATTGGATCGGGAAAGTAAATAAAGACAAGCTTATCACCGGTTTCTCAAAAAACAACCTCTCCGGAGTATTATATCCCCATGCGACCCTCTGGTTAGTAAATTTAGAATTAAAGAAGCCATAATTTCCAGAGTTTTGATAGATAATGGAAGTTCTACAGATATCATGTTTTATAATTGATTCAAAAGTCTGGGATTGACAGTAAGTCAGATGGAACCATACCACATAAACCTGATTGGTTTCTCGAGGGAAAAAGTCTATCTCCTAGGAACTATAAAGTTGGAGGTGTCATTCGGTATTTGGCCAGTAAGCCGAATAGAGAAGATACGTTTCTTCATTCTGGATAATAAAGTCTAGTCATCCTACAACGTGATTCTTGGCAAAGTAGGTTTGAATAAGTTTGAAGCTATGCCATCCACTATTCACCAATTTCTAAAGTTCCCTACCCACTTCGGAGTCGGCATAGTAAAGGGTGATCAGAAAGTGGCCAAAGAATGCTATTATACTTCAGTCGAGCAGGAAACTTTGATCGATCTGAAGAAAAAAACCACTAGCTACCAAGTTGACACCTTCGATGAAATAAAAGTTGGCACCTTGGATCCCAGGGATGAAACATAATTGGTCAAAACGAAAGTAATAAAAACTAGTGAGAGTATAATCCTTGACGATGAAAGCCAGAAAGGATTACTCAAATTGGCTCCACATTAGCACCATTCCTAAAACATGAATTAATTACATTCCTTAGGGAATGAGAAAGTGTATTTTCTTAGAGTCATGAAGATATGCTCGGGATTGATCATAATTTCCCCTGCCATGAGCTCAATATCAGCAAGGGTGCAAAGACGATCAAACATAAGCGCATGGTGTTTAGTCCCGAAAAGAACATGGCCATCCAACATGAGGTAAAAAAAATTATAAAAAGCCCCGTTCATTGAAGATGTCATGTATCCAGAATGGTTAGCAAATGTGGTAATGGTAAAAAATAAGAATGATAAATAGCGTATGTGTGTAGATTTCACTAATCTTAATAAGGCATACCCAAAGGACCATTTTCCTTTGCCCAAAATTGATCAACTAGTAGATGCCATTACAGGACATGAGTTGTTGAGTTTTATGGATGCTTATTCTGGTTCTGGTTACAACCAAATAAAAATGAAGCCGAAAGATAGAGAGATAACTTATTTTATTACCAATCGAGGTACCTATTGTTGCTTTGGGCTTAAAAATGATGGACAAACATACCAAAGATTGGCAAATATAGTGTTTGAAGACCATATTGGGAAAAACATGGAGGTATACGTAGATGATATGCTCAAAAAAATCAAAAAAGTTTTAGATCACATTAAAAACCTCAATCAAACGTTTGACTAATTAGGAAAGCACTATATGAAACTCAACAAGAAGGA
Source organism: Sambucus nigra (assembly GCA_949130495.1). Taxonomy (NCBI): domain Eukaryota; kingdom Viridiplantae; phylum Streptophyta; class Magnoliopsida; order Dipsacales; family Adoxaceae; genus Sambucus; species Sambucus nigra. The sequence continues at coordinate 556,393,441 of OX422212.1, read as the reverse complement.
ATGTTCCTTGATTTTATTGTGAACCCGAGATCAATAGAAGCTAACCCTTTCAAAATCAAAGCTCTAATTGAGATGCAATCTCCAGCCCGCAAAAAAGATGTTCAAAAACTTACTGGAGTACTTACTGGAAGAGTGGCTGCTCTTAATCGATTTGTTTCCCTAGAAACAGACAAATTCTTACCATTCTTTAAGGTACTTAGAATGGCCTTTGAATGGAACGAGGAGTGTGAAAAAGCATTTCAAGAGATGAAGAAGTATTTGGGATCTCCATCATTGCTGTCCCGACTAATTTTGGGTGAGAAGTTGTGTTTGTATATAGCTATTTTTGAATCTGTAGTGATCTCAATGCTAATTCGACTAGAAGATGGAGTCTAAAAGCCAGTCTACTACACCAACAAGGCATTTATTGTGCACAGAGATCAAATATCCATATCTGGAAAAATTGGCCTTAGTCCTTATTAAAGCCTCAAAACGAATGGAGCCTTACTTTCAAGCGCATACTATAGTAGTATACAATGATTTACCTCTTCGGCAAGCATTTCCCAAACTAGAGAAATCAGGCAGGCTGATGTGTTGGGTAGTAGAACTTGGAGAATACGATATCGTTTACGAGCCACGATCATCGTTGAAAGGGAAATCTATAGAAGATTTTGTTACGAAATTTATATATCTAGAGGTCATCAACCAACCAAACTTTCCTGCTGGGTAGACTTCTCTGTAAGAGAGCTCAGCACTAAAAAAACCCAGGATAGTAGCCAATCAACTTGAATCATCCATTGTTCAAGAGATGACCCAAAGATAAATAGAAGAAAGCAAGAAGATATTTCGACAAGGCGTTCTATCTACAGAAAGTTTTGATAAAGATATTCCATTGTGAAAACTATACGTGGATGGATCTTCATGTACAGCAGGCAGTGCAACTGGTATTATACTTAACACTCCTGATATATTGATGTAGAATATGTGTAAAGCGTATGATACCGATTTCAAATTAATTCGCAAGTTTTCAATCAAACCTAATTTAATTCAATGCCTAAACAAGCATCTAAAGTGCGTGTGTTAACCCATAAATAAATATAAAGCATGCGACACAATAAATATGCTGAGGCACAGATTTCAGGAAAAAACCCCTTTTGGGTAAAACCTTTATTTCACTATGAACTCATAAATCGCAGCTTACAATTACATAGAGAAATCTGTAATGGATGAAGCACAGCCGACCCATAAAGACACGCAGTCTTGAACTCAGGCAAGAGAATACACGCAGTACCCTCCAAGGACTCGCGGTCTAATCTTCAATAAAGAATCTTCACGCAGCAGTATCCTCAATGACACGTAGCCATACGGTGTAGAGACGCACTCCACGAAAGATGAACAAAAGCAAAGTGTTCTTGAAAACCAAACCAATTCACTAAAGCATATGGGAGTTTTTGTGAATTGAAAACCAAAAAGGGATTAAACCCTAAAAGAAGAAGCCTAAAAGAATTCTGCTTTCACAGTTTTTTTGTTCGTCAAAACACTGTGACTTCTTAAACAAAATGGAACCAGAGAATGAGATTTTATAAAAAATCGCGCCGCCTCGAAAATAGAGCTCGTTCGAACTCCCTCTATGTAAATGCCGGTACATACATAAAAAATCCGAATTATCAAAAATTAAAATGCCTATACAAATCTACCCTCCCATGAATATATTTGTAAGACCTCAAAACTGTTCTTCAATCATCTTCTTCAAATCTCAAAGATTTTCTCATCAGGGTGTGCAATATAATGATCTTCAATTTTTGTACCTACACACATGAGATATAGCAAAAACCTTCGTGACGCATCGAGTTTATAATGATATAAGAATAAGACATTAATAATCAAATCTCCCCCATAATGCAAAAACTCCCAAAATCTCCCTCATAACATGATAATTCTTTCTCCCCCTTTTTATGATGTCCCCAAACAGACAGATAAGAAGAAATAATAAAAACATGGAGTGTCACGATATTATACGTAGCAAACATGGATCAAAATATGCGCATGCAAAGGTGTATCCCACAAACATCCACAAACTATTTTTGGATTTTTTAATTTTTTAATACAAAAATAAGATACAAAAAAATCACACCATGGATTAAAACTCAAACAACAAAGTCATGGCAATTGAATGAATGGGTGTGAACACATTCAATAGGTAAATCAACCCAATAAATCATATGTGCACGATGCATATGTGTACCCCTAACGAATGAACATCAAAAGTATCCTTAGGTGTAAAAATTTATTGAATTTAAATGACATCGTCTTATGCAAATCAACAAATCAAAGTCAAAGTGATTTTCACACCAATAATGTCCAAAACTATTTAGCGTTTTTTCAAGATTTTTAAGGACGTGCAAATCCGCTTAAAATCTCCAACCAAACATCCTCATATATATATTTTCTTTTAGAGGTGTTCAACTAAATTCTCAAACTTTGGAGAATTGGTGCAAAAACCTAAATGGCCCATAAATGGCATGAATTTATTTTTATTGCCTTTAAATTTTTTCGAGCTCTTTTAAACCTCTTTGGTACACGGATAATAAAATTTCTCAATTTTTTAGGTCTAATTTAATTATCGGCTTAATCGCAAAGGATAAATGAAAATCTTTTGTAGCCCTTCACCGTTTTCAAACAAAGCACACAAACTCACAAACGGCTCTTATATGCACAAATTTCTTATCAAATTTTATGGCGCTTTGTTTGTTTTAAGGACATGATTGAAGTGAAAACACCCAACCAACATGTGATAAGACAAGCACAATAATCAAACAAATCCATGCACGTGTGCAATAAAGGAAAACATGAGTCAAACATGTAGGAAGTAACACTTAATTACATTTTAATGACTCCAAACATTATAAAGCACGTGGATGAATTGCTTTATTGTCTCAAAACACTATCAAATAGTCACAGAAAAAAAATGGAATGATATTGTGACTTGGTCATCCTAAGTGTTCATCCATAGACGGTGCAAACAAAATACAAAAATATTTTTGGATTTTCAATTTAAAAAAAAAATGACTCCACGCTCAAAAAATAGAAAATATTTTTGCATTTTTCTAACTTTTTCAAAAGCAAAATATTTATACAAAAAGTACATGTCACAACGCTAGCAAACATAAATATCATTAAACAAAAACTAGCGTATGACAAACATGCAAACATAATCATCTATATGATATGGCAAGAGAAAAATAATGTGCAAGCAAATGGGAATCAACTTGTCTAAAATCTAGTGCATCTAAAAGTGATTTCCAAACCCAAATAGATGTGAAACGTCGTGTGGGGGATTTAGGAACCAAGGGAACACTAGACATAAACTTCCTAGGACATCTTCCAAGATCAAAATAGAATCTCCTAAGGTGACCTTTCCTACCACAATGTGAACATGTGTAAATGGGTGGAATGACACCTATGGGTTGACCTTTTTAATGTCCTTGGGAACGGTTGACCCTCTAAAATAAATAATGGTTTTGGCTTTAGGACTAGAAGCATGAGAACAATATGAGCCATTACCATCACTATCAAACCTACTTGAGTCTGTCAAATCATATTTTAACTTCAAAATTTTTGACTCAAGCAAAGAATTAGACTCTTCCAATTTAAGGGATGCCTTTTTCAAATTTTCAACAATTCATAAAAGGGTATCTCTCTCTCCCTCAATCAAAGAAAACTTATCCCTAAGAGTCTTTTCACGTGCCGTAAAATCATCGATTAATTTTTTATCCTTGATGACACAAACGGAAACCCTAGAATTTTTTAAGTCCTTCAATTCATTTTCTAAAACTAGGACTTTCTCATCACTCTTCTTTTTGGCAATTTTCAAAGATTCAAAATCAATAAACAAATTGCCAAAGTGCTCACGACAAATATCACTTTGAGTTTGAAACGCTTGCAAATATTCAATCTTACTTTTAAAGAGAGAATTTTCTTTTTCTAAAACTTTAATTCTTTTGCAAAGTTTCAAATTCAAACTTTTTAAATTTTCAGCATGGTCGTGAAAATTTTCAAAAATACGCTCCTCATTAAACGGGCGTTCCATTGAAAAAATTGCGATTTTTTCACAAACTTGATTTTTCTAAAAAAATCAATATCACACAAATTTTGCAGAAAATAGGAATACGCAATAAATTAGCGCAACCCGCTCTGATACCAATTTGTAAAGCGTGTGATACCGATTTCAAATTAATTCGCAAGTTTCCAATCAAACCTAATTTAATTCAGCCCCTAAACAAGCATTTTAAGTGCGTGTGTCAACCCATAAATAAATATAAAGCATGCGACACAATAAATATGCTGAAGCACAGATTTCAGGAAAAAACCCCTTTCGGGTAAAACCTTTATTTCACTATGAACTCATAAATTGTAACTTACAATTACATAGAGAAATCTGCAATGGATTAACGCGCAACCAACCCATAAAGACACGCAGTCTTGAACTTAGCAAGAGAATACATGCAGCACCCTCCAAGGACTCGCAATCCAATCTTCAGCAAAGAATCTTCACGCAGCAGTATCCTCAATGACACGTAGCCATACGGTGTAGAGACTCACTCCATGAAAGATGAACAAAAGCAAAGTTTTCTTGAAAACCAAATCAATTCACTAAAGCATATGGGAGTTTTTGTGAATTGAAAACCAAAAAGGGATTAAACCCTAAAAGAATTCTGCTTTCGCAGTTTTTCTGTTCGTCAAAACACTGTGACTTCTTAAACAAAACGAAACCAGAGAATGATATTTTATAAAAAATCATGCCGCCTAAAATATAGAGCTCGTTTGAATGATATCACCATGTCGCTCGATTGAAGGACAACTGTCGTTCGAACGAGATCGCGCGACATGCTATCTCGCGCGAACGACATGCTATGTCGCTCGAACGACTGTTGCGAAAAAAATATTATTTTAATGTCCGCTTCAAGACTTAGAAAAAATACTCATCCTCAAATTTTGACGAAAATGTTCGCTCCAACACTTAGAAAATATTTTGTAAAAATATCCCGCAAGCTTTAAGTGAAAAGTTAAGGTATTAAAAACATAACCTTACCAATGTACATTTAACGGAGTCTTGAATGGTGAAGAACTTGATATTCGGATCCGTGTTTGATTCTTGAATGTTCTTGAATGCTCTTCGACGGTGCAGCGGTATAAGATATAATAAGTTGATAACGGACCTATGAAAATATGTCCTTACAATATGCTCCCAGGTTTTAATTTCAAGCCTTAAATAATGGAGCTAAGTACGAGGCATTAATCACAGGCCTTGAATTAGCCTTATAATTAGGTGCCGATCAGGTGATGGCACACAGTGATTCTCAAATAATCGTCAACCAAGCACTTCAGATATGTTGAGTCAAGGGATATTTAATAGTCAGATACTTGGCTAAATCTATGGACGTCATCTCCAAATTTCCAGCAATGCAGATGGTTTGAATACCGAGAATAGAGAATGCTCGAGCCTACGCACTTGCTCGACTGGCCTCAGTGACCAGGATAAAACTTAGGAGAAGCATCCAAATGGAAATCTTGGCGTCGAGGAGCATAAAGGACGATCTTATGATCAATGTCACTACTGTAGATTTGGGACCATTATGGATGGGCCCAATCAAAGATTACATTGAAAAAGGGGTCCTTCTAACTGATCCAAAAAGATGTAAGGAAACTCAGATACAAATCAACTGGATATGTATTAGAGAGAGGAGTTAAATACAAAAGCGAATATACTATCCTTACTACGGTGTATCCATCCCCTGGAAGTAACTGAGTTAATAAAGGAGGTACATGAAGGACCTCGTGGGTCTCATTCAGCTGGTCGGTCTCTAGTCCGACGAATCGCCATGTAAGGATATTATTAGCTTACCATAAAAGAAGATTGTGGAACCTTCGCCAAAAAGTGTGATAAGTGCTAGAGGTTTGCAACCATTTACTGAAGACCGGGGGCTGCCCTAAGATCAATTACTTCTCCTTGACCTTTCGCCATTTGCGAAATTAATTTGGTTGGCCCATTGCCGACCACCAAAGACAGGTTCAAATACTTGGTGGTAACTGTAGACTATTTCACAAAATGGGTGGAAGCAAACCATTGATAGAAATGCCTTATGAGAAGATATTTCAATTTATATGGAAACACATCATATGCAGGTATGGCATGCCTTATGCCTTCATTACTGACCAAGGAACCCAGTAGGACAATGATGAATTTGAAGCATACTGTGTTCAATACAAGATTCAGAAACTTCACTCTATGCCCGGACATCCAGAATGCAATGGTCAAAATTAAAGTAACGAACAAAACTTTACTTGATGGATTGAGGAAGAGACTTGATGCCTCTAAGGGAAATCGAATCAATGAATTGCAGTCCGTTCATTGGGCATATAGAACAACGCCAAGAACAGCCACCGAAAAAACACTTTATATGATTGCTTTTGGAACATAGGCTATGGTACCAGCCGAGATAGGCCTAGTAACTAATAGAATGTTATACTTTGATTCCTTAAAAAGTGATTTCATGAGGAGGTTGGACTTGGATCTGGTGGAAGAAGTCAGAGAAGACGTTGCCCTTAAAGCTGTTACTTATCAATAATGAACTGCCCATATTTATAACAGGAGGGTCAAGCCGACCAACTTGAAAGAGGGGGATTACGTCCTCAAGAAGGTCATTCAAAAAGGAAACAAGTTGGAAGCAAATTGGCATGGTCTTTATCGCATTTTGACAGTCATCCGATGAGGAACTTTTAGATTGAAATCTCTTGATGGGGAGGAATTCAAGAACCCTTGGCATGCCGACCACCTTCGAAAATAGTATCAATAAAATAAAAGCATTATGTACTCTTTTTCTTCAAGTTCAATAAAAATCTTGACTGCAGTTCAATTATGCTTCTATTTTTCCATTTTTTTCGGAGTACGGTGATATACATCCCCAACAAAAATAGGAAACACAATCTTCAAGTTTTTGTTTCTCTTGGTCTTCATCCCTTGCCGACCAAACGATAACAAATACTTAATCAGGTTACACTTATCAAATTCGAGATGCACCAACAACTTAACCAACATTTGTGTGTCCCGATTAAGTTAAACACAAGAATATATATATATATATATATACACATTACTAATACACTTAATCGACCATGATCATTACTTCATGTATGACTTCGTCTCGGACAAGTCACGAACAAGAGGTTTGTAAAACTTCATGTATAAACACAAGAAGATTTACCTGACTAAGTTAAAACACAGGAATACATATATACATTCCTAAGACTCCTCAAGAATATTCGTATACACTCCTAAATACACTTGGTCACCACTGATGACTAATGCCAACACTTAGTTCAATATTTCTTACAGCTTCACCTAAGTGTATTAGTAGAATCTAAGGCCCTACAATATCAGTTCAAGTATTGAACACATTACTTTTTAAACAAGCAGATTACCTATTCGGAAAGCCGATTAACTAATCATAAGATTAAAACACATATCTAATCAAATTCATAAGCAAAGCATGAATTTAAGACCGAAAACAAAGTCCTTTTATATTCAAATAACAAGGTGTTATAATCAAAGTTGGACAAATAAAATTATTCTGCTGGACGTTTCCCTTAGGCCTTGTCCATCCCAGCTGGAGGATCATCAAGGGTATATGGAGAGTTTATATAGTTGAAATATCTTAAAATTTGCCTATTACTGCTGCTCGACCTATTGATTAAATGAGGAGGACGAACAATCTCAAGCTCACCATGAAGGTCGTAATCTCGTAAGTATTTAGTTATTAAACATTGCGGAATTAAACTTGGAGGAATTCATTTTCTATCTACTGTAAATGGAGGCTTGTCACAATCTAAGAAACCTGGGTCATTCTAATGCCACAGGTCACTATCATAATCAAATTTCAATAAAATCAACAAGTTACACCATCCCCACTTATAGCCTTCACGATTGCTTTGTTCAAGATCCATATGAGCCAAAACTTCATTATAACCCTCCATCCAAACTTCCGAGGGATGTTTGTGGAATTCCAAGTTAACCCTCTCCACCTGGTTTTATAGTTTCTTGAGGATACTATCTTTGGCTACCAGCTGAGTAGCTTGGTCAATAATAGCACTATCTTTGGCTTTTAGCTGGGTAGATAGGTCGGCAATGGTAGTATTCTTTACTTTGAACTAGGAAGCTTGGTCTGCCAGAGTTTTTTGGGTTCTTTCTTCATCAATCGTTGCTCGGATAACCATAATCGGCCTATAAGTTTGCCCATATTTGATTTTTTGTTGCGGTACTTCCAGTTCCTCTAACAATCTTTCCTTTTTAGTCTACAGAATGGAAGCACCTTCATTAGAACCACTGGTAGATGATTTCTTTAAACTATTTAGCTCATTTCTCAAGGCATTATTCTCATTCTCTAGCATAACAACAATTTCTCAAACATTCTCCGTATCTTGCTTTAAAGATAATTTATTCTTATTCAAAGCATAAGTGATGTCCTGTAATTTTTTGTCAAAACCCCATCCTTCACTCAAAGCCTTATACTTGACCTCATAGTCAGCAAGGAGTAGGGCTTTGGACTGTTTGTGATTTTTTATAGTTCCTCAATAATTTCATAGTATGCATAATTATTAGCAACGGTCCTGTCAAACAAACTAAGGATTATAGATGTATTATTCTTTGACTTGGTTGGATACATCAATTCCTAGCAACTCGACCAAATCTTCCTCATAAATGGGTACATGACCAACTTCTAGAAGGTTCCTACTTCGCCTAAGAAGGTTAGACTCAGTTGAAATTATATCCATTTTCCTAGCATCAAACTAGAAGATCACAAAGAAGGATATGTATATATAAGTGGGGGAATTTAAGAGGGTCAAATAAAGAAGGAAATAGAACTTCAGGGCAACCAAGCAAAGAGAAACAAGTACAGTCAATAACATGCATTAAACAAAAATGAGATATTTTCATTAATGAAAATAAGGTGTTACAAAGGGATGCACCTATTACAAGACATAAAAGAAGAGTACAATAAATTATATGAGTAAAGAAAAAATAGACCTTATCATTATCTTGATGATAACTTGGCCATGAGGTAGGTCAAACTGGATAGTTGGTACCAAGGCAGACTCAACAGGTGACACAGAAGATTCCTTTGAGCCTTTTTCATCATCAAACTCTTCCTCCAAGTTTGGAGGAGTTCCCGGGTCATGCCTCTTAAATAACTCTGAGTTTTTAGCTATGCTGACTTCCTTGAGTGATCTAACTAGCCATCCTTGAAAGACTTCTTCTTGACATACTCAATTTATGTAAAGGCAGCCAATAGTTATTTTTCGCAGCCTTATCAAAGGAAGTTTCCCTTATTTTCTTACTATTGGATTTCTCTACAAGATCAACAGACAGACCTACCACCTTCTCCTTGATAACTTTGAGGAGGGTTTGACTCCTTAACATGTTGTCCTCATCCACCTCCAAACTAGCCTCCGTAGTCTTAAGTTGTCACTTGACAGAGGTTAATTTTCCTTCCACCAAATTTTCCCTTTCATTGGCCTTCCTTAACTCTTCTTCCTTAGATTTTTACTTTGTCTCCAAAGATTATCGGGAATCTTCATTTGATAAGGGTTGGGAAAAAGCACTATTGGCTTTCTCTGCAACAAGATCAACAAATATACCTACACCTTATCCTGGACAACTTTGAGGAGGGTTTAACTCCATAACTAGTTGTCCTCAGCCACCTTCAAACTAGCCTCAGGAGTCTTAACTTGTTACTCGACAGATGTTAATTTTTCTTCCGCCAAATTTACCCTTTTATTGGCCTTCCTTAACTTTTCTTCCCAATATTTTTACTTTGTCTCCAAAGATTGTCGGGAAGCTTCCAAAGATTTTCTTAGACCTTCAAAGTCCTCTTCAACTTCACCTGAAGAATAACGCAGTTGATCATCCCTCTCCATAAGTTGGTTAAAATCCACCATAAATAGCAAAAGGGAAAAATATCAAATTAGAAGAAAATAAAATAAAATAGTAAAGACGAGTAATGAAGGGAAAAGGGTTACCAAAGCCAGATCTGGCAAGCTCTTTCTATCAATCTTGATTGGGGCATGGTAACGATAACTTCCCTATCAGCTGGAAGAGTCCCAACTTTTATTAAACCTCTCGCCAAACTAGAATTGACAGCCACAGAGGATGAGTCAACAACCTCCAATTCATCTTGAATTCTTTTGACCAACTCCTATTGATCGATAATAATTTTTGGTCCTATTTTTCAATTAAATCTTTTTTTAACCTCTTGTATTAAGGTGAAACAACTTCAATTTCCTCTATACTATTAACCCGAGGCATCTTATCAATAGCCTTACACACCTTCTCGGTCATCTTGGACTTTTGGGCATCAACAACTTTGACAGTCTTCTCTATAGCCTTCTTGGTGGTAGGAGATAAAGTCCCATCCATCGAATTGGGAAGTTTTCTCTTACCCCTAACAACTAGTGGGGAAGTCAGAATATCATAAATGTTCAAGGATTCAAAATAATAGGAAGTACTAAAATCCTTCTCAACTCAAGTAGACTCTTCAGCCGAAAAAGTGGGAATTGGTTCTTACTCCAAATTGATAAGGGATAAAGGTACTATAAAAATGGGCCGAGAAACGAATGAAGTAACATAACTCCTGTAATTGAGAAAATATGAGGCTTCTCTTGAGTTTTCTCCACCAATTCTCTAATGAATGCTCCACAAAAATTCAAGCTCTTTAAGTCTAATATCCCTCTCCTTGGGACACTTTTTCTAACTATCCATTTCATAAAAAGAGAAAAGAAGGTTAGTCAACATATCATCAAATAGGTAACCAACATAAAAAGGAAAAATATTCTACAACCTATGCCTTGCCTTTCTTGGGGATACATGGGTCCATCATACTCCTCCCCATTTTGAAGAGGAGCATGTTGCCAAATCTTGACCACTACACCATAGTCAAAGTAGTCCTTATTAGAATCTGGTAAGTTGACTACTAATGCTATATTTGCAAATTTGGTCTTTAAGTAGTAAGTACTGTCACTGGTAGTGCTCTATTTATAGCAGAACATTAACTTAGGGATGCCAATATGGGTCCCATGGATTTGCTTAAGACTATGAATCCCATTGACCATTCTCCATGTATTGGGGGCTACTTTAGCAGGGATAGCATCAAAGTGTTGACAAAACTCAAGAAAAAATAATTGGGGGAAAAGTAATGCCACACTCAGCTATGAATAAAGATGGGATCCAATGACCTTCGGCCAGTGACAAAACGTCAACTGGAGGAATAGCCATCTGTAAGTCTACCTAATTAGGGATTCCTATTTCCCTCCTAAATTCCTCTAAAGAATACCCATGAATAATGTAAACCATGTTTAAAACATACACATAAATCAAAGAGGAGGGAAAAAGGCTTACATAGAAAACGATTGCAGAAGCAAGAATGATGATAATGGAGGAAGGAGGAAATCTTAGAGACACAGAGAAATTCGAAGTTTAAAAGATTGGTGGTATAATAATCGGCAAAAGTTTCATTTTTTATAGCTTACCCCGAAAAAGGCAAAAATAATGATTAACTGTATCAACGATTGACATTTTGACGGCTGCACAACTCCAAAGGTGGGAAAGTGCCAATATGCCATTTGGCAGCGCTAAATTTTAAATTATTTACAAAAATGCCATCCTCAAGCAATGCTAATGGAAATTTTACAAGTAGAGGAAGTCGGATGCCGACTAAACACTAAAACAGTACGCCGAGGAACATCCTGGACTATATACTCCACACTTTCATGTGAGCATCAAGCATGGATCATTGGGGGCTTTTGTTGTATGTAAAAATTATACTCCCTACCAAGAGTTTTACTTATTGTATACATATGTAAACGTCCGAGAATATAAAGATGTAACATCTTTAGGATTTTGCACACCTATAAATACAAACTAATCCCTTAGCTAAAGGGACAACTCAAATCACTCATATGCACATGATACCGAACTATTGTACTCTTTACTAAATATCAATAACAGTGGATGTAGTTATCCATTTTTAAACATCCGTGTCTCTTATGTGTGTGATTTGAGTCACTTCTCTTATTTTTATCTGTGATTATAAAATTGTAGTTATCCATTTTTAAACATCAACATATTGACTGGAAATTGGAATAAAAGTAGACATTGGAATATTATCCCCTTAAGTAAACATGTGTTCGAAGTTCATTTAGATGTGCGGGCCATGGTTGACCAAGAATAAGGAATTTGCTCTGGTAAGAGTTGGATGCTACGATGATTTCCATTTTTTATGTTGTTTCAGTCGTATGGAAGATAGGTGAAAGTATTTATGACCATATTGTGGATTATTATAGTTTTTTTACAAAAAATCATACTCATCACCTATAGTTCCTATTCTTGATTTGATATCTCTAAACATTCCATTACCTAAAAATCCAGCAATCCTTCCTCCATTAACAAAGAGACCGTGAGGGAGACCAAGAAATAAGAGAATAAAATTTGTTGGTGAGGTCATAATAAGGAGAGTTACATGCTCTAGGTGTAGTAAAATGGATCAATGTAAAGTACACGCATGCCTTTATAAAGTACACGCACATTGTATTGGCCAAAATCTTATTCTATGCGCGTGTACTTTATGTATTCTACGTGTACTTTCATAAAGTACAAGTAGAACACATAAAGTACATGCACATTAAAATTGATTTTGGTCAGTACATTAAGCGCATAGTTTATAAAAACATGCGTGTACTTTATGAATTATATAACTTAAATTTCTGTTTTTCACTTGTACTTTATTTATTTGCATTTACTTTAGATTTATTTTAGTCATTTTTGACATTATAAATTTTAAGAAGGATTCAAGAACAAATGTTGTTAAATTCTCGAATTCCGTCACATGATATAAATTGTTCATTTACTATCTTTCTCTCATTTACGATACACAATCTAGTCTTCCATTTGTTTAGTTGGGTTCATTTTTTAAAGGTTTTATTTCTATTATATTATCTTCCAATATTTAATGAACAAGTCACTCATATTTTCACATTCGTACGTGTATTATGATCCGCGCCAGCGGCATTATTATCGGAGTATTGTCAGAATATGGCCTGCGCCAGTGGAAAAATTCTTAATTTAGAAAACATACATGATCTGCATATTTAATACATGCATTTCAGTACAAAAATGTATTTAATGTACATTTTAAAAATGTACAAAAATGTTCTCTCCATATTTAATGTATTTTGATACAAAAATGTACTATATAAAAATGTACTTTATGCATGTATTTTATAAAAAATATATTTAAAATCATTGTCAATGTGCGTGGTGTGCTTTAATAAATAATGCGTGTACTTAGTTAAGTACACGCATGAAACCCAAAGTACACGCACATTTAAAATGTTTAATCTTAATTGATTTTTCAGTTGTGTTTATTTCATTTTTATATAATTGTCAGTATATACATGCTCTCTATATTTTCATAGCTCCTATATTAATTGTGATGCACGCAAGTGCCATTTTAAACTTTGTATTATAAGACTATAAACTATTATCATCAACATAAAAAAACATGCATTAAAAGAAAAGACAATTTCATTTATTAATAAAAAAAATTATAACTGAATTAAAAAAAAGCAAAAAATTTACAACTGATTTGAAAAAAAAGAAGGCCACATATGAAAAATATCATCTAGAAATTAAAGAAAACTATAGATAGGGTTCGAAAGAGCGCCGATAAAATTCGAGATAACCCTTGTCCTTCATACAATTTTCCATAACATTTTTGCCTCGTTGGTATAGAATTTGATGAGTTCTTCTGTGACAACCCGAGATCCGAAATAAGGGGTGGCCAGCCCGATACTCCAACATAACGGAATCATGGATGGAATCATTCTCAGCATCAATATCAAAATAAAGAGTATACGGGAAAACCACCCAATAATTCAGAAGACGGGTTGCCAAAATTTTTGTTTTATTATAAGTTAAGAGAATAATTTAAACAACCCAATCTGAAGAGAAAGTGGAATTCCAAAAGAACTTATATTACATCAACAACAAATATACAATAAAGGACCGAATACGCTGTCGGTCAACAGGTAATTACAATGGTTTACAACAATTTAATAATTTAAATAATACATCCATTAACCAGTTACAAAAGTGTGGGGCACACGCCCGAGTGAAAGACCCGATCATATCTAGAATACAAAAATGAAGGCGTCTAACAAAACATCCTGTAATATCCACAAGATCTTACAGCTCCACAAAAGTATAGGAGTAGGAATATCAACACGAGCGCCCTTGCCGTGGAGCACCTGACCGGATACAAATTTATGCAAAACAAGGAAAATGAAAGGGTCAGAGCCCGATTTATATATGCTTCCCAGATGAATAAGAAGCATGATAGATATGAACAATTAATCATGAATGATGAAGATGAGAATCTAACAACCTAATCACAAAGCATTTAAAAGAAAAGGCAATTAGATAATCATAACTTTTTATTAAATTATGCAAGGAAATAATTAACCTCCTTAATTGAAAATCTCCATCATTATTCATCATTCCATTTCAATTCTCATTCCTTAATAGGAATATAATTACCATCATACATTTTTATGGAAATTTACATATATCAAGTCCCACTTGATTTAGAATGGTTATATTCATATACATATAACGATTCTAAGACCGCCCCTCCGAGTTTCCCCACTGGGCGTGCCCCTAAATGACTATCATCTTCCAGGGCCTATCGAGCAAGACAACCTGGGCACCTAACGCACGTCGGGAAGTGGCCATATACCTGCGAGTGAGTCATAACCACACCCGGAATTACCTCACTAGCGCAGAATGAAACATATAACAATCCCGCATATGGCCGAGGACTATAGTCTCCCTGCATTCACTAGTCAGGGGACATCACCTCATGCGCGGGCTTCCCTTATGATAGCATTTAGAGAGGTGTGTTTAAGTAAATTAACATTTACCATTTAAATCACATTTTTTCTTATTTCCATTAATCATATGTGTGTTGCATTATATCTGAAACCATAATCATTGAATATTTTCATTAATATTCATAATATTTTTAAGTCCCGAATTATTCTCCAAGTGATCACTATAATTCTACAAGTCTCAAGGTTTTATATATACTTCCAGTGAGCCCCTAAAGTCTCCAAGTATGGGCTTATAACTCCTAAAATCCTAATAATTTGCAAAAAGGAAAGTAATGCTTGAACATCACTTTATACACCCATAGAATGAACCCCAATTGAACCAATTCTAATCTAGTGTAGTGAACAAACTCAACTAAGAATCTAGGACTCTAAGTTTACTTCATATAAGAAGCTTCCTAAATCCTAAGCCTAAGAAAAAGGATAAAAATTGAGTAAAAAAAATTTACCTTAAAACTGCAGGAGCCGAATCGATTCGCCCTAGGGCCGAATCAATTCGCCCCAGCGAATCGATTCGCCCCAAAAAGCGAATCGTTTCGGGTGACAAACCCAACTTTCTGTAAATGCCGAATCGATTCGGCCTTAACCCGAATTGATTTGGTTACCCAGACCTGGAAACTGATCCTAAGTGAATCGGTTAGCCCAGGGGCCGAATCGATTCGCCCTTGCGAATTTGCCAAGTTTGGCTATGGAGTCTCGGACTCCTAAATTCCCCCAACTCCAATCAACCCAAACCAATATCATTAATTGCTACCAACTGATTATAAAAGCTTCTAACAATAAAGATTTACACCAATACCCAATTAAATCAACCTCCAGGGTTCAAAACCCATAAATCCATAAAAACCCTAACTTTGATAAACCATAACTAATCCACAACTATCAATACTAATTATCCAACTTAAATCACATAATAGCAAGTAGAAAACTTGCCTCAAGCTTGGAAATTCAGATTTGAGGAAGATGAATGCAAGATCAATCTCCAAATCTTCAATCTCTCTCGTTATCTCCAAAGTTCTCTTCTTCTCTCTAACTCTCTAGGTTAACAATTTCACTTAAGAGAAATAAAAGAAAAGCAAGACATAAATCGTGCCTTTAGACTAAATTCCCAACTTAAGTGGTTAATACCACATTAAATGATTCGCAACTACACATTTATGCTAAAACCAGTCAAAAGTGCCCAAAACCTCAAAATACAATATGGCACTCAATTTGACTATTTCGCACCTTTCGGAACTAACTACGCCCTCCAAATTATCATTTGGAAATTTTATATCTCATTTTAAGTTCCGGTCTCATTTTAAACCATAATGTCATTTTAAATCTTATGACACAACATGGCGGTATTTACCTACACATAAGGTAAATATGCAGCATTTTAATAAATATTAACTTTTCTTCATTAAATTAATACTTACTCCACATTCTAACATTTTATATATAATTACTTCACATAGTAAATAGATATAAAATAGGTTCTCAAAAGTGAGGGTTGTTACATACTCCCCCCCTTATGAGGGAATTTTCCCCCAAAATTCAAACGTACCTTGTATAAAGAGATGCGGATGCTTTTCCCGCATATCATCATCACGTTCCCATGTTGATTCCTTAGGGTTGTGATGACTCCATTGGACTCGCACCAAGGGCACCACTCTAGACCTCAACCAGCTCTAAAATAGCAACGGGTTGTTCTTCATATGAAATGTCGGGTTGCAAGTCGATATCCTCAAAAGGAATATGCCAAAGGGCACCATCGCACCTCTTATACTTCTTCAAAGAGGAGACATGGAACACATCGTGGATTTGTTGTAAAGGTTACGGTAAGGCAAGTTGATACGCCACTGGACCCACCTTAGTAATAACGAGAAAAGGTCCAACAAAACGCGGCGCAAACTTCCCTTTCTTTTTGAAACGCTTGATACCTTTCATTGGTGACACTCGCACTAAGACTTGGTCCCCAATCTCCAACTCCATGTGTCTCCTATTCACATTGGCATAAATCTTTTGGCGGTCTTGAGCTATCCGAATGAGTTCGATCTTAGAAGAAGTATCCTGGATCATTTTTGGTCCAAGGAATTTATTATCCCCCACTTCTGTCCAACACGTGGGTGATCTGCAAGGCCGGCCATAAAGTGCTTCATAGGGCTCCATTCCAATAGTAAATTGGTATGAATTATTATAAGAAAATTCTACCAAAGGGAGATATTGTTCCCAACCGCCTTTGAAATCAAGCATACACATACGAAGCATATCGTCCAACATTTGGTTGACTCTTTCCATCTGGACATCTATTTGAGGATGATAAGAAGTGCTTAACTTCAATTCGGTCCCCATAGCCTCTTGGAAACTTCGCCAAAAGTGGGAAATGAAAATCTTATCTCGGTCGGAAATGATATTTAAGGGCACCCCATGGAGTCTGACAATCTCCGCGATGAATAATCGGGCACAACGGGCAGTGTCATAGTCGGTACACATGGGTACGAAGTGTGCCGACTTAGTCAAGCGTTTGACAATCACCTAAATTGAATCACAACCGCTTTGTGACATTGGCAAGCCTGTAATAAAGTCCATTGATATGCTCTCCCATTTCCGCACCGGAATCTCCAATGGTTGCAACAAACCTGTCGGTCGCTGATGATCGATTTTGACCAATTGACAAGTAGTGCATTGGGACACAAACTCAAAAATATCCCGCTTCATGCCTGGCCACCAATACAAACGGCGCATGTCTTGATACATCTTGTCCCCACTAGGATGTACCGTGAATTTAGACCCATGAGATTCTGCCATCACCGCCCGTCTCAAATCCCCCTCCTCCGGGACAATGAGTCTTCCATGGAAGCATAATCCGCCCTCTGAACTTATCGAGTAAGATTCCGCTCCCTCGGACAGTAGTCGGTATACATGGTCCTGACAACCCTTATCCTTTCCTTGGTCTTCTATGACTCTTGCCACAATTGTAGGAGTAATGGTCATCACCGACATGAACGCTCTCGCCACAGCATCCTACTGACTGAGCTCTTTCCATTTAGCTTTCCATATATCAGCTAACTCTCCCTCGGGCTTTCTACTTAAAGCATCCGCTATAACGTTTGCCTTGCCGGATGATAATGGATATCAAATTGATAATCTTTCACGAACTCCAACCATCTGCGCTATCGCATATTCAAATCTTTCTGTGAAAATAAATATTGCAGCGACTTATGGTCTGTGAAAAGACTAAATTTCTCCCCTAGGAGATAATGTCTCCAAATCTTCAAGGCAAAGACAACCGCGGCAAGCTCTAAGTCATGCACCGGATAATTTCTTTCACGGGGCTTTAGCTTGCGAGAAGCATAAGAAGTAGCCCATCGCTCTTACTGAAGTACACCTCCCAAACCTTGTAGAAATGCATCGGTAAAGACCAAATATTCCAATCCCGACTTTGGCAACGCAAGGACTGGAGTAGAAGTCAACCTCTCTTTTAGCTCATCAAAAGCAGACTGACAAGAGTTATCCCAAACAAATCTCACCCCTTTTCGGGTAAAATTCATCAAAGGGCTAGAGATTTTAGAGAAACCCTTGATAAACCGACGGTAATAACCCGCCAATCCCAGAAAACTATGAATCTCGGTCGGTGTCGTGGGTTGACCCCATTCCCTCACCGTAACCACCTTGCTCGGATCCACCGATATACCATGGGATGTCACAATATGACCCAAAAACTGTACCTCCAGCAACCAAAACCCACACTTTTCGAACTTAGCATACAATTGGTGATCCCTCAACCTTTGTAGGACCAACCTCAAATGAATAGGATGATCAGATTCCGTTCGATAATAGAATAAGATGTCATCGATGAATACAATAATAAATTGGTCCAGGAAGTCCCAAAATACCCTATTTATGAGATCCATAAATACAGTGGGGGCATTGGTTAGCCCAAAGGGCATAACTAAAAATTCATAGGACCCATACCTCGTCAGAAAAGCGGTCTTGGATACATCCTGCTCCCGTATCCTCAACTGGTGATATACCATCCTAAAATTGATTTTAGAGAAGTACGACGCTCCCCTAAGTTGATCAAACAAGTCATCGATACGAGGCAAAGGGTATTTGTTTCGAAAGGTGACTTTATTCAACTCTCTGTAGTCAACATATAACCGGAGACAACCGTCCCTTTTCTTTACAAACAACACCGGGGCACCCCAAGGCAACGTACTACGCCTAATGAGTCCCTTCTTTAACAACTGCTCGATTTGATCTCTTAACTCCCTCATTTCAATAGGAGCCATACGATAAGGAGCTCTCGCGATCGGTCGAGTTCCCGACGCTAAATCAATCACAAACTCAATCTCCCGACTCACAAGAAAACCCGGTATTTCCTGAAAGACATCTACAAAATATCAAACAACCGGAATCGAATCCAAGGGAACAACTACATCTTGAGAAGTCTCTTCCGCAATACAATACAAATAAGTACTAGTACCTCCTTCTAAACGAGGCATAAGTACCAAGAACATTTCTTATCCCGGAACGGCAAAGACTATACTCTTCCCGTAATAATTAACTATCGCATGATACTTCATTAGCCAGTCCATACCCAATATCACATCATACCCGACCATGTCCAGGACGAGTAAATCGGCCCCAAAGCATAAATTACCAAGAGAAATTCCTATTTATTTACAAAAAAGGAAAATGAGTTAACCATCACCCATAGAGGATTCGACACTAGTGAAGATACTCTCAGCAGATTTAATCAACTCTGTGGTCTGAGCAAAACTTCTATAAAAGAATGAATGTGTCTCACCCGTATCAAATAAAACGCGACCCATATTCCCTTGAATAAGGAACTTACCCTCAATTGCTGGCGGCGCTGGAGGAGCAGGAGGATGCATAGCATCCTGGATATGATAAACTCTCCCATATTGTAGCTGACCCTGCTGCGGAGGAACAATCGGATTTGGTGCCTGTGGCGAAAACTGAACATATGGCTGTTGTGGAGCCCTAAGTGGCTGTCCCCCAATCAACTTAGGACACTCCTTCTTGTAATGACCCGCCTCTCCGCATTGGAAGCTCCGTCCCACCATATTCTCCGCATTGCGGCCCCGGGTATTTCTAAACTGGTTAGCACCTTGGCCCTGATGGCCCCTACCTCCTTGACCACCCCGACCTGTTTGCTATTGCGGGGCACCCTGACCATGCCTATTGTTATTACCACCCACATTAAACCCACCAGAACGTTGCCTTTTTGACATGTCCCCTTGCTGGGGATCCCTTTCTCGTTGCTTATTACTCGAAGATTGGGATGAAGAAGATGCTCCTCCTTCGATCCCATTTCCTCCAGGTTTTCCTGCTTGCCCCATTACTGTAGCTTTCTTGCTACTCTGCATGTACAACTGATGCTCTTGGCAATGAAGCAATGCCGCATTCATTACCTCACCAAAAGTTTGCAAAGCCGGATTACCCAACAAATGTTGCCGAATCCTCTAGTTCAAACCCCCCATAAACTTCGAAACCTTCCTCTCTTCTGGAGTAACCTCATCCGGTACAAAACTTGCTAACCGGGTGAACTCCTCTTCATATTCTGCAACGGACCGTTCTCCCTGTACCACATCCAGAAGTCTCCTTCTCATCTCCCTTTGAACTGCGGGAGGAAAGTACTTTTGGTCAAACAAGACCCAGAAAGCAGTGATAGTCATAGTATCTCTCTGTTCTGGTGTAGTCATTGACTCCCACTAACGCAACGCAGATCCAACAAGCTTATAAATAGCAAGGATCTATTTTTTCTCCTCACTACGTTCCACCATTCGTAGATGGCGTTGAATATCTTTCTTCCATTGATTTTCTCTAATAACATCGGAACCTCCATCAAATTCCGGGGGATGGCCCTTTAAAAAGGACTCTCTAACTCTCTCCCACGGAGAAGTCCCGTAGGAGCTTGTGCATCCTGTGCTCATTGTTGAGCTTGTGGCATTTGATGAGCCACTGCAGTCATATCCGCATTAACCGCTTGGGCCACTATGTTTGCTACATCAGCAACATTAATTGTTCCTTGTGGCGGCGGAGGACCAACATCATCTTCTACAACTCTATTACGTCTTGCTGGGCGACCTCTCTTAGGCGGCATGAAGGAACAATAGAGTTAGAATACTATTCAAAATAATCTATATTGCAGAAGATCGTAAATATAAGCAACAAAGCAGTCCTAACATTAGGCTCTATATCAAAGAACGCTACGGTAGAACGTGATAAGTCCGCGTGATCCTAAAGACTCTAGAACCTGATGCTCTGATACCATATGTGACAACCCGAGATCCGAAATAAGGGGTGGCCAGCCCGATACTCCAACATAACGGAATCATGGATGGAATCATTCTCAGCATCAACATAAAAATGAAGAGTATACGAGAAAACCACCCAATAATTCAGAAGACGGGTTGCCAAAATTTTTATTTTATTATAAGTTAAGAGAATAATTTAAATAACCCAATCAGAAGAGAAAGTGGAATTCCAAAAGAACTTATATTACATCAACAACAAATATACAATAAAGGACCGAATATGCTGTCGGTCAACAGGTAATTACAATGGTTTACAACAATTTAATAATTTAAATAATACATCCATTAACCAGTTACAAAAGTGTGGGGCACACGCCCGAGTGAAAGACCCGATCATATCTAGAATACAAAAATGAAGGCGTCTAACAAAACATCCTGTAATATCCACAAGATCTTACAGCTCCACAAAAGTATAGGAGTAGGAATATCAACACGAGCGCCCTTGCCGTGGAGCACCTGACCGGATACAAATTTATGCAAAACAAGGAAAATGAAAGGGTCAGGGCCCGATTTATATATGCTTCCCAGATGAATAAGAAGCATGATAGATATGAACAATTAATCATGAATGATGAAGATGAGAATCTAACAACCTAATCACAAAGCATTTAAAAGAAAAGGCAATTAGATAATCATAACTTTTTATTAAATTATGCAAGGAAATAATTAACCTCCTTAATTGAAAATCTCCATCATTATTCATCATTCCATTTCAATTCTCATTCCTTAATAGGAATATAATTACCATCATACATTTTTATGGAAATTTACATATATCAAGTCCCACTTGATTTAGAATGGTTATATTCATATACATATAACGATTCTAAGACCGCCCCTCCGAGTTTCCCCATTGGGCGTGCCCCTAAATGACTATCATCTTCCAGGGCCTATCGAACAAGACAACCTGGGCACCTAACGCACGTCGGGAAGTGGCCATATACCTACGAGTGAGTCATAACCACACCCGGAATTACCTCACTAGCGCATAATGAAACATATAACAATCCCGCATATGGCCGAGGACTATAGTCTCCCTGCATTCACTAGTCAGGGGACATCACCTCATGCGCGGGCTTCCCTTATGATAGCATTTAGAGAGGTGTGTTTAAGTAAATTAACATTTACCATTTAAATCACATTTTTTCTTATTTCCATTAATCATATGTGTGTTGCATTATATCTGAAACCATAATCATTGAATATTTTCATTAATATTCATAATATTTTTAAGTCCCGAATTATTCTCCAAGTGATCACCATAATTCTACAAGTCCCAAGGTTTTATATATACTTCCAGTGATCCCCTAAAGTCTCCAAGTATGGGCTTATAACTCCTAAAATCCTAATAATTTGCAAAAAGGAAAGTAATGCTTGAACATCACTTTATACACCCATAGAATGAACCCCAATTGAACCAATTCTAATCTAGTGTAGTGACCAAACTCAACTAAGACTCTAGGACTCTAAGTTTACTTCATATAAGAAGCTTCCTAAATCCTAAGCCTAAGAAAAAGGATAAAAATTGAGTAAAAAAAATTTACCTTAAAACTGCAGGAGCCGAATCGATTCGCCCTAGGGCCGAATCAATTCGCCCCAGCGAATCGATTCGCCCCAAAAAGCGAATCGTTTCGGGTGACAAACCCAACTTTCTGTAAATGCCGAATCGATTCGGCCTTAACCATAATTGATTTGGTTACCCAGACCTGGAAACTGATCCTAAGTGAATCGGTTAGCCCAGGGGCCGAATCGATTCGCCCTTGCGAATTTGCCAAGTTTGGCTATGGAGTCTCGGACTCCTAAATTCCCCAAACTCCAATCAACCCAAACCAATATCATTAATTGCTACCAACTGATTATAAAAGCTTCTAACAATAAAGATTTACACCAATACCCAATCAAATCAACCTCCAGGGTTCAAAACCCATAAATCCATAAAAACCCTAACTTTGATAAACCATAACTAATCCACAACTATCAATACTAATTATCCAACTTAAATCACATAATAGCAAGTAGAAAACTTGCCTCAAGCTTGGAAATTCAGATTTGAGGAAGATGAATGCAAGATCAATCTCCAAATCTTCAATCTCTCTCGTTATCTCCAAAGTTCTCTTCTTCTCTCTAACTCTCTAGGTTAACAATTTCACTTAAGAGAAATAAAAGAAAAGCAAGACATAAATCGTGCCTTTAGACTAAATTCCCAACTTAAGTGGTTAATACCACATTAAATGATTCGCAACTACACATTTATGCTAAAACCAGTCAAAAGTGCCCAAAACCTCAAAATACAATATGGCACTCAATTTGACTATTTCGCACCTTTCGGAACTAACTACGCCCTCCAAATTATCATTTGGAAATTTTATATCTCATTTTAAGTTCCGGTCTCATTTTAAACCATAATGTCATTTTAAATCTTATGACACAACATGGCGGTATTTACCTACACATAAGGTAAATATGCAGCATTTTAATAAATATTAACTTTTCTTCATTAAATTAATACTTACTCCACATTCTAACATTTTATATATAATTACTTCACATAGTAAATAGATATAAAATAGGTTCTCAAAAGTGAGGGTTGTTACATACTCCCCCCCTTATGAGGGAATTTTTCCCCCAAAATTCAAACGTACCTTGTATAAAGAGATGCGGATGCTTTTCCCGCATATCATCCTCACGTTCCCATGTTGATTCCTTAGGGTTGTGATGACTCCATTGGACTCGCACCAAGGGCACCACTCTAGACCTCAACCAGCTCTAAAATAGCAACGGGTTGTTCTTCATATGAAATGTCGGGTTGCAAGTCGATATCCTCAAAAGGAATATGCCAAAGGGCACCATCGCACCTCTTATACTTCTTCAAAGAGGCGACATGGAACACATCGTGGATTTGTTGTAAAGGTTACGGTAAGGCAAGTTGATACGCCACTGGACCCACCTTAGCAATAACGAGAAAAGGTCCAACAAAACGCGGTGCAAGCTTCCCTTTCTTTTTGAAACGCTTGATACCTTTCATTGGTGACACTCGCACTAAGACTTGGTCCCCAATCTCCAACTCCATGTGTCTCCTATTCACATTGGCATAACTCTTTTGGCGGTCTTGAGCTATCCGAATGAGTTCGATCTTAGAAGAAGTATCCTGGATCATTTTTGGTCCAAGGAATTTATTATCCCCCACTTCTGTCCAACACGTGGGTGATCTGCAAGGCCGGCCATAAAGTGCTTCATAGGGCTCCATTCCAATAGTAAATTGGTATGAATTATTATAAGAAAATTCTACCAAAGGGAGATATTGTTCCCAACCGCCTTTGAAATCAAGCATACACATACGAAGCATATCGTCCAACATTTGGTTGACTCTTTCCATCTGGACATCTATTTGAGGATGATAAGAAGTGCTTAACTTCAATTCGGTCCCCATAGCCTCTTGGAAACTTCGCCAAAAGTGGGAAATGAAAATCTTATCTCGGTCGAAAATGATATTTAAGGGCACCCCATGGAGTCTGACAATCTCCGCGATGAATAATCGGGCACAACGGGCAGTGTCATAGTCGGTACGCATGGGTACGAAGTGTGCCGACTTAGTCAAGCGTTTGACAATCACCCAAATTGAATCACAACCGCTTTGTGACATTGGCAAGCCTGTAATAAAGTCCATTGATATGCTCTCCCATTTCCGCACCGGAATCTCCAATGGTTGCAACAAACCTGTCGGTCGCTGATGATCGATTTTGACCAATTGACAAGTAGTGCATTGGGACACAAACTCAAAAATATCCCGCTTCATGCCTGGCCACCAACACAAACGGCGCATGTCTTGATACATCTTGTCCCCACTAGGATGTACCGTGAATTTAGACCCGTGAGATTCTGCCATCACCGCCCGTCTCAAATCCCCCTCCTCCGGGACAATGAGTCTTCCATGGAAGCATAATCCGCCCTCTGAACTTATCGAGTAAGATTCCTCTCCCTCGGACAGTAGTCGGTATACATGGTCCTGACAACCCTTATCCTTTCCTTGGTCTTCTATGACTCTTGCCACAATTGTAGGAGTAATGGTCATCACCGACATGAACGCTCTCGCCACAGCATCCTACTGACTGAGCTCTTTCCATTTAGCTTTCCATATATCAGCTAACTCTCCCTCGGGCTTTCTACTTAAAGCATCCGCTATAACGTTTGCCTTGCCGGATGATAATGGATATCAAATTGATAATCTTTCACGAACTCCAACCATCTGCGCTATCGCATATTCAAATCTTTCTGTGAAAATAAATATTGCAGCGACTTATGGTCTGTGAAAAGACTAAATTTCTCCCCTAGGAGATAATGTCTCCAAATCTTCAAGGCAAAGACAACCGCGGCAAGCTCTAAGTCATGCACCGGATAATTTCTTTCACGGGGCTTTAGCTTGCGAGAAGCATAAGAAGTAGCCCACCGCTCTTGCTGAAGTACACCTCCCAAACCTTGTAGAAATGCATCTGTAAAGACCAAATATTCCAATACCGACTTTGGCAACGCAAGGACTGGAGTAGAAGTCAACCTCTCTTTTAGCTCATCAAAAGCAGACTGACAAGAGTTATCCCAAACAAATCTCACCCCTTTTCGGGTAAAATTCATCAAAGGGCTAGATTTAAACAACTGCAGGAGCCGAATCGATTCGCCCTAGGGCCGAATCAATTCGCCCCAGCGAATCGATTCGCCCCAAAAAGCGAATCGATTCGGGTGACAAACCTAACTTTCTTTAAATGCCGAATCGATTCGGTCTTAACCCAAATCGATTAGGTTACCCAGACCTGGAAACTGATCCTAAGCGAATCGGTTCGCCCAGGGGCCGAATCGATTCCCCCCTGCGAATTTGCCAAGTTTGGCTATGGAGTCTTGGACTCCTAAATTCCCCCAACTCCAATCAACCCAAACCAATATCATTAATTGCTACCAACTGATTATAAAAGCTTCTAACAACAAAAATTTACACCAATACCCAATCAAATCAACCTCCAGGGTTCAAAACCCATAAATCCATAAAAACCCTAACTTTGATAAACCATAACTAATCCACAACTATCAATACTAATTATCCAACTTAAATCACATAATAGCAAGTAGAAAACTTGCCTCAAGCTTGGAAATTCAGATTTGAGGAAGATGAATGCAAGATCAATCTCCAAATCTTCAATCTCTCTCGTTATCTCCAAAGTTCTCTTCTTCTCTCTAACTCTCTAGGTTAACAATTTCACTTAAGAGAAATAAAAGAAAAGCAAGACATAAATCGTGCCTTTAGACTAAATTCCCAACTTAAGTGGTTAATACCACATTAAATGATTCGCAACTACACATTTATGCTAAAACCAGTCAAAAGTGCCCAAAACCTCAAAATACAATATGGCACTCAATTTGACTATTTCGCACCTTTCGAAACTAACTACGCCCTCCAAATTATCATTTGGAAATTTTATATCTCATTTTAAGTTCCGGTCTCATTTTAAACCATAATGTCATTTTAAATCTTATGACACAACATGGCGGTATTTACCTACACATAAGGTAAATATGCAGCATTTTAGTAAATATTAACTTTTCTTCATTAAATTAATACTTACTCCATATTCCAACATTTTATATATAATTACCTCACATAGTAAATAGATATAAAATAGGTTCTCAAAAGTGAGGGTTATTAAAAGTGTGGATTTTTGGCGGCGGCATATCCTCTTGAAATAAGCAGTACGGTATGGGTGGGAGTCCAGGGGAGCATTCTTTAATGTATTTGCTAAAGGCATCGATTGCTTGAATGATATAGAAAATTTCTTCCTCAATGATTCATAATTTTTCTCTATACTTGTTTGCATTTTTAAGAGCATCTCTAAAAGACTCTGCTGGAACAACCATTTTGACGTTTTTGTATTTTAAATTAGAATGGTAAAAGATTACAATGAGGTTATGTTTTTTTATAGGCCAAGTAAAGTTTAGGATTTTGAGCCTAATAATTATGATATGTGGCAGTTGTATTGATAAATGAAGTAAACAATGTGTAAACTTCCAAGGTTTGAATGTATTTGGCCAATGTTGATTTAATAAATAGTTTAGTATATGGGTGTATACGTGTAGTTCTTTAGCCAAAATGGTATATAGGTTTATGTGACACCCCACTTAGAATAATAACGGGTGGCCAGCCCTATACTAAAATAATTAGGAATCTCAAGTGGATCATTCTCAGCATCTACTGACAATTCTAAAATAAACACGGCTAACTACCCATTATCATAAAAAGAGGGTATCAAAAATTTAAAACATTTATTTATTACCCAAACCAACCAAGCAACCACTAACTAACAACATAATTTATTAAATATGATAAGAGACACACACATTCTCAAATGGAATAAAAGAGTACAACACAATGTACAAAACAAAATACCCGAATAAGCTGTCGGGTCATAGACAATACAATACTCTGAGAAAATATAAAAGTGCTACACTACAACACTAGGGCAAAAATCCGATACACAAACTGAGTCCTGATCTAGATACACGCAAGAACTTGTAGCTCCTGATCTAGATACAACAAATTTGACTAAATAAGTTTTCTTCTTATATTTTTCCACTGTTTCATTTAATGAAATTTTCCAATGTGATTCCGATGAAGAACTTGTAGCTCGTTCTGGTTCTTCTTCTGATTCTGGTTGTGATATCTTCAAATCAAAATTGGGCATGTCATCATTTTTCATTTTTCCTTTAATCTTCTAGACTTCCTTATTCAAAGAAGCTTTACTCATCTTATTCTCATTCATTCATTCTTTTAATGTTCATAAGCTCCACCGAAGAAATCTGGTTTCCTTGTCCTTCTTCCCCTCGATAGGATTGATAGCATTAAACTTCTCGCATACCCAATACTGTGAAAATTGAAATAAAAATTTTAACTTATACTATTTAAACCAATTAATATGAGTAACAACGTAAATACTGTTAAAGTACACGCATAATACATAAAGTACATGCAAATTGAAAATGACATTTCATTGCAATTTGTGTGTACTTTAAGAAAATACAGGCATGATTTATAAAGTACATGCACATTACAAATGATTTGGTTCAATGCAATGTGCGTGTATTTTATAAAATACGTGTGTACTTTAACAAAATATACGCATGATTTATAAAGTACCCGCACATTGAAGATGATTTGTATTGACTGCAATGTGCTTGCACTTTAACAAAATACATGCATGATTTATAAAGTAGGCGCACATTGAAGAGGATTTGTATTGACTGGAATGTGCATTAATTAATGAAATATGCATGTACTTGTGACACCCTGCTTATTAAAATAACGAGTGGCCAGCCCTCTACTGGAATAGAACATGAATCTCAAATGGCGAATTTTTTAGCATCACTGTCGCACAAACTAAAAATACAACTAACCACCCATAAATTATAATAGAGCGGATGCCAAAAGTTTCCAGTTATATATATTACAATTAAATCCATTAACGACAACTACAAATCATGAACATGTATACATGTAACATAACAAATGAACAATAACTGCACCACAAAAATAACTGAATAAGCTATCAGTTACCAGACCAATACAATTTATCAAATGTCTGAAATATAAAGTATATACATCAATACAACACTTGGGCAACACACGCCCGATTAACACTGTTGGTCCTTAACTTGATTAACAAAAATGAGATGCGACTATATCAAAAAATCCTGCAACATTCCACACATGTTGTATCTCCATAGACTTTGGAATGGATGATCATCCTTGGCGTCCTTGTGGTGGGACACCTAAAAGATATAACAAAGGAAAAGAAAAGAAAAGATATATATGGGTCCGCGTCCGATTTTGAAAATATTTTAGCAAGTGAATTAAAATGCATAATAATCATGAATGCGAAATTCCATAATTAAGTTGGTGTCGCCCTCTCTTCAGACTCATACTCACCCCTCAACTACAACGCAAACCTAAACGTATGCATTTTAAATCTTAGTTAATATACTCGAATCATCTATGGATAACCCATCCTCATGCTTGCGCGTTAACCCACACTCGCATATCTAATTCATACCAACATAACCGTTTTTAATATCATTCTCGATGATCATTTACAAATTCATTACTAACAACTTTCACTAGTTATAAGCATATTGTTTCACACATTAATCATTGAAGACTTCATAATATTACTCTAGTTAGTATACATGATTAATCATTTCATATCAAGTACACATAAATATCACTCATTATATGTATACTAACCATCCCTTAGAGCATTAGTTCACTGGATGCAGTCTCTAAGTGATACCATCTTCCAGGGAATACTCACACCATCCTGGGTACCAACCGTCGGACTCTCACACTGACTTGGTAAAATAAAGAACAAATGTAGGGGAACGGACATAGTTCCTCACCTGAAAGCGAGAGGAATAATACCCAAGAAGTCTAACCCATGATAAAAGTCACACTATATAAATACTAGATGCTATGACCCGGGGACTATACTCTCCCTGCATTCACTAGCCAGGGGATTCACCCATATCGTGCATCTTCCCATGATATCACTAGAGGGATATGTTCCACATAATATATCATACACACACACACACACACACACACACACACACACACACACACAGACTATATATATATATATATATATACATCATACTTATACAAGCCATCTCATATCCGAAAGTATATATCAATAAACCCAGCTACCGGTGTATATCACTCATTACACTAGCCGATACTTCCTCACATATATTTTCAATCCGCTTTATTACTCAATCACTCACTGGAGCTTTAATAGTCAATCGCACATTTAATTAACCATCAAGTTGGATATGACTCAGGACACATGACTTCTCTTAACTAGTCCGTATGCAACATATTAAATGAATTTCTCCTACCAGGAGAATTTGTGAAGGAACCAGAGTATTAATCTCCCTAATATACTTCCATAATCATCCCGATGTCTCCCTACCATCGCGTAGTATCATTATCCTACTTTTTACATCATAAATATTATTATCACTTCATATTAGAGGCTTCTCAATCACTAAGCCCAATTGGAAAAAAGTTAAAGAAGAGATAGAAATCTGTAATGTGCGAACCGAACCGATGGCATCATAAACGAACTGATCCGCTACTTCATAAATTAACCGATCCGAGGATGTAAGGACACAAGTCTCCGATTGAGTCTTAATGTTGTGTTGCCTCAATTTTGGATAAACACAATTGAGTCATAGGATAGTGTTCAAGTTTATCCATTCAAGCCTATGACGTGTTAGTTGAAGACGTAGCGGCCAAGATTAAAGCTTCATCAAATGCCAAGT
The DNA here is from genome assembly GCA_949130495.1 of Sambucus nigra. Lineage (NCBI taxonomy): Eukaryota > Viridiplantae > Streptophyta > Magnoliopsida > Dipsacales > Adoxaceae > Sambucus > Sambucus nigra. The sequence goes on along the minus strand of OX422212.1, from coordinate 556,362,782 downwards.
TTGTTGTGCTTCGTTTCTACGTCAACAACATGTGTTCCATTTACTCTTAAGGTATGAATGCATTACATATTTATATAGGAGCTTGGAACTATTTTAATTGGGTGTAGTTTTTATTTAAACTAATGTTTATTTTCAGAAGGTTTCTTTAAAACTTTAAAATAAAGTTCCTGGGCTAAAAATAGAATTTTAAACATTCTGGAAAGTTGTTCGAACGAGAATGTCGTTCGAACGAGTTTGCCAAAGATATTTCTAAACAGGCCACTGGAACTTCGTTAGAAGTGTCGTTCGAACGATACTTCGTTCGAATGAAAATCTCATTCGAACGAAATTTCCGACGGGAAATTTAATTGGCAGTTTAAAGCAGTTTTTCACCTCTATCCCACTACGTTTTCCCCACTAACTTTTGACAGACTTAATATGTGCGGGAACCAACCTTTTCAAACCAACTTTTTCATATTCCTTCATCTCCTAGAGAGAGTTTTAGAGAGTTCATTTTAAAATGAAAAGGTCATGTTTTGAGTGTTTATTGTTTAAGAAAAAATCCTTAAACACTTTTGTTTTCACTCATAGTTTATTTATTCCAAGTTTCCATATAAATATCTTGCTTGGAGTTTTTGGCACGGGGTTTACTCTAACGAGTTGAAGAGTTCTTTTGGGTTTACGTCTACATCCCTCAAAGAAGAAGTCTCGTTATTTTGCTGCGGCATTCTCACATGGTGAAAGTCACCATGTGTGGTTGACGGTTGTTCCTAAATCCTCATTGGTGAATTCCAAGGTTCCGGTGGAGACCGGGATTATCAACTAAGTGGAGGTTGGTACAAATAGACGCATCAGGGGCTTGAAGGGAGTCGAGTTGTGTTGAGTAAGTCATTTGTCTTGTACTTTTAAAAATACCATACTTAGTGGACTTAAGGCTAGGGCCATCTGAGGTTTTTTTCCCGTTGTGGGTTTTTTCTCGTACATCGCGGCGTAGTGGTTATTTGTTTATTTTATCTTTTTTAAAATTCACATTAGATGCATGCTTAGGTAAAAAAAGATAAAATTGGTTTAAATCACTACTCATGCTTAAGTTGGTGCTAGAATTAATTTGGGTAATGTTTAATTAATTTAGTTCAAGTCATTTACTTTAATTTGATAAAATTTGGTTTGGCCTAAATTTGCAAAAATGGATTAAATATTTTGTTAGGTAAATTTCTAGGACTTGAATTGAATTAAGTTGTTTAAGTGAAAAATGTATAAGTTGATTAATTTAATTTCACTTTGTGTTTAAGTTTAATTTTAATTTGGAAGAAATTTAAATTAGTTATTCGTGTGTGTTTAATTGAATCATCTCGCTTCCGCATCTTTAAAAGTAAATTGAAATTACTTTTTGTTGTTAAAATTTAAAATGGGGGGCCCTTTCAAATTGGTATCAGAGCGGGATCGCTAAATTATTGCGTTTAAGATCCTTTTAAATATTTTTGACAAAAAAAATGGAATTTTCCCCATTTTTAAAATTTTCTATTTTCGATGGTTCTAACTACGCGTATTGGAAAGCGCGGATGAAATCAACACTAAAATCTATCGATGAGAGGGTTTGGTTGTCTCTTGTTAACGGGTGGTCCCCACCTACACATTTAGTAGATAATGAGCGTATTCCCAAAGCTGCCGTAGATGGAGTGAGAATGAATTTAAACTATCGAATTTTAATTCCCGAGTTTTAAATGCCTTGTTTAGTGCGGTCACACCGGATGAATTCCGTCGCATTATGACGTGTGAAATCGCTAAAGAATCTTAGGATATTTTACAACTCGCTCATGAAGGAACTAGTGTCGTAAAAGCTTCGAAACTCCAAAACCTAACCACTCAATTTGAAACCATCAAAATGAATGAAAAAGAAACTTTTGATGAATTTTATGCTAGACTTTCCGATATTGTTAATTCATATATTAATTTCGGAGAGAAAATACCCGACAACCGTGTAGTAAAGAAAATTTTAAGGTCCCTACCCAATAGATTTATTCCAAAAGTGACCGGTTTAAATTCTTTACCCACTTTAGCCTCTACGAAATTAGAAGAGCTCGTTGGTGATTTACAAACCTATGAACTAGATATGTTTCCCTCCAAAACTGAAAAGAAAATAGAAAAGGGCGTTGCTTTGAAAGCCCGAAAGGAGGAAAAACAACTAGTAGAGAGTGAAAGTGAGAGTCACTCGGAGGATATGGCCTTGTTTGCTAGGAAGTTTCAAAAATTTCTTAAAATTAACAAAGATAAATTTAAAAATGATTTTAAGAAATTTGAAACTTCTAAGCATGACAAATTCGAAAAGATCCCTAAAACTCCTAAAGAAAATTTACATAGGGGCGAGTCCAATAGGTTTTTTGGTTGTGAAGGGTATGACCATAGGGCTTTTGAGTGCCCCACTAAACTAAGGAGAGAGGTTAATCAACCAATTTCTTACAATGCAACCCTTAGTGATAATGATAAGGAAGAGGGACCCGATTCCCCCACTAAGCCCAATTTTGTGGATTTTATATCTAGTCATGTGAGTGATAGTGAGCACTCAACTATTGATGAAATCTTAACACATGACATTTCCAAGGTCAAAGTTTATGATTCCTTTATTTTTGATGGTTGTTAGAGTGAAGAAGAGAGAGAGAATGAAAATGAAGAAGAGGTTAATGTGAGTGAACTTCAAAATGCTTTTCAAGAACTTTATGAAGAATCTATTACATTAAAAAGAGCTAATTTGAAGTTTGAAACGAGTTTAAGAGAGCGTGTCAAGGTCGTTGATGATAGTGTGTTAGTTGAAGACTGTAGGACACGTGAGAGGACTCTTAGAGAGAATCTTGAATATATAAAAAGTGAGAGAGATAGCCTTAGAGGTTTAATGGAATCAATGAAAAAGGAGCTTCTTGCGTTTGAAGAGAGAAATGTTTTGTTGGAGTTTAGAATTTTAGAATTTGAAGAACAATTAAAAGACTCTAGTAAAGTCAAATTTGATTTAGAATGTAGGTCCAAAAACTAGATAAAATCTTAGGCACGATTCAAATAAAAAATGACACTTGTGGTTTAGGCTTCGATACTCGTAAAGAATCAAATCATAAAGACAAAACCAATGTTTTAGGATAATTGCCTAGGAAAGCCTTTATAGATCATTCCTAAGGTAAGTCTTTTCGCCGAGTCTTTAGGTGCTCACATTGTGGTCGAAAAGGTCATCTTAGGAAATTTTGTTTTGATCTTAAACGAGGGCCTAGAAAATTCCAACGTAAGGCAACTGAGGTAGCCAAGATTCCTACACCCCAAGATCGCCATTCATTATTACTTTGGGTTAGGAGATCCGACTTTGTATCTTTACAAGATAGGATTTTTGATTCTCATTTACTTTCACATGCTTCCTCACTTGCTAAATCTAAAGGTTGAAGGTGTTAGTTGTTTTCATACTTTAGCTTTTGTGCTTCATGCTATATCACCATGCTAATTATATGCTTGTTTTAATCATTATTCTAGTCTATACTTCATGCTTTATCACATGATAGAATTATGATGTTTGTTTATATTTTGTATTGTAGTTCTTTCATTTTAGTTTTTATTAAATGAAAAATACAAAAAGATTGTGTTTATCATTTGTGTTTCATCTTTTTATAATATAGGCCTAATGAAAAATACAAATGATTTTTGTTTGTCTTTTGGAGTAAATATTTTTGTTTGATTAAAAATTTCAAAAACTCAAAAAGATTTTTATTGTCTGTAGACACACTCTATGTGGCATATATTTGAATTTGAATATCTTCTTTTTCGTTCCCATATGGCTATAACTTTTGGTTTAGATTGTCAATACTTAAAATGTTCTTTACCATGCTTACATGGAGTAGTTGGATTTTGTGTTGATATAACGGATTCTATTTTATATGCCTCAATTCACAAATGCACGAGCTCACTTGAAATTTTAACTTCATATGTATATTTGAGCTTTGTGAGGTGTTCTCCTACCAATCCTGTCATCTACATGTGTAACACCCCAAGACTTTGGGACTGAGAAATTTAATTTTGGGAGAAATAAAATTTAATTAAATTGGAGAATTTTAAAATTTTGGAATTGAGGTCCAAAAATTGAGGACGTTTTAAAGTATTCCGGATGAAGATTTTGAGTGCGCCATCGATTCCGGAAGGGTCGAGATAGTCGAAATGACTGTCATTGGATTTTATTTCGGTTCCGAAATATTTTTAAGTCTGTTTGACTCGAATTAGAGTAAACGAGTCATTTAAAGTGTGTATTAACATTTAAAACTGGGTTTATTATTTTAAGGTTTAGGAGGCTTACGGATCAAGCCAATCTCATTTGAGAGAAAGAGAGAAATAGAAAAGAAGAGAGAAAGAAGAAGAAAGGAAGAGAGAGAGGAGAAAAAGCTTGGAGATTTTGGCCCAAACGCGAACCGGGGGATGATTCAACCTCTACAAATCTGAGGCAAGTGTTTAATCTTGATAAATAATTCCTTTGTGTATTTGATTTCATAATTTGTGGATAAAAGAATTGAATTTTAAGGTTTAATGGCAAAACCTAATTTTGGAGTAAAAATCTTGCATTTGAGGTTATATAAATTGCGGGGTAAGTTATATGATGAGTTTTAAGGGTATAAACATGTTTGGGATGAATATTGATGGTTGGGAAATGATATATGGGAGTTTTGGAAATTTTGGGTTTATAGAAAAGTAGCCATTTTCGTGGCTTCCTGAACTGGCCGAATTGATTCGCCCCTAGCGAATCGATTCGCCATGTTGTAGAAGCCTCAGGTCTTTAAGGCTGAATCGATTCTCCCCTAGCTAATCGATTCGGTATGTATCAGACTTACAGGTCTGGTTGGACCGAATTGATTTGCTGGGACCGAATCGATTCGCTGTTGGGGCCGAATCGATTCGGAGGGGCTGAATCGATTCGAAAACAGGGTAGTTTTGCTATAATTTTCCTAGACTGATTTCTAACCCTTTTTGGTTGGGTTTATTGAGTTGGGACATGATTATATGATGTAAGAAATATGTTTTGGCGATTTATTTAGAGTTTCTCGAATGATGAGATCGCGGGTACGCATCGAGTCATTTTGGGGACTTATATACTTATGCATTGGAGATTATTGTACTGGTGTAGTGTGGGAATTTCTTTACGAATGACAGTTCTATTTAGAGGTTATAAGTGAACTTACATACGATGTAACGTTTGGTACTCTTTGAGAGAGAGTGGTGAGGGCATGGCTCGAAATCATAGGCCGTGGTGTGTGCCGAACCCTTATAGTAATTGGATTCTATTGAGATTGATATTGGGGACCGACGAGAGAGAGTGGTCGCGTATCCTTAGTAATGTTTCACTTAAGGAATAGATTGCAAATGCAATAAGATTTAGGGGTTCATAAGAGTGATTGAGCCGTAGTCAGAATCGAGAGCGATGGGATCACATTACCAACTAGAATAGTGTGTGTAAATCTAGTCGGGATGGTTGTTATATAGCGGTGTGTGATTTACAAAGCGGATTCGAAAACTCCGTAAGATTATAAAATGAATGTAAGATTGAGCTTGAGGTTCATAGACTATTAGTTATGTGTATACCAATAGTCGAAATTAGTACTAGAAATGTGGATGTACTTTCGAATATAGATGAGATGTGTAGTGATGGTTTCCTACACAAAACTTTGGGTGATAACCTTAACGTGGATATATATATATATATATATATATATGTTGGAATACTATTCATATCATGGAAGAAATGGATGAATATGCTTCAAGTGAGGGATCGTATTTATATAAGGAATTACATTAAATACGTTTGAGACGACGGCTAGTATAAATAGGATTATATACACGTATAGCCAAATTTATAAATCTCATGCATACGCGTGAGGGGTGGTATGTATATACGTATATATATATATATATATATATATATATATATATATATATATATATATATATATATATATATATATGAATATGTATATATGTATATATGAATATGTATATATGTATATACTCATGTTATGAATATCTAAATCGTATGTGATGGTTTAATTATATGACGGGATCTTATGGATGTATATATATCTATATGTGATGATATGTATGCATTTACATTGGCTGTTTTCTACGGGATTTCGTTTGGTATAGGGTTGCAACAACCATGTTATATATTATTCTAGTGCGATCCAGGGAGGTTGCGCGATGTGGGTGAATCCCGTGGCTCAAGGAATGGGGAGAGTATAGTCCCCAGGTCTTTATCGTCCCGCGTTCGAGTGTGATGTGTGTAACTCCACTTGCAGGGGGAAACTGACCGCCTCCACTGTTGTGTATTTTACCAGGACTGTTGAGGATTCCGGCTGGTACCGTGGTATATGAGCAAACCCCAATTTTTATTTTTTGGATCGGCACTATGAGACTGCGTCCTCGACTTATTGCTCGTTAAGATGGTTTGTATGCATGTGTGCATGGTATATTACTTGTGTATGAGAACAATGTAATATAATTCTCTAATGAGAATAAAGAGATAAAAATGAATATATAATACATCTCAGTCCGGGAGATAGATCCGAATGTGTATAGAATACACCTCAGTCCGGGAGATAGATCCGGATGTGTATTATAAAAATAAAATAGAATAAACCTCAGTCCGGGAGATATTATTCGGATCTATATTGTAAGATGTATATAAGAAAGAATAAAAAATGTATATTCGTATATCAGTATGTATTCACCTATTAGGTTTGTACTACGGGCCTAATGGATCTCTACCGTTAACCCTGCCAAGTAGTAGTGTATAGGGGGTTCCTTGTTTGGATTTCGCTTTGCGAGACACCCCACGCGCGAAACGCAGTGCAAGGTTGAGGGTAGAGAGAAGTTTTGTCCTTATTGAATTATGCATGTTATTTAGAGTATAGACTCTTCATTTGAAGCTAAATGTTAAAATGTGAAGTAATAAATTTGATAACTGTTTAGGTTATAAATTGGACTCAATAAAGCCTAGTATGGCATATCTGCGGATGTACATTGAAGTTTAATTAGAATGGGAAGGAATCTTGGGTTATTTTAGGATGGCAGGTCTTGTGGGTATAGGCCGTGCCTATGGTAAGTTAGGTTGTCCTTACGGGTGGGGTAGCTTAATTAAGTTTCCTGGACGTGAATAGGTGCGCGCTATTAAATGAGAGGTGAGTTGGGGCTTCACGGGAGTGCGACTCCACTTTAAATTATGAAATAAGTGCATTTATATTTGTTATGCACGGTTAACACACTTGCTAAATATTTTTACAACTCGGGCTCTGACCCGTTTATATTTCTCTTTTGCTATATATATATATATATATATATATATATATATATATATATATATATATATATATATTGTACTACAGGTGTCCCACCACATGGATGCCGGATGCTTTCCTATTCAGAGTCTTGGGAGCCATAACATGTGCGGACTGTTGTGGGACTTAGATTGTAGTCGCCTCTATTTCTTTGAAAATCTCGGTAGGATTCATATTGTATATCGGGTTTATACCCAAGGGATATTTATAGATGTTTATATTTTTCCATTTCAGTTATTGTACTGTCTGTGACCCGACAGCTTATTCGGGTGTATTCATTTGTATATACTCATTTCATTTTATTCTAGCATTTCATTTATCATGTACTCATATATGTTTTACCTTCGTTAGTAGTTCTATAGTGTCGATTTATGGTTTGTGGTATGTTTTATTAAATTTTAACATCTCGCTTATATGATTTCGGGTAGCTAGTCTTATATTATGTAGTATTGTCAGTTGATGTTGAGACTGAGCCATCTGAGATTCCTGATTTAAGGTAGTATAGGGATGGCCACCCGTTATTATTTTAAGCGGGTTGTTACAGATGGTATCAGAGCATCTGGTTCTAGTGTCTTTAGGATCTGTGCGGGTTTTTTGCGATCTTCCCTTGATGTTGTTGACATAAAGCCCTACTAGTAGGATTGTTGTGTTCCCTACATCTATCTTCTTCCGCAAGATGCACTCGATCGAATGACGTTCTGACACAGTTGCTTTCGTCTCAGACGTCGCCGAGAATAAGTCGGTTACGAAGGGGCAAGATGAGAGATGTAATACCCATAATAGATTTTGGGTACGCTTTGATTTGAGGTATTTCTTTTTGTAATTCAGGCAGAGATAAAAAGGAGAGTTTCGTGATTGATAAGGTAAGTACCGATGAAGAGAGAGTAGGGAGCCCTTGGGAGGTTTAGATTGATAAATTCTTCAACAATTGTTAGGAAACCTGGTGTTGGTGACCCTTACCGAGGCGAGGTGTGTGGTGTTGTCCCATTATCTAGAGTATCGCCTTCGTGAAGAGGGAGTAAGAAGTTTGGAGACTTGGGTTCGTGGGGTATGAATGAAGGAGTTATCGGGGGTCACAACCGCTTTGTCCTTCAAAATGGTTAAGAAGGATTTTTTGGACGATGTCTCTTTGAGGAGAATTAGGCTTTAGGAAGAAAGGTTGTCCTGGAAGAAGTAGAAGACTTTGAAGAGGGATTCAAGGATGAAGTAAAGAAATTGGATTATGGAAGTATAAGGTAGAATACCTTTCTTTGGATTTAAGTCATGCTTTATGCGATATCGGGAGCGCCACATGTAAGGTTTTATGAGCGGTTAGCCGCTACACCCCTAGGGTGTATAGAATTTCCCTAGAGGAAGGAGTGAGTAAGTATGGCCTTTGTATGGCATCTTTTGAGAAAATAGACCGTCTCGTGAGGAGATAGTTGAGAGTTATAATAGAGAGTTCCAAAAGGGCGGACTATTAAGGTTTGTTCATTAATGGTTATAAGGTTATTGTCTTATAGATAGGCTAGTGTTGGCAATTATAGTGTTTCAATGAGGGAAAGACTTACTTGTGACAATGCTTTAATGTGATGTATAGGATTTGGAGAACTGAGCAGGTTAAGATTTTAGGAGATTCGTTGTTGAGCGGAGAATTTAGCCCATGGTTGTGCAAGCTTGGAGAACTAGGTATTAGTTAGAGTATTGTATTTGCTAGGGTCTTTTGTCTTAAACATAAGGTGTTTGTTTGGCGTGTCGAAAGACATGGAATTATTCTATATTGTATTGTTATATAGGCCTTCGGGAAATATCCGTAATTTGAAAAAAAATCTTTTTTATGAAACCTTAACCCTAGTTCAACTGATCTCAATCCCCGACATAGCTACCTAGTAGTGTATTGGGAGGGTTCCTTATTTGGATTTCGCTTGCGAGACCTTCCCCGCATGAAGGTAGCTTATGTCAGGAATTGACAAGAGTTCAACCATTGGGAATTTAAAACTTGTATATACTTAATATGTTGCTATAGATTATATTGCTAAGAGCTATATTACGATTTGAGGCTGGTGGAGCCGAGTTATGGTTTTACGAGTGGAGCTCGGGTACGAGGTGTATGGGCGCCCTGGGTAGCTAGATTAAATTTTAAAAGTCTGTAAGGTTCGATGTGAGAACTGGAAAGGATCGGTATAGTGATCTAGAGGGAGATGTAAGGATTAGATGAGATCGAAGTCCTAGGCATATCTTAAATTTCGCGGGCGAAATTCTTGTAAGGGGGGAAGAGTGTAACACCCCAAGACTTTGGGACTGAGAAATTTAATTTTGGGAGAAATAAAATTTAATTAAATTGGAGAATTTTAAAATTTGAGAATTAAGGTCCAAAAATTGAGGACGTTTTAAAGTATTCCAGATGATGATTTTGAGTGCGCCATCGATTCCGAAATATTTTTAAGTCTGTTTGACTCGAATTAGAGTAAACGAGTCATTTAAAGTGTCTATTAACATTTAAAACTGGGTTTATTATTTTAAGGTTTAAGAGGCTTACCAATCAAGCCAATCTCATTTGAGAGAAAGAGAGAAATAGAAAAGAAGAGAGAAAGAAGAAGAAAGGAAGAGAGAGAGGAGAAAAATCTTGGAGATTCCGGCCCAAACGCGAACCCGGGGATGATTCAACCTCTACAAATCTGAGGCAAGTGCTTAATCTTGCTAAATAATTCATTTGTGTATTTGATTTCATAATTTGTGGATAAAAGAATTGAATTTTAAGGTTTAATGGCAAACCCTAATTTTGGAGTAAAAGTCTTGCATTTGAGGTTATATGAATTGTGGGGTAAGTTATATGATGAGTTTTAAGGGTAGAAACATGTTTGGGATGAATATTGATGGTTGGGAAATGATATATGGGAGTTTTGAAAATTTTGGGTTTATAGAAAATTAGCCATTTTCGTGGCTTCCTGAACTGGCCGAATCGATTCTGCCCTAGCGAATTGATTCGCCATGTTGCAGAAGCCTCAGGTCTTTAAGGGTGAATTGATTCGCCCCTAGAGAATCGATTCGTTATGTAGCAGACATACAGGTCTGGTTGGACCAAATTGATTCACTGGGGCCAAATTGATTCGCGGTTGGGGCCGAATCGATTCTGAAATAGGGTAGTTTTGCTATAATTTTCCTAGACTGATTTCTAACCCTTTTTGGTTGGGTTTATTGATTTGGGACACGATTATATGATGTAAGAAATATGTTTTGGAGATTTATTTTGAGTTTCTCGCATGATGAGATCGCGGGTACGTATCGAGTCATTTTGGGGACTTATATACTTATGCATTGGAGATTATTGTACTTGTGTCGTGTGGGAATTTCTTTACGAATGATATTTCTATTTAGAGGTTATAAGTGAGCTTACATACGATGTAAGGTTTGGGACTCTTTGAGAGAAAGTGGTGAGGGCATGGCTCGAAATCATAGGCCGAGGTGTGTGCCGAACCCTTATAGTAATAGGATTCTATTGAGATTCAGATTGGGGACCGACGAGAGAGAGTGGTTGCATATCCTTAGTAATTTTTAACTTAAGGAATAGATTGCAAATGCAATAAGATTTAGGGGTTCATAAGAGTGAATGAACCGTAGTCAGAATCGAGAGCGATGGGATCACATTACCAACTAGAATAGTGTGTGTAAATCTAGTCGGGATGGTTGTTATATAGCGGTGTGTGATTTTCTAAGGGGATTAGAAAAATCGATAAGATTATAAAATGAATGTAAGATTGAGCTTGAGGTTCATAGACTATTAGTTTTGTGTATACCAATAGTCGAAATTAGTACTAGAAATGTGGATGTACTTTCGGATATAGATGAGATGTGTAGTGATGGTTTCCTACACAAGACTTTGGGTGATAACCTTAACATGGATATATATACATGTTGGAAGACTATTCATATCATGGAAGAAATGGATGAATATGCTTCAAGTGAGGGATCGTATTTATATAAGGAATTAAATTAAATACGTTTGAGATGACGGCTAGTATAAATAGGATTATATACACGAATAGCCGAATTTATAAATCTCATACATACGCGTGAGGGGTGGTATGTATATATATATATATATATATATATATATATATATATATATATATATAAATAGGTATGAATACATATATATGTATATACTCATGTTATGAATATTTAAACCGTATGTGATGGTTTAATTATATGATGGGATCTTATGGATGTATATATATCTATATGTGATGATATGTATGCATTTAGATTGGCTATTTTCTACGGGATTTCCATTGGTATAGGGTTGGAACAACCAGGTTATATATTACTCTAGTGCGATCCAGGGAGGCTGCGCGATGTGGGTGAATCCCCTGGCTCGAGGAGCAGGGAGAGTATAGTCCCCAGGTCTTTATCGTCCCGCGTTCGAGTGAGATGTGTGCAACTCCACTTGCAGGGGGAAACTGACCGCCTCCACTGTTGTGTATTTTACCAGGACTGTTGAGGATTCCGTTTGGTACTGTGGTATATGAGCAATCCCGGATTTTTTTTTTGGATCGGCACAATGAGACCGCATCCTCGAGTTATAGCTCGTTGGGATGGTTTGTATGCATGTGTGCATGGTATATTACTTGTGTACGAGAACAATGTAATATAATTCTCTAATGAGAATAAAGAGATAAAAATGAATATAGAATACACCTCAGTCCGGGAGATAGATCCGGATGTGTATAGAATACACCTCAGTCCGGGAGATAGATCCGGATGTGTATTATAAGGATGAAATAGAATAAATCTAAGTCCGGGAGATATTATTCGGATGTATATTGTAAGATGTATATAAGAATGAATAAAATATGTATATTCGTATCTCAGTATGTATTCATATATTAGTTTTGTACAACGGGCCTAATGGATCTCTACCATTAACCCTGCCAAGTAGTAGTGTATCGGGAGGGTTCCTTGTTTGGGTTTCTCTTTGCGGGATGCCCCACGCGCGAAACGCAGTTCAAGGTTGAGGGTAGAGAGAAGTTTTGTCCTTATTAAATTATGCATGTTATTTAGAGTATAGACTCTTAATGAAGCTAAATGTTAAAATGTGAAGTAATTAAAATTGATAACTGTTTAGGTTATAAATTGGACTCAATAAAACCTAGTATGGCATATCTGCGGATGTACATTGAAGTTTAATTGGAATGGGAAGGAATCTTGGGTTATTTTAGGATGGCAGGTCTTGTGGGTATAGGCCGTGCCTATGGTAAGTTAGGTCGTCCTTACGGGTGGGGTAACTTAATTAAGATTCCTAGACGCGAATAGGTGCATGCTATTAGATGAGGGGTGAGTTGGGGCTTCACGGGAGTGCGACTCCACTTTAAATTATGAAATAAGTGCATTTATATTTGTTATGCACGGTTAACACACTTGCTAAATATTTTTACAACTCGGGCTCTGACCCGTTTATATTTCTCTTTTGCTATATATATATATATATATATATATATATATATATATATATATATATATATATATATATATATATATATGTATATATATATATATATATATATATATATATATATATATATGTATATATATATATTGTACTACAGGTGTCCCACCGCATGGATGCCGGATGCTTTCCTATTCAGAGTCTTGGGAGCCGTAACAGGTGCAGACTATTGCGGGACTTAGATTGTAGTCGCCTCTATTTCTTTGAAAATATCGGTAGGATTCATATTGTATATCGGGTTTATACCCAAGGGATATTTATAGATGTTTATATTTTTCCATTTCAGTTATTGTACTGTCTGTGACCCGACAGCTTATTCGGGTGTATTCATTTGTATATACTCATTTCATTTTATTCTAGCATTTCATTTATCATGTACTCGTGTATGTTTTACCTTCGTTAGTAGTTCTATAGTGTCGGTTTGTGGTTTGTGGTACGTTTTATTAAATTTTAACATCTCGCTTATATGATTTCGGGTAGCTAGTCTTATATTATGTAGTATTGTCAGTTGATGTTGAGACTGAGCCATCTGAGATTCCTGATTTAAGGTAGTACAGGGCTGGCCACCCGTTATTATTTTAAGCGGGTTATTACAGATGGTATCAGAGCACCAGGTTCTAGTGTCTTTAGGATATGTGCGGGTTTTCTGCGTTCTTCCGTTGATGTTGTTGACATAAAGCCCTACTAGTAGGATTGTTGTGTTCCCTACGTCTATCTTCTTCCGCAAGATGCACTTGATCGAATGACGTTCTGACACAATTGCTTTCGTCTCAGACATCGCCGAGAATAAGTCAGTTACGAAGGGGCAAGATGAGAGATGTAATACCCATAACAGATTTTGGGTACGCTTTGATTTGAGGTATTTCTTTTCGTAATTTAGGCAGAGATAAGAAGGAGAGTTTCGTGATCGATAAGGTAATTACTGATGAGGAGAGAGTAGGGAGCCCTTGGGAGGTTTAGAGTGAGAAATTCTTCAACAATTGTTAGGAAACCTGGTGTTGGTGACCCTTACTGAGGCGAGGTGTGTGATGTTATCCCATTGTCTAGAGTATCGCCTTCGTGAAGAGGGAGTAAGAATTTTAGAGACTTAGGTTCGTGGGGTATGAATGAAGGAGTTATCGGGGGTCACAACCGCTTTGTCCTTCAAAATGGTTAAGAAGGATTTTCTGGGCGATGTCTCCTTGAGGAGAATTAGGCTTTAGGAAGAAAGGTTGTCCTGGAAGAAGTAGAAGACTTTGAATAGGGCTTCAAGGATGAAGCAAAGCAATTGGATTATGGAAGTATAAGGTAGAATACCTTTCTTTGGATTTAAGTCACGTTTTATGCGATATCGGGAGCGTCACATGTAAGGTTTTATGAGCGGTTAGCCGCTACACCCCTAGGGTGTATAGAATTTCCCTAGAGGAAGGAGTGAGTAAGTATGGCCTTTGTATGACATCTTTTGAGAAAATAGACCATATCGTGAGGAGATAGTCGAGAGTTATAATAGTGAGTTCCGGAAGGGCGGACTATTAAGGTTTGTTCATTAATGGTTATAAGGTTATTGTATGATAGATAGGCTAGTGTTGGTAATTTTAGTGTTTTAATGAGGAAAACACTTACTTGTGGCAATGCTTTAATGTGATGTAAAGGATTTGGAAAACTGAGCAGGTTAAGATTTTAGGAGATTCGTTGTTGAGCGGAGAATTTAGCCCATGGTTGTGCTAGCTTGGAGAACTTGGTATTGGTTAGAGTATTGTATTTGCTAGGGCCTTGTGTCTTAAACATAAGGTGTTTGTTTGGCGTGTCGAAAGACATGGAATTATTCTATATTGTATTGTTATATAGGCCTTCGAGCAATATCCGTAATTTGAAAAAAACTCTTTTTTTATGAAACCTTAACCCTGGTTCAACTGATCTGAATCCCCAACATAGCTACCCAGTAGTGTATTGGGAGGGTTCCTTGTTTGGATTTCTCTTGCGAGACCTCCCCCGCATGAAGGTAGCTTATGTCAAGAATTGAGAAGAGTTCAACCATTGGGAATTTAAAACTTGTATATACTTAATATGTTGCTATAGATTATATTGCTAAGAGCTATATTATGATTTGAGGTTAGTGGAGCAGAGTTATGGTTTTATGAGTGGAGCTCGGGTACGAGGTGTATGGGCGCCCTGGGTAGCTAGATTAAATTTTAAAAGTCTGTACGGTTCGATGTGAGAACTGGAAAGGATCTGTATAGTGATCTAGAGGGAGATGTAAGGACTAGATGAGATCGAAGTCCTAGGCATATCTTAAATTTTGCAGGCGAAATTCTTGTAAGGGGGGAAGAGTGTAACACCCCAAGACTTTGAGACTGAGAAATTTAATTTTGGGAGAAATAAAATTTAATTAAATTGGAAAATTTTAAAATTTGGGAATTGAGGTCCAAAAATTGTGGACGTTTTAAAGTATTCCGGATGATGATTTTGAGTGCGCCATCGATTCCAAAATGGTCAAGATAGTCGAAATGACTGTCATTGGGTTTTATTTCGATTTCGAAATATTTTTAAGTCTGTTTGACTCGAATTAGAGTAAACGAGTCATTTAAAGTGTGTATTAACATTTAAAACTGGGTTTATTGTTGTAAGGTTTAAGAGGCTTACGGATCAAGCCAATATCATTTGAGAGAAAGAGAGAAATAGAAAAGAAGAGAGAAAGAAGAAGAAAGGAAGAGAGAGAGGAGAAAAAGCTTGGAGATTCCGGCCCAAATGCAAACTCGGGGATGATTCAACCTCTACAAATCTGAGGCAAGTGTTTAATCTTGCTAAATAATTTATTTATGTATTTGAGTTCATAATTTGTGGATAAAAGAATTGAATTTTAAGGTTTAATGTCAAAACCTAATTTTGGAGTAAACATCTTGCATTTGAGGTTATATAAATTGTGGGGTAAGTTATATGACGAGTTTTAAGGGTAGAAACATGTTTGGGATGAATATTGATGGTTGGGAAATGATATATGGGAGTTTTGAAAATTTTGGGTTTATAGAAAAGTAGCCATTTTCGTGGCTTCCTGAACTGGCCGAATCGATTCGCCCCTAGCGAATCGATTCGCCATGTTGCAGCAACCTTAGGTCTTTAAGGGCGAATCGATTCGCCCCTAGAGAATCGATTCGGTATGTAGTAGACATACAGGTCTTGTTGGACCAAATTGATTCGCTGGGGCCGAATTGATTCGCGGTTGGGGCCGAATCGATTCGGAGGTGCCGAATCGATTCTGAAACAGGGTAGTTTTGCTATAATTTTCCTAGACTGATTTCTAACCCTTTTTGGTTGAGTTTATTGATTTGGGACATGATTATATGATGCAAGAAATATGTTTTGGAGATTTATTTGGAGTTTCTCGCATGATGAGATCGCGGGTACGTATCGAGTCATTTTGGGGACTTATATACTTATGCATTGGAGATTATTGTACTGGTGTAGTGTGGGAATTTCTTTACGAACGGTAGTTCTATTTAGAGGTTATAAGTGATCTTACATACGATGTAAGGTTTAGGACTCTTTGAGAGAGGGTGGTGAGGGCATGGCACGAAATCATAGGCCGAGGTGTGTGCCGAACCCTTATAGTAATAGGATTCTATTGAGATTGAGATTGGGGACTGACGGGAGAGAGTGGTCGCATATCCTTAGTAATGTTTAACTTAAGGA
Source organism: Sambucus nigra (assembly GCA_949130495.1). NCBI lineage: Eukaryota > Viridiplantae > Streptophyta > Magnoliopsida > Dipsacales > Adoxaceae > Sambucus > Sambucus nigra. Next base: position 556,346,300 of record OX422212.1, on the reverse strand, counting down.
ATAGATTGAAAATGCAATAAAATTTAGGGGTTCATAAGAGTGATTTAGCCGTAGTCAGAATCGAGAGCGATGGGATCACATTACCAACGAGAATTGTGTGTAAATCTAGTCGGGATGGTTGTTATATAACGGTGTGTGATTTACAAAGGGGATTCGAAAAATCGATAAGATTATAAAATGAATGTAAGATTGAGCTTGAGGTTCATAGACTATTAGTTATGTGTATACCAGTAGTCGAAATTAGTACTAGAAATGTGGATGTACTTTAGGATATAGATGAGATGTGTAGTGATGGTTTCCTACACAAAACTTTGGGTGATAACTTTACGTGGAGATATATATATGTTGGAAGACTATTCATATCATGGAAGAAATGGATGAATATGCTTCAAGTGAGGGATCGTATTTATATAAGGAATTAAATTAAATACGTTTGAGACGACGACTAATATAAATAGGATTATATACACGTATAGCCGAATTTATAAATCTCATACATACGCATGAGGGGTGGTATGTATATACGTATATGTATATATATATAGGTATGAATATGTATATATGTATATACTCATGTTATGAATATCTAAACCGTATGTGATGGTTTAATTATATGATGGGATCTTATGGATGTATATATATCTATATGTGATGATATGTATGCATTTAGATTGGCTGTTTTCCACGGGCTTTCCTTTGGTATAGGGTTGGAACAGCTGTAACACCCCGTAATTTTGAGGAGTTAATATTTAATTATTTTTGAGAGTTATAAAAATATTTAAATTGGAGAAAATCAAATTCATGAGTTGGAGAATTTATTTGAGTGAGCCGAATTATTTATAATTGGCGACTTTTAAGTTTAATGGTTGAAAATCTCGTGTGTCGCATTTTGAGGTCGAAATTTGGAGATGTTGAAAAGTATTTCGGATGGCAATTCTGAGTGCGCGGTTGCGTCCGGATGGGTCGAGATTGTCAGAAAAGAGTATCCGGGGGTAGTAATTGGGTCTCGGGGTATTTTTGGGCATAGCCGGACCCACACGGGGTGAGTTGGGCCATTTTAATTAGGCCCAGATGGCCAAAAGCGGGATTAAGGGTTTTTAACCAAATTAAGAGACTAGGGAATGACAGTCAACATAACTCTAAAACTAGGGTTTGAGAGGAAATTGGGGGAAAGCAAACCAAGAGCCAATTTGGGGATTTTGGAGCCAAATTAAGGGACTACACCAACGGATCAGACTCTACGAACAATTCCAGGCAAGTGGTTAACTGTTGTGATTTCTAAATTTATGATAATCAATTCATATCATAGTGATGTGTAAATCAAAATTCGTTTTGGGTATGTAACCAAAATTAAAATTGGGTTTTTATGAATTTAGAGTAATGGGCATATTTAATTACTCAATGGATGTTAAGTTATGATTTGGGTTTGTTAAGTTTAAATTGCAGAGAGGATTACAATATTTATAGTGATTACATGGACTGAATATGGTAGGGTCGGATTTGGTAGAACAGACCCGGGTGAAAAACCCAAATCGGATATACTTAGGGTTTTGAAAAAATTGTTAATGGATTAAGGTCTCTAGGGTGTTTAGAACCTTTTCTTGCGTGGAGAACATGTTGGTTGTGATTTGGGTAAAGGTTTGGGAAGAAACCAAAAGCTTGAGGGTTCGTTAATGGCTGAAACAGTAAGCCGGGGAAGACGATCACTTGCTCGATCGTCGATCGACCCAGGGGGATCGATCGATCGACGGTCCCAGAAATTTGACAGTTTCGACCAGTTTTGTATATAAAGAGGATTTATTTAATATTTAACCCCTTAATTTTATTTAGTGATAAATTCACATGTGGCACATATTTCATTAACAATTATAGGGTGATATAATTGGGTTTAGGAGGGTGTGAACGGTATGTCATGAGATGAACGAATTTGGGGAAATAATTCATAAGTATTGATATTGGGCCGAGGAATATTATTCGGGTATTGTAGTTGGGTGATGCTACATTATTAAAGGAGTTGAGGTGAAATATTTAATTATGGACCAAGTGGACGAGTCCGTGTATGTTGATAATTACAGGTAAATATAATTGGGAGATTTGATGGAGATGAATGTGTGACACATTGTGGGCGAATATGTGGGAATGAAATTTTGAGATGTAAAAATGGACCAAGTGAGTGAGTCCGGGTATGTTGGTTAAGTGACACCAAAGTATTAAATTAATTATTGAGAGATTAAATTAAATTGGAATCGAACATAGACTCAGGAAATATTAAGGCATGGACCAAGTGAGCGAGTCCGGGAATAATGGTTGAGTGACACCAAGTTATTAAATTAATGGATGTGTTAATTAATGAAAGTAGTGTCGGAAGGTAGAATCGAAAAAGTATTAAATTAATTGATGTTGTAATTAATTAATTTAGAGTTGGATTGTAGACTCGGGAAGAGTATTTATTAATTAATGTGTAAATTAATTAACTGGAAGTCGGACCACAGACTCGGATCGATATTAAATTAATAGGTGTGTTAATTAATTTAATTAGAGTCGAACGATAGACTCGGATCGGTATTAAATTAATAGGTGTGTTAATTAATTTAATTAGAGTCGGACGATAGACTCGGGAAGGTATTAAATTAATAGGTGTGTTAATTAATTTAATTAGAGTCGGACGATAAACTCGGTAAGGTATTTAATTAATAGGTGTATTTATTAATTTAATTAGAGTCGGACCATAGACTAGGAGAAAATAGTATATTAATTTAGGTGTGAATTAATTATATTAGAGTCGGACCACAGACTCAGATTTGTGTTAATTAATTAATATGTAAATTAATTAAATGAGGGTCGGACTACAGACTCGGATTGGTGTTAATTAATTAATGTGTAAATTAATTAAATAAGAGTCGAATCATAGACTCGGACAAATTTCATATAAATTATTGTGTAGAGTATTATTATTTAGAGTCGGACCATAGACTCGGGAAAATGAAAATTATTAAGTGAGAAAATTAATTAAGTTGAGTCGGACCAGAGACTCGGGAAATTACAGGCTAGTGTTACGGATTGTGAGTACACGGTGAAGCCGGGGTTTATTTTATATATATATACGGTGTAGTGATAGTATATATCTATGTGTATATATTGTGTGTGCTATTAAATATTAGTGATTACATATTTACTTAATTTATATACTTTAGTGCTATCAAGGGAGGTTGTGCAATGTGGGTGAATCCCCTAGCTTGAGGAGTAGGGAGAGTATATCCCCAGGTCATAGCGTCCGGTATATGGGTGAGGAGATTATCTCACTTTCTGGGAAGGAATATGACCGCCTCCACTTCGTTTATGTTTTGGGATAGGTTGGTGAGCGATTCCAACTTGGGTAACTAGGTTATGTGAGCACACCTAGTGAGATAGTACTTTAGAGGGAATCATCCGGCAAGGGTATACTCGGAGGGATGGATATACGCATGTTATATGTGTGGATGTTTTAGTAAAGGTACGTATATAATGGTATTCAATATTATATGCGGATAATAATACAGTGTGTGATGTATTTATTTTATATAACTTGTGACACGATTATATTCTACTATTTAAGAAGGAATTAATTAAGTTAATGATAACTTATAATTCAAGAATCATTATACTCGGGTTAGAGTAGTATGGGAAGGGGAGGTTATACCAGGACTAGTTGGACGTGGTAGTAAAACTAGGTGGCGGTCAAGGTAACCGTTAGGTGTACACAATAGTGGAGGAGTGAGAATGTCCACAAGGGAGTGCGACACTAACTTAAATATGAAGCGCATTCATGCATTTTAAATTACTGCAGTTAATTCACTTGCTAAATATTTTCAAAATGTTTTGGGTTCTAACCCTTGCTATAAAACTATTTTCAAAACCTTTTAGGTGTCCACCCACAGGGACGCCAGGATTGATATTCTATTCTAGGGACACGGAGCTACGACATATGTGGATGCTAGCATGAGTTTGGATTAGACGCATCGTTCATTCATTCCTAGAGTAGGAATATTGTATCAGTTTCAATTTTATTTAGGGCTTGTCGCCCAGACTTCTCAGTACAGTTTTCAGATGTATTTATTCAGGTGTTGAATATTTGTTTTGGATTTCACTTTGGTGGTCGATGGTTTATTCGGAAAATTTGTTTAATTAATTATTCAGTTGAGTTTTATTCAATTGTGTGAATGGTTTATATTTATTTCCGCATGTACTGTTTTGTTAATTAAAAGGTTAAAATTTGGCACCAGCTTTTGGAATACTAGGTGGTTAGTAAGTTCTGAAAAGTTTTCGATAGTGATGCTAAGAATGGACCAATTGGGATAACTGTTTTAATTTGGTGTAGGACTGATCACCCGGTATTTTATTAGGTGGGGTGTCACAACAACCAGGTTATATATTACTCTAGTGCAATCCAGGGAGGTTGCGCGATGTGGGTGAATCCCCTGGCTCGAGGAGCAGGGAGAGTATAGTCCCCAGGTCTTTATCGTCCCGCGTTCGAGTGAGATGTGTGTAACTCCACTTGCAAGGGGAAACTGTCCGCCTCCACCGTTGTGTATTTTACCAGGACTGTTGAGGATTCCAGGTGGTACCATGGTATATGAGCAAACCCGGATTTTTTTTTGGATCGGCACTATGAGATCGCATCCTCGAGTTATAGCTCGTTAGGATGGTTTGTATGCATGTGTGCATGGTATATTACTTGTGTATGAGAACAATGTAATATAATTCTCTAATGATAATAAAGAGATAAAAATGAATATAGAATACACCTCAGTCCGGGAGATAGATCCGGATGTGTATAGAATACACCTTAGTCCATGAGATAGATCTGGATGTGTATTATAAAGATGAAATAGAATAAACCTCAGTCCGGGAGATATTATTCGGATGTATATTGTAAGATGTAAATAAGAATGAATAAAATATGTATATTCGTATATCAGTATTTATACATATATTAGTTTTGTACTACGGGCCTAATGGATCTCTACCATTAACCTTGCCAAGTAGTAGCATATCGGGGGGGTTCCTTGTTTGGATTTCACTTTGCGAGATTCCCCACGCACGAAACGCAGTGCAAGGTTGAGTGTAGAGAGAAGTTTTGTCCTTAATAAATTATGCATGTTATTTAGAGTATAAACTCTTAATTTGAAGCTAAATGTTAAAATGTGAAGTAATAAAACTGATAACTGTTTAGGTTATAAATTGAACTCAATAAAGCCTAGTACGGAATATCTGCGGATGTACATTTAAGTTTAATTAGAATGGGATGGAATCTTGGGTTATTTTAGGATGGCAGGTCTTGTGGGTATAGGCTGTGCCTATGGTAAGTTAGGTTGTCCTTACGGGTGGGGTAACTTAATTAATATTCCTGGACGTGAATAGGTGCGCACTATTAGATGAGAGGTGAGTTGGGGCTTCACGGGAGTGCGACTCCACTTTAAATTATAAAATAAGTGCATTTATATTTATTATGCACGGTTAACACACTTGCTAAATATTTTTACAACTTGGGCTCTGACCTGTTTATATTTCTCTTTTGCTATATATATATATTGTACTACAGGTGTCCCACCGCATGGATGCCGGATGCTTTCCAATTCAGAGTCTTAGGATTCGTAACAGGTGCGGATTGTTGCGGGACTTAGATTGTAGTCGCCTCTATTTCTTATAAAATATCGGTAGGATTCATATTGTATATCGGGTTTATACCCAAGGGATATTTATAGATGATTATATTTTTCCATTTCAGTTATTGTAATGTCTGTGACCCGACAGCTTATTCGGGTATATTCATTTGTGTATACACATTTCATTTTATTCTAGAATTTCATTTATCATGTATTCGTATATGTTTTACCTTCGTTAGTAGTTCTATAGTGTCGGTTTGTGGTTTGTGGTATGTTTTATTAAATTTTAACATCTCGCTTATATGATTTCGGGTAGCTAGTCTTATATTATGTAGTATTGTCAGTTGATGTTGAGACTGCGCCATCTGAGATTCGTGATTTAAGGTAGTATAGGGATGGCCACCCGTTATTATTTTAAGCGGGTTGTTACAACATGTTATGTGATCTAAGAAGACTAGTACATGTTAAAATTCGTTGCACGTGAGATTTTTGTGAGATATAAAAATGTTGTATATAAATGTGCACGGGGAAGGGCTCCAAAAGGAACAATCATCCTTTACGAGTAAGCCACCGTTTCCTTGGACCTAAAAGATATACGTGGTCCAAAGGCCAAAAAGAATAATGGCATTAAAAGAAAAATAATTTCTAAGTCCTTATTTTAGTTGATTTATTCATTCAAAAGATTAAAATAATATGCTTAAATTGAGAGAGTTTGGATGGTATATCAACGGTTTTCACAATGTCCATTTATCCTAGTTGTACTTTAGATGTCTTGACTCTATTGGTTTGTAGAATCATTAAAAGTCCAGGCTTGTATGCATTGTGTATATTTGTTCATTGAGTTCAATTTATATTGTCACATGAGGTTATATTCAAATGTGATGAAGTTTGCAATCAATTGAGAACTCCGTGAACATGTTTTAAGTGATTGGGTCTAAATTTAATTGTTACTAGTTCACACCCCTACACTTTCGTTTCCATATGACACATTTTTACCATCCGAGTGTGAAAAGATTATTGTATTTTGTGTCATGTGTGGTGTTTATACCGAGTATATGTACGTGTGCGTTAATGATATTTATTATGTTCTCATATACGAGGTATTCTATTTATCTTTGCCTTGCTTTATAGTCCATTATGCTTCAACTTCATAATTGGTATCTATCTTGTTGCATTCTTTTCTGATATCACATGCTTAATACTTTCTGTATAATATTAGTATCATTTTCTTGCATCTTAATTAGCATCCTTTATTCTATGTATGGATTAGTTATGCTTTTGTTGCTCTCATGCTTTCATGTTCTTATCACTCTAAGCTTCATCGTGTTTAAAATTTATTTTATCCTTTGTCTATTCCTAAACAAAAAGGGGGAGAATGATAGGGGGAGAAATGGTATCTAATCCTATTGTAATCGTATCTTAGGGTGAGACGTCTTTCTAAGTATGTCACTATCAGACAAAAAGGGGCAAAATTAATTTAGGGAGAGTATTATTTTAATTACATTTAATATCGATATTTCCTATGCGTTTGATAGTTTTCTTAAGTGTGAAGGAACTCTTTTAAATGGCAACTTTCATTGGCAAAGATATTGATCCTTGGGTCTTGAGTCAAGTTTGGGTGGGATGTTTGAGTCTAGTAGAGCTTGACGACCCTTTAGGATTTTTGTTGGTTTTTGTCCCGGAATAGCCAAAGGGGGAGATTTTCAAGGACACAAGTCTCCTATTGAGTCTTAATGTTGTGTTGGCTCATGTCCGGACAAAAACATTTGAGTCATAGGATAGTGTTCAAGTTTATCCATTCAAGCCTATGACGTGTAAGTTGAAGACGTAGCGGCCAAGATTAAAGCTTCATCAAATGCCGAGTTTGTTGTGCCTCGTTTCTCCATCAACAACATGTGTTCCATTTACTCCTAAGGTATGAATGCATTACATATTTATATAGGAACTTGGAATTTTTTTAATTGGGTTTAGTTTTTGTTTAAACTAATGTTTATTTTCAGAAGGATTTTTTAAAACTGTAAAATAAAGTTTCTGGGATAAAAATCGAATTTTAAACATTCTGGAAAGTCGTTCGATATTGTCGTTCGAATGAGTTTTTTGTTTGAACGAGAATGTCGTTCGAAAGAGTTTGCCAACGATATTTCCCAACACGCCACTGGAACTTCGTTAGAAGTGTCGTTCCAACGAGACTTCGTTCAAATGAAAATCTCATTCGAACGAGATTTCCGGTGGAAAATTTAATTGGCAGTTTTAAGCAGTTTTTCACCTCTATCCCACTACTTTTTCCCCACTAACTTTTGGCAGACTTAATATGTGCGGGAACTAACCTTTTCAAACCAAACTTTTCATATTCCTTCGTCTCCTAGAGAGAGTTATAGAGAGTTCATTTTAAAATGAAAAGGTTCATGTTTTGAGTGTTTATTGTTCAAGAAAAAATCCTTAAACACTTTTGTTTTCACCCATAGTTTGTTTATTCCAAGTTTCCATATAAATATCTTGCTTGGAGTTTTTGGCACCGGGCTTACTCTAACGAGTTGAAGAGTTCGTCTGGGTTTACGTCTACATCCCTCAAAGAAGAAGTATCATTATATTGTCGCGGCATTCTCACATGGTTCAAGTCACCATGTGTGGTTTACGATTGTTCCTAAAGCCTCATTGGTGAATTCCAAGGTTCTGGTGGAGATCGGGATTGTCAACTAAGCGGAGGTTGGTACAAGAAGATGCATGAGGGGCTTTAAGGGGGTCGAGTCATGTTGAGTAAGTCATTTGTCTTGTACTTGTAAAAATACCATACTTAGTGGACTTAAGGCTAGGGCCGTCTGAGGTTTTTTTCCCGTTGTAGGTTTTTTCTCGTACATCGCGGCGTAGTGGTTATTTGTTTATTTTATCTTTTGCAAAATTCACATTAGATGCATGCAGAGGTAAAAAAAAAGATAAAATTGGTTTAAATCACTACTCATGCTTAAGTTGGTGCTAGAAATAATTTGGATAATGTTTAATTAATTTATTTCAAGTCGTTTACTTGAATTTGATAAAATTTGGTTTGGCCTAAATTTGCAAAAATGGATTAATTATTTTGTTTGAAAAATTTCTAGGATTTAAATTGAATTAAGTTGTTTAAGTTAAAAATGTATTAGTTGATTAATATAATTTCACTTTGTGTTTAAGCTAATTTTAATTTGGAAGAAATTTAAATTAGTTGTTCGTGTGTGTTTAAGTGAATCATCTCGCTTCCACACCTTTAAAAGGAAATTGAAATTACTTTTTGTTGTTAAAATTTAAAATCGGGGTCCCTTTCAAATTGGTATCAGAGCGGGATCGCTAAATTATTGCGTTTAAGGTCCTTTTAAATATTTTTGACAAAAAAATGGAATTTTCCCCATTTTCAAAATTTTCTATTTTCGATGGTTCTAACTACGCGTATTGGAAAGCGCGGATGAAATCGGCACTAAAATCTATCGACGAGAGGGTTTGGTTGTCTGTTGTTAACGGGTGGTCCCCACCTACATATTTAGTAGATAATGAGCGTGTTCCCAAACCCGCCGATAGATGGAGTGAGAATGAATTTAAACTATCGAATTTTAATTCCCGAGGTTTAAATGCCTTGCTTAGTGCGGTCACACAGGATGAATTCCGTCTCATTATGACGTGTGAAATCGCTAAATAAGATTGGGATATTTTACAACTCACTCATGAAGGAACTAGTGTCGTAAAAGCTTCGAAACTCCAAAACCTCACCACTCAATTTGAAACCATCAAAATGAATGAAAAAGAAACTTTTGATGAATTTTATGCTAGACTTTCCGATATTGTTAATTCAACTTTTAATTTGGGAGAGAAAATACCCGACAACCGTGTAGTAAAGAAAATTTTAAGGTCCCTACCCGATAGATTTATTCCAAAAGTGACCGATTTAAATTCTTTACCCACTTTCGCCTCTATGAAATTAGAAGAGCTCGTAGGTGATTTACAAACCTATGAACTATACATGTTTCCCTCCAAAACTGAAAAAGAAAATAGAAAAAGGCGTTGCTTTGAAAGCCCGAAAGGAGGAAAAACAACTAGTAGAGAGTGAAAGTGAGAGTCACTCAGAAGATATGGCCTTGTTTGCTAGGAAGTTTAAAAAATTTCTTAAAATTAACAAAGATAAATTTAAAAATGATTTTAAGAAATTTGAAACTTCTAAGCATGACAAATTCGAAAAGATCCCTAAAACTCCTAAAGAAAATTTAAATTGGGAGGAGCCAAATAGGTGTTTTGGTTGTGAAGGGTATGTCCATAAGGCTTTTGAGTGCCCCACTAAACTAAGGAGAGAGGGTAAGCAACCAATTTCTTACAATGCAACCCTTAGTGATAATGATAAGGAAGATGGACCTAATTCCCCCACTTAGCCTTGTAAATTTATGGCTAGTCATGTGAGTGATAGTGAGCACTCAACTATTGATGAAATTTTAACACATGACACTTCCAAGGTCAAAGTTTATGATTCCCTTGTTTTTGATGGTTGTGAGAGTGAAGAAGAGAGAAAGAGAATGAAAATGAAGAAGAGGTTAATGTGAGTGAACTTCAAAATGCTTTTCAAGAACTTTATGAAGAATCTATTAAATTAAAAAGAGATAATTTGAAGTTAGAAACGAGTTTAAGAGAGCGTGTCAAGGTCGTTGATGATAGTGTGTTAGTTGAAGACCTTAGAAAATGTGAGAGGGCTCTTCGAGAGAAGATTGAATATATAGAAGTTGAGAGAGATAGCCTTAGAGGTTTAATGGAATCAATGAAAAAGGAGCTTCTTGCGTTTGAAGAGAGAAATGTTTTTTTGGAGTCTAGAATTTTAGAATTAGAAGAACAATTAAAAGACTCTAGTAAAGTCAAATTTGATTTAGAATGTAGGTCCGAAAAACTAGATAAAATCTTAGGCACGGTTCAAATAAAAAATGACACTTGTGGTCTAGGCTTCGATACTCATAATGAATCAAACCATAAAGACAAAACTAATGTTTTAGGAGAATCGCCTAGGAAAGCCTTTATAGATCATTCCTTAGGTAAGTCTTTTCTCCGAGTCTTTAGGTGCTCACATTGTGGTCGAAAATGTCATCTTAGGAAATTTTATTTTGATCTTAAACGAGGTCCTAGAAAATCCCAACGTAAGGAAACCGAGGTAGCCAAGATTCCTACACCCCAAGATCGCCATTCATCATTAGTTTGGGTTAGGAGATCTGACTTGGTAGCTTTACAAGATAGGATTTTTGATTCTCATTTGCTTCCACATGCTTCATCACTTACTAAATCTGAAGGTTGAATGTGTTAGTTGTTTGCATACTTTAGCTTTTGTGCTTCACGCTATATCACCATGCTAATTGTATGCTTGTTTTAATCACTATTCTAGTCTATACTTCATGCTTTATCACATGCTAGAATTATGATGTTTGTTTATCTTTTGTATTGTAATTCTTTCATTTTAGTTTTTATTAAATGAAAAATCCAAAAAGATTTTGTTTATCATTTGTGTTTCATCTTTTTATAATTTAGGCTTAATGAAAAATACAAATGATTTTTGTTTGTCTTTTGGAGTAAATATTTTTGTTTGATTAAAAATTTTAAAAACTCAAAAAGATTTTTATTTTGTGTATTTTAATTTGACACACTCTATATGGCATATATTTGTGTTTGAATCCCTTCTTTTTTGCTCCGATGTGGATAGAACTTTTGATTTAGATTGGCAATCCTTAAAATGTTCTTTACCATGCTTACATGGAGTAGTTGGATTTTGTGTTGATATAATGGATTCTATTTTTATATGCCTCAATTCACACATGCACGAGCTCACTTGAAATTTTAACTTCATATGTATATTTGAGCTTTGTGAGGTGTTTTCCTACCAAACTTGTCATCTACATGTTATGTGATCTAGGAGGACTAGTGCATGTTAAAAGCCGTTGCACGTGAGATTTTGTGAGATATAAAAATATTGTATATAAATGTGCATGGGGAAGGGCTCTAAAAGGAACAATCATCCTTTGCGAGTAAGCCACTGTTTGCTTGGACCTAAAAGAAATACGTGGTCCAAAGGCCTAAAAGAATAATGGCATTAAAAGAAAAATAATTTCCAAGTCCTTATTTTAGTTGATTTATTCATTCAAAAGATTAAAATAATATGCTTAAATTGAGGGAGTTTGGATGGTATATCAACGGTTTTCACAATGTCCATTTATCCTAGTTGTACTATAAATGTCTTGACTCTATAGGTTTATAGAATCATTAAAAGTCTAGGCTTGTATGCATTGTGTATGTTTGTTCATTGATTTATATTGTCACATGAGGTTATATTCAAATGTGATGAAGTTTGCAATCAATTGAGAACTCCGTGAACATGTTTTAAGTGATTGGGTCTAAATTTAATTGTTACTAGTTCACACCCCTACACTTCCGTTTCCATATGACACATATTTGCCATCCGAGTGTGAAAAGATTATTGTATTTTGTGTCATGTGTGGTGTTTATACCAAGTATATGTACGTGTGCGCTAATGACATTTATTATGTACTCATATACGAGGTATTCTATTTATCTTTGCCTTGATTTCTAGTCCATCTATGCTTCAACTTCATAATTGGTATCTATCTTGCTGCATTCTTTTCTGATATCACATGCTTAATACTTTATGTATCATATTAGTATCATTTTCTTGTATCTTAGTTGGTATCCTTTATTCTATGTATGGATTAGTTATGCTTTTATTGCTCACATGCTTTCATGGTCTTATCATTCTAAGCTTCATCGTGTTTAAAATTTATTTTATCCTTTGTCTATTCCTAAACAAAAAGGGGGAGAATGATAGGCGGAGAAATGGTATCTAATCCTATTGTAATCGTATCTTAGGGGGAGACGTCTTTCTAAGTATGTCACTGTTAGACAAAAAGGGGGAGTAATTAATTTAATTGTATTTAATATTTTGATATTCCATATGCGTTTGTTAGTTTGCTTAAGTGTGAAGGAAATCTTCTAAATGGCAACTTTCATTGGAAAAGATATTGATCCTTGGGTCTTGAGTCAAGTTTGAGTGGGATGTTTGAGTCTAGTAGAGCTTGACGGCCCTTTAGGATTTTTGTTGGTTTTTGTCCCGGAATAGCCAAAGGGGGAGATTTGTAAGGACACAAGTCTCCGATTGAGTCTTAATGTTGTGTTGGCTCAATTTCGGATAAAAACATTTGAGTCATAGGATAGTGTTCAAATTTATCCATTCAAGCCTATGACGTGTTAGTTGAAGACGTTGCGGCCATGATTAAAGCTTCATCAAATGCCGAGTTTGTTGTGCCTCGTTTCTACGTCAACAACATGTGTTCCATTTACTCCTAAGGTATTAATGCATTACATATTTATATAGGAGCTTGGAACAACTTTAATTGGGTGTAGTTTTTGTTTAAACTAATGTTTATTTTTTGAAGGTTTCTTTAAAACTTTAAAAAAAAGTTTCTGGGCTAAAAATCAAATTTTAAACATTTTGGAAAGTCGTTCGATATTGTCCTTCGAACGAGTTTTCCGTTCGAGCGAGAATGTCGTTCGAACGAGTTTGCCAACGATATTTCCCAATAGGCCACTGGAACTTCATTAGAAGTGTCGTTCGAACGAGACTTCGTTCGAACGAAAATCTCGTTCGAACGAGATTTTTGATGGGAAGTTTAATTAGCAGTTTTAACCAGTTTTTCACCTTTATCCCATTACTTTTTCCCCACTAAGTTTTAACAGACTTAATATGTGCAGGAACCAACCTTTTCAAACCAACTTTTTCATATTCCTTCATCTCTTAGAGAGAGTTTTAGAGAGTTCATTTTAAAATGAAAAGGTTCATGTTTTGAGTGTTTATTTTTCAAGAAAAAAAAATCCTTAAACACTTTTGTTTTCACCCATAGTTTGTTTATTCCAAGTTTTCATATAAATATCTTGCTTGGAGTTTGGCACCGGGTTTACTCTAACGAGTTGAAGAGTTCGTTTGGGTTTACTTCTACATCCAATCAAAAAAGAAGTCTCGTTGTTTTGCTGCGTCATTCTCACCTGGTGAAAGGCACCATGTGTGGTTGACGGTTGTTCCTAAAGCCTCATTGGTGAATTCCAAGGTTCCGATGGAGATCGGGATTGCCAACTAAGAGGAGGTTGGTACAATAAGACCCATCAGGGGCTTGAAGGGAGTCGAGTCATGTTGAGTAAGTCATTTGCTATGTACTTGTAAAAATACTATAGTGGACTTAAGGCTAGGGCCGTCCGATATTTTTTTCCCGTTGTGGATTTTTCCTCGTACATCGCGGCGTAGTGGTTATTTGTTTATTTTATCTTTTACAAATTGACATTAGATGCATGCTTAGGTAAAAAAAGATAAAATTGGTTTAAATCACTACGCATGCTTAAGTTGGTGCTAGAATTAATTTGGGTAATGTTTAATGAATTTAGTTCAAGTCGTTTACTTTAATTTGATAAAATTTGGTTTGGCCTAAATTTGCAAAAATGGATTAATTATTTTGTTAGGAAAATTTCTAGGACTTGAATTGAATTGATTTGTTTAAGTGAAAAATGTATTAGTTGATTAATTTAATTTCACTTTGTGTTTAAGTTTAATTTTAATTTGGAAGAAATTTAAATTAGTTGTTTGTGTGTGTTTAATTGAATCATCTCGCTTCCGCATCTTTAAAAGGAAATTAAAATTACTTTTTGTTGTTAAAATTTAAAATTGGGGACCCTTTCATAGGACCCACTAATCGAACCGGTCCGGACTGAACAATTTTTGTTCCTTACGAGATTTACCCAAATCTCTGTAATTCATTTCTAACTTAACTCCACCAATATTTCCACCATCCAAATCATATATCTAACATCAAATTCAAGAATTTATCAACAAAATCAAGATTTAACCTTTAATACCCAAAACAAACAACCCACCAATTAATTATACAATAATTCACACAAAAGAATCATTTATCAAGTTTAATCACTTGCCTTAAAGTTTTAGAATCGGAATCCTCTTCATAGTTGCGGATATAGCCGAAAAATCCCAATATGTCTCTTCTCTTTCTCTTTTTTCTTAGGTTTCTCTCAAGTGGGTTTTCTCACAAATGAGATTGGCCAACTCTATCATAAGCCTAATAACCCATATCTATCTTTATCCCTTCATTAAATGATAATACACATGTCAAATGACTCGTACACCCTTATCCGAGTCCCAACTAGTCAAAAAGACCCCCAGAACCCAAATACAACCCCTGGGCACTCATTTTTTCTATCTCGACCCATCCCAAATCAAACGTGCACTCCAAATTGACATTCGAGATTTCGATAATAAAATGTCCTATCCCAACCTCATATAGCTCACACATATATGCCCCGGTTGAGAAATAATCAATTCCCGCTGCTTATATTCACATACGACGCAATAGTATACCATGTGATTTTATTTACTTTATCAGACTAGTAAATATACAATTTACATAAATATTAACTCTTCTACACAAATTAATATTTATCTTATATTCCCACATTAATTCTCAATTATATTAAATTACAACCCACAAGGTAATTTAATACTGAAAATAAATGCTCAAAAGTATGGGGTGTTACAATACTTTAACAAAATACACATATAATTAATAAAGAACATGCACATTGAAGATGATTTGTGTTGACTGCAATGTGTGTGTACTTTATGAAATATGCGTGTACATTAACATTGAAATGTGTAGAATGACTTTTCCTCTCCAATAATAATATGACGCCCACTGGTTGTGCTGGGCTTAGATTCGACCATTTTATTGAGAAAGTGGATCAGAAATTCGTGGACGGTAGAAGCCCAATCATATGTAATCATGTCATTAATATTGTTGATGTATGGTATGGAAAAATTTACTAATGTGAAGTTTTAAGTGAAGAAAAGAAACATCGTCATGAAGTGGAGATAAATAAGTTTTACAAAATCATTCCTTCCCTCGTCGGTATCAAGATCAACAAACATCTTCAATCCCTTTGTAATATCTGATTTTCAAATTTTTTATCAGCCTAGCGACTGTGAAATTTAGTTTTGGGGGCAGATTGATCCATTCTCTTATTCAGTTTAATTTTCTTTGTCCCTTCGTTATTAGGATCCCAAAAATTTGACTTCTATCATTGGGGCTTATTTAGGCATCGCTAATCATCTTAAAACACTTTGTGTCATTTTTGTAGAGGTTGATATGGTGAGAATATTTTTATTAGTCTTTTTATAAACTCCCTCGACTACTTCACCGCTATAGCAGGCATTGACTAAGTTCCAGAAAAGGCGTCTTCTTAAGAAGCTCAATATGCTTCTCGTTGATTTTTCTATGAAGATTAGGAAAATTATAATAGAAGCTGAAGACATTTAACCTATATTGGTTGTATTTATGAACTTCCCTTGTTGATTTCTTTGTACTCATTTTATCTCCCTTCGTTGGCCTTTTCGAACCACTCATATTAGTAACTTCCTTTTCGAGATTCTTTCCCTTGAGCGCCCTTATCTTCAAAGTCATTTCAATAAAGTAAATGCATAAATTTAAAGTAAAAGCATATAGATTTAATTACATGTTTAAAGAAATAAAGTACACAATAAAACATAAAGTACATGGATTTTGTATTGAAGAACAAATATACTTGAATATACAGGAATGTTTAACAAAAGTACATGCAATATTCTCTTAACACTTCATAAAATCTCAACAAAATACAAGAAATATATAATAAAAAATTTCAAAAAATAAATTTCCCATCGTCTATTACATGGTAATACCTAAGACCTGTTGTTTGATAAGTTGTAAATAAAGATTCTTTGTTTGTAACATATTCACAAAAGAAGTGATAAAATAGATCCATGCTAGACGCGCTAGCCTTTTCGAAACCTCATAAGCAATACTGCTCAATTCGTTTTAATAAATCCTTCTCTTATGATTCATTTACTTGAAGCTTTTGTACATCAAAAGTGCATTTAATGTCTTCAAACTAGTAGTAAAAACCAAGTAACTTTTTCGCTCTATCATTGATGCAAAGCATAAATAAATTATGTCATCATAAATAGTATTGACTGTCAATGTGAAAGGTTTTGTATTGTTAAGATCTTCAAAGGCGCACCCAATGATTTTTTAGTTAAACATGCTTGATGGTATGATTCCTAAATAATAACACAACCCAAGTACTTTTTACAAGCAGTGGAATATCATTCAAATTCCACTGGCGCGGAATACAATAACATTGGATCTATTAAATATGGAGAGGACATATATATTCCATAAAGTACAAGCATAATAATAAAAAGTACAGTCACACTGGATTGTATCATGTAAAAATCTAAATTTCCCTTAAATTATAAAAGTTCTGATACCACTTGTAAGGGGTCGGAAAATACCAATTTTTAAGTTATAAAGGAATAGTTCACGAAATATTCCAAAATTTAATTTCTTCAAATTATTTTTCTCTTCTTACACAAAAACTTCAATTTAACTTCTAATTTATACAAATAAAACCAAACATGAGTTTTTCCAAATTAATGATTCCAACTTGAATTAAAGTAAACTGAAATTTTCCAATTTAATTAAGCATCAATTAAACAAGTTTTTGTGGTTAAACTAAATTTTATCTTGTTAAACATAAGCATGCATCTGGATAGATTTTCAAAATAAATTAAACATAACCACAACACCGCGATGTACAAGGAAAAATCACAATGAGAAAAACCTTTGACAATCCAGCCACAAGTCCACTAAGTACGGAATTATAAAAGGACATGACAAAATACTTACACAATGACTTGACACCCTCGCAAATCTTGACGTTCATCGTTCCATTAACCTCTGCCTAATGATAATGTAGGAGTCCACCTACGTCTAGGATTCCATTGATGGGGCACTGCTACGTCAAACACATAGAGTCCAATGCATGTACACCAAGAACACGGAATCTACCTCAAGAAATAATTCGTAGGAATGTATAGAACAAAAACGATGCCAAAACTATCATCTCAAAACATATATTATGTAGAAGCCAAGATCATGAAAATAATTTGGGTGCAAACTTTTGCTTTGTTTGAAAGTTAAAGCATTAAAGATTAACAAAACGCAAGGGACTTTTTGAAAGAGTGTATTCTCTCTAAAGTTTGGAGAAATTCTGTGGTAAAAGGTAATTCCCGCACTACATAAATGGGTGGCAAAAGTAGTGGGAGGTTATAGAGGAAAACTGTTAAAAATTTGGGATTTTTTTCTCAAAAGCTTCCCGATCATTCAAATGAGTCTCAATATCTTTCAAATGACATTCGAACGAGATATCATGTAAAATAAAATCCCATTATAAGTCGTGAAAATGAGATTGTTCAAACGATATTTCAGGTCAAGAATCTAGATAATTTCGATACGAAGACATGATCCCCAGTTTCGTATTTTTTTATTTTTTTTGAATTAGTTATGATTTTTAATGGAAAGGTGTCCGAGAACAAATTCTTTAGATATTATGAATTCAAAATACTTTTGACAAAAATTCTAACACCCAATAATAAATTTGCAAGTCTCAACATAATATAAGCTTTCAAACCTCAGAGATCGTTGAATTGTTGATTATGAACACAAGGCACGAAGCACGGGATATGATGTGATCTTCTTTGACTTGGCCACTACATCTTCAACATTAATGTCATAGTTTTGAAATGTGACAAATAACTTCTATCCTATGACGTAAAGGGCTTTGCCCGGAATTAATCCAACACATATAAATTGACTCAATTGGAAATCTATTTTTACAAATCTCCCATTTTGGCTATTTCGGGATAAAACCAAAATTAAAAACCTATGGGCAGTCAAGCTCATCTAAAAGACATAATCCTGCCCAAAAATAAAAAGTACAGACGCTTGAACAAAACATATGTTGAGAAGCTTTGTATTAAAAAGCTTTGCCTCATGGATGAAACCTATACACTTAAACACACCATTAAACGCAAAGGGGATATAACAATATTAAATCCTCCCCCTTTGTCTAAAATTATCTACCTAAGAAGACTTCTCCCCCAAAATTAGATCTCCCTAAATTAAAAGAGTTATATACCATTTTCCCCCCTTTTTATTCAGCAATAGACAAAGATTAAGATTCATAGATTTAATTAATTTCTCCTTGGTTAAACCAATTATCCCTCTAAAAGAAACTAGGGATAAGCATAAAGGAAAAAAATTATATCACACAATGGTGTATAGTGATACAAGAACAACAAAGAAACTAATACACACAAAGAACAATAGAGATCATCAAAGATGCGATAACAAGTTGATAGCAACTAGAATGTACTAAAATTGGCATGGGATATCAATGAAAAGTCGTAACAAGATAGATACCTATATCAACATTAAACATACATGGACTAGGTGTGAAAGAAAATACTCAAAAATAAATAATACCATATATATATATATATATATATATATATATATATATATTTAAAAAAGATATCAATGAAGAACAAGCACACACACACACACACACACACACACACACATATATATATATATATATATATATATATATATATATATATATATATATATATTTATTTATATTTATTTATATTTATTTATATATAAAGACTATACAAGACACTAAATACAGTAAGCTTTCCACACTCATATGGCATAAATGTGTCGAAATAAACATTTGGTAAACGGAATGAATGGGTGTGAACTAGAGACAAAAGAATTATGACCCAATCACTTAAACATGTTCAAGGAGTTTTATTTGATTGCAAAACATTATCAAACTCAGTTTTAGACTCATGTGGCTAGATAAAGAGAAATCAATGAACAAATAAGCACAATGCATGCAAGCCTAGAGTTTTGATAATTCTACAAACTAATAGCGTCAACTAGGATTCATTGTGCAAACCCTCTAATATTCAACTAAACACCCTCAAAAGATAAACATATTACTTATTTTCTTTTCTTTTCTTTTCTCAATTCTTTTGAATTTATTTCTTTTGAAAGATCAATCAAACTAAACAATGTTGGCCTTGGCTACTTTTTTCAATGCCACACTTTGTTAGGATCATTTTCAATGGTGTCTTTTCATGCAAAGTCAACCTGATAAATGTTTATATATTTTTCTCAATATGGGCAACGATTCTTACATGCACAAATCCACCATAGTGACTAAACATTTAAATGACAAAATTGATACGAGAACATCCCACTTAGCTTAAATATATATATGTGAAGTTAAAGTTTAAAAGAGATCGAGCATGTGTGAGAGGAGGCATATAAAAAGAGAATCCATTAAGCAAATCAAAGTCAAACTACTCCATGCAAGCATTATAAAGAATAATTCAAGAATTGAAAGTCATAACCAAAAGTTCTAGCTACATGGAAGTGGAAAGAGATATAGTATTCAAACACAAGGATATGCCACATAAAATGTGTAAAACAAAAATACACAAAAAAATATTTTTGAGTTTTTAATTTTTTTTACAACAATTTTAAAACAAGGATAACTCAAAAGAAAAACATTATCTTTTGTATTTTAATAAGACTCAATAAATGAAAAAACAAAACACAAAAGACTTTAAATATATATAACTAGCAAACACATATATCATGATGTACAAAAGATAGTGTATGTAAAACATGCAAGCTAACACCCAGAAGATATACCCATAAGGCTGACCTTAGGCGTAAAAAGGCATGAAAACTTGTTTAAGCCTTTTTTTAATATATTTTAATATTTTTTGACTATGACAAGGCTATTAAAATACTAAAATGGTAAATAGCTTAAAATATATCTAAATATTTGTAACTTAAAATACTATTTTTTTTAAAATACTAAAAAAAACTAAAAAATCTGTGTTTTCACGCCTTACTTCTAAAAAAAATCGTGTTTTTTCACGCCTTACCCCCAAAAAACTCTCGTTTTTTCACGCCTTACCCCAAAAAATGTTGACCATCATTGACCACGCCTTAATCCATGCCTAGAGCTAAAACTTGGCGTATCTAAAAAGCCTTGCGCCTAGGGGAATTTTTTAGAACGTTGATATATATATATATATATATATATATATATATATATATATATATATATATGTGTGTGTGTGTGTGTGTGTGTGTGTGTGTGTGTGTGTATAATGATCACACAAGACACTAGACATAATAAGCTTACACACTCATATGGCATAAATGTGTCTAAATAAACATGTGGTAAACGGAATGAATGGGTGTGAAATAGAGACAAAAGAATTGTGACCCAATCACTTTAACATGTTCAAGGAGTTCTATTTGATTGTAAAATTTTATCAAACTCCGTTTAACCTCATATGGCTAGATAAAAGGAACTCAAAGAACAAACAAGCACATTGCAGGTAAGCCTAGAGTTTTGATGATTCTACGAATCAATAGCGTCATAACAAAATAAGCATAACTAGGATTCATTGGGCAAACCCGTTGATCTTAAACTAAACACCCTCAAAAGATAAACATGTTGTATATTTTCTTTTCTTTTCTCAATTCTTTTGAAGTTCTTTTTTTTTTTAAAATATCAAACAAACTAAACTATGTTGGCCATGGGGGCTTTTTTCAGTGCCACACTTTTTTATGCCTTTTTTCAATGGTGGCTTTTCACGCAAAGTTAACTTACTTTCATAACCCGGTTCCATTGCTAAACAAAGCTTTGTCAGATAAATGTTTATCTATTTTTCTCAATTTGGGCAACGGTTCCTACATGCACAAATCCCTCACAATCACTAAAGATATAGATGATAAAATTGATGGTAGAACATCTCATTGGGCTTAAAGATACATGTGAATTTAAAGTTCAAAAGATCTTGTGCATGTGTGTGAGGAGGAATATACAAAGAGAATCCATAAGCAATTCAAAGTCCATGCAAGCATGATAAATAATAATTCAAGAATTGAAATTCATAACCAAAAGTTCTAGCCATATGGAAGTGAAAAAAGATATAGGATTCAAACATAAAGGTATGCCACATAAAATGTGTACAACTATTATACACACAAAAAAAAATCTTTGCTGAGTTTTAAAATTTTTTATTAACAATTTTAAAACAAGAATAACTCAAAAGACAAATAATTTCTTTTGTATTTTTAATAAGACTCAATAAATGAAAAAACAAAACATAAAAGACTCAAAATACATATAATTAGCAAACACATATATCATGAGGTACAAAATCTTGTGATTGTAAAACATGCAAGAAAACACCCATAAGATATAGCAAGTGAGGAGTCATGTACAAGCATGTGGAAATCAACCATTCTATCATTCGTACACACTTTTTGCTGCAGGAAGTGCGTACCATCAAAAATAGGAAACCTCAAAATTGAAATTTTTTTCATATTCAAACGTAAAAAGGATCTAACATGATAATTTAGTGTTCTCTCACTAATACCACTTGTAAGAATTAGAATTTTCCTTAAATTATTAAAGATCTAATACCAGTTGTAAGGGGTCGAAAAATACCAATTTTTAAGTTCTAAATGGATGGTTCTCAAAATATTTCGAAATTTAATTTCTTCAAATTAATTTTCTCTTCTTACACAAAAACTTCAATTTAAGTTTTAAATTATGCAAATCAAACCAAACATGAATTTTTATTAATGATTCCAACTTGAATTAAATTAAATTAAAATTTACCAATTTAACTAAGCACTAATTAAACAAGTTTTTATGGTTAAACCAAATTTTATCTTGTTAAACCTAAGCATGCATATTGATAAATTTCGATGATAAAATAAACATAACCACAAGATCGCGATTTATGAGGAAAACCCACAATGAAAAAAACCTCGGACGACTCAGCAACAAGTTCACTAAGTACAGAAGTAAAAAAGGATAGGACATAAAACTCACACGACTCGATGCCCTTGCAAGACTTGACGCTCTTCGTTCCTTCAATCTCTGCCCAGTGACAACGTAGGAGTCCACCTACATCTCAGATCCTACCGATGGGGCACTGCTACCGCCAAAAACACGGAGTCCACCGTATGTACACCACGAATAGGGAATTCACTACAAGAAATAATCAGTAGGAATGTAAAAAACAAACGTGGTGCCAAAACAATGATAAAAAATAAATATTATATAGAAGTTTGGATCATGAAAACAATTTGGGTGAAAACTTGTGTTTTGTTTGAAAATTAAGTCATTAAAGATTAACAAGAAATAAGGGACTTTTTGGAAGAGTGTATTCTTTCTAAATTTTGGAAAAATTCTGTGGAAAAATTTAACTCCCGCACAACATAAATGGGTGGTAAAAGTAGTGGGAGGTTGTGAAGAAAACTGTTCAAAAATTGATTTTTTTCACAAAAACTGCCCGATTGTTAGAACGGGCCTCAATCTCGTTTGAATAACATTCGGATGAGATGTTAATTCACGCAAAACAAAATCTCGTTAGATGTCGTTCGAACAAGGTCATTTGAACGAGGTTGTTCAAATGAGATTTCAGGCCTTGAATCTTGATAATTTGAATACGAACGTGTGGCATCCAGTTTCGTATTTTTTTGGTTTTTTTGAATTAGTTATGATTTTTCTACGAAAAGGTGTCCGAGAACATAATCTTTAGATAGTATGGATTAAAAAAAAATTGACAAATATTTTAACACCGAACAATAAATTTCCAAGTCTCAACATAATATAAGCATTCATACTTGATAGATCCTTGGATTGTTGATGATGAACACAAGGCACGAAACACGACGTAAGATGTGATATTCTTAGACTTAGCTGTTTTGTCTTCAACATGAATGTCATAGACTTAAAAGGTCATAAATAACTTCTATCCTATGACTCAAAGAGTTTTGTCCTGAATTAGGGCAACACATACAAATTGACTCAATTAGAAATTTGACCTTACAAATCTCCCCCTTTGGCTATTCTGGGACAAAACCAAAATACAAAACCTATAGGCTATCATGCTCATCTAAAAGACACAATCCTACCCCAAAATAAAAAAAATACAGACTCTTGACCGACAGATATGATGAGAAGCTTTGTATTAAAAAACTTTGCCGTGTGGATGAAAACCTGCACACTTAAACACACCATTAAATGCATAGGAAATATAACAATATCAAATTCACCCTCTTTGTCTGACATTATCTACCTAAGAAATACGCCCCCCTAAATTAAAAGTGTTAGATACAATTTCTCCCCCTTTTTGTTCAGGAATAGACAAAGATTAAGATGCATGAATTTAATTAATTTTTCCCTGATTAAACCAATTCTCCCCTAAAAAGAAACAAGGGATAATAATATAGGGAAAAAATTATATCATGCAATGGTGTTTAGGGATACAAGAACATCAAAGCAACTAATCCACACAAACAACAATAGAGACCAACTGACATGCGATAGCAAGATGATACCAACTAGAATGTACTAATATAAGCATGGTATATCAATGAAAAGTCACAACAAGATAGATACCTATATCAACAAAAATTATACATAGACTAGATGTGAAAGGAAATTGAAAACAAATGATACCATTTATATAAATATGAAAACGATATCAATGAAACACCAACACACACACACACACACACACATATATATATATATATATATATATAAAGACCACACAAGACACTAAACACAATAAGATTTCCACACTCATATGACATAAATGTGTCTAAATAAACATGTGGTAAATAAAATGAATGGGTGTGAAGTAGAGACAAAATAATTATGACACAATCACTCAAACATGTTCAAGGATCCCTATTTGATTGTAAAACTTTATTAAACTTAGTCTAGCCTCATGTGGCAAGATAAAGAGAACTCAAAGAACACACAAGAACAATGCACGCAAGCCTAGAGTTTTGATGATTCTAAAAATCAATAGCATCATGACAAATTAAGTATAACTAGGATTCATTGGGCAAACCCGTTGATCTTAAACTAAACACCCTCAAAAGATAAACATGTTTCATATTTTCTTTTATTTTCTTTTCTCAATTCTTTTGAAGTTTTTTTTAAAATATCAAACAAACTAAACTATGTTGGCCTTGGGGGCTTTTTTCAGTGCCACACTTTTTTTATGCCTTTTTCAATGGTGGCTTTTCACGCAAAGTCAACTTACTTTCATAACCCGATTCCATTGCTAAACAAAGTTTTGTCAGATAAATGTTTATCTATTTTTCTCAATCTGGGCAACGGTTCTTACATGAAAAAATCCTCCACAATCATTAAAGATATAGATGACAAAATTGATGGTAGAGCATCCATTGGGATCAAAGATACATGTGAAGTTAAAGTTCAAAAGAGCTTGTGCATGTGTGTGAGGAGGCATATACAAAATGAATCCATTAAGAAAATCAAAGTCAAACTACTCCATGCAAGCATGATAAAGAACAATTCAAGAATTGAAATTCATGATCAAAAGTTCTAGCCACATGGAAGTGGAAAGAGATATAGAATCCAAACACAAGGATACGCCACATAAAATGTGTAAAACTAAAAGACGAAAAAAAATATTTTTGAGTTTTCAAATTTTTTAAAAATAATTTTAAAACAAGAAGAACTCAAAAGACAAACAATATCTTTTGTATTTTTTTATAAGACTCAATAAATGCAAAAGAAAAATGAAAAAGACTTAAAATACATATAACTAGAAAATGTTGGAATATTAAATAAAATTCATCAACATATTAGATTATCGAAATTACCTTATAAAAGAATTATTGGAACTGTGTACCTGAATCCATAGTGATGATTGAGACTAGGGGGTTGGAGGTCTTCCACAGACTAATCCCTCTCTCTATGAGTTCTCTCTCATTGATGGGAATTCGGAGGAGAGTCTTTGAGTGCATTAGCCTTGGGGACCAGAACCCTTCATTATATTTATAGACATCTAATTAGAACCCCATAAATTCTAATTAGCTGACTCTTGAGTAACCAATAGGTGACTCTAGAGTAACATGACTCTTTAGTAACCAATAGGTGACATTTGGGTGACCACACATTTCAGATTCCATACTTACTGCTGATGTCTTTTGATCTTACCTGATTAGATCACTTCATTTGCCCATTTAAAAATTAAAACTTAAATATAATTACTATTTTAATATGTGAGCCCACATTAAATTATTTGGAATATATAAAATATTCCAACAATCTCCCACTTGGGCTACATAATAATTTCGAATGTAATTATATTCAATAACATTATTTGTGCACCAAATTGATTTCTATTCTTAAGACATCTCCCGAATCAATCTCGCCCATCTCCTATACCAGTATGAGACCAAATAAATTTAACGACATAGATTAAGTATGGATGTATGGCTAGAAATTACATGTAATGTGATCTCAGGCATGCCTATTTCCAATTGGTCCTAACTTGAGATAAAACCTTAGTCTTTTAAACCTTATGTTATACCACAATTAAAAGACAATACATTCAGAGTATACAACAAAATGAAAATGCCATCAACTTTATTATGTAGAAAACTGAAACATACATAAAGTATATGAGTAGTGTCAAATGAAGGAACATTAAGTTGAATACAACGTCCCACTAAAGCTGAATATCATCAAACTGAACAACACCCATATGGGCAGTGTGCTCATGAAAGACCTCGGGTGGTAAGCCTTAATAAGCGGATCCACGAGCATGGAGTTTGTTCTTATATGTTCAATAGACACTATATTACTCTGAACTCTTTCCTTAACAATAAGAAACTTAATGTATATGTTCTTAGACTTCAATAAGCTTCTGTTGTTATTCGAATATAGAACTGCTGATTTATTGTCATAATATATCTGTAGTGGTCTTTCAATGCTATCCAAATTATGCAGCCCAATGAAAAAACTTCACAGCTATATCGCATGATTTGTTGCCTCATAATAGGCTATGAACTCTGCTACCATAGTGGAAGGTGCAATGAGTGACTGCTTAGCACTCCACCAAAAATAGCACCTCCAAATAACATGTATACATAGCCAGAAATGGATCTCTTAGTTACTTGGCAACCCACAAGATCGGCATCAGAATACCCAATGATCTCCAAATTATCCGACTTCCGATGGACGAGCATGTAATTTTTTGTTCCCTATAAATACATCATAACCCATTTGGCTGCTTTCTAGTGATCCATTCCAGGGTTACTCAGATATCTTCCTAACATGCCCATTATGTACACTAAATCCGAACACGTACATACTTGATCATACAAAAGTCTCCCAATAGCTAAAGCATAAGGAACCTTTTTCATTTCTACACTTTCAGTCTCATTCACGGGGCATTGACAGAGACTAAACTTATCTCCCTTACTAATAAGAGTATCTCCTTGTGCAAAATCTTTCATGTTAGATCTAGAGAGTACCTTCTCAATATAGCTATTTTGGTATAATCCAAAGATACCCTGAGAATGATCTCGGTGAATCTTAATTCCCAAAACAAAATAGGCTTCCTCAAGATTTTTTCATTTCAAAATTCTTAGTTAGAAATCTCTTGGTTTCGTGCAATGAGCCTATATCGCTACTAGCTAATAGTATGTCATCGACATAGAGAACAAAGAAGTTAATTTTACCATATATGGATTTCTTGAGTTTGCAAACCATAGACTTTGGATCAACTGGGTCAAAGTTTTTTGGGTTGCACCATATACATGGTTTCCTCAACGTTACCATTGAGAAAAACCATATTAACATCAATCTAATGATGCAACTCTAAATCAAAATGATCTATAACTGCTCATGAGGTTGTTGAGTTTGCTCTTCTGGAATAATTCTTATATTTTAAGTAGGGAAGTCCTCATTGTTGTCTCCTTCAACACTGTCAACGGGCTGAACAATGTTTAGGAGAGGAATTGATTACTCTCCAAAGACAACATTCTTATTCTTAACCGTATCTTCCCCCTCACACACAACATCCTCGAGAAATCTCACATTTCTCGTCTCGAAAAAGGACTTAGTTGAGGGATCAAAGAACTTAAAACCCCTCAACCGTTCAGTACACCCAACAAAATAACAACTAATAGTTCTCGAGTCCAATTTCTTTTCACTTGGCCTATAAGGCCTTGCCTCAGCTGGACACCCCCAAATGTGTAAACCTTTAATGATAGGTTTTTAGCCTATCCATAGTTCATAAGGGGTTTCATCTACCATTGTACAAAGTACTCTATTTAGAATATATACTGCAGTCGTAAGTGCCTCTCCCTAGAGTAAATATGGAAAAGAAGAATGATTAATCTAACTTCTTACCATGTCCTTAAACGTTCTGTTTCGTCTCTAGGAATTTGGCAAAAGGTTCTAGACGTTGTTCACCTGGTCTATCATATCTAGCATAGTATGCACCGCCATAGTTATATTTGACAACTTTAATCTTCTTGCCTAGTTGATTTTCAACTTTGGCTTTGAAGGCCTTAACACGTCCAGAGCTTGAGACTTCTCATGGATTAAATATAATTACCCATAACGAGAATAGTTGTCCATAAAAGTGATAACATACTATTGGCCATTCCATGAAGTCGTAGGGAATGGACTGCAAATGCCATAATGTATCAATTTTAAGACATCTTAACTCCTTTTGGAACTTAATTTCCTGATGTTTATTTATTTCCCCTTTATACTCTCATACAAACATTAATGATGATGCTGGAAACAACACCACCCTTCAAGGTGTTTGTGAGCTCAATTCAATGTTAACAATGGCAGCACAAGGGTATATACAAATATAGTAGAAGTAGGTGAGGAGAAGAGAATTCACACCGGGATATAAGTGGTTCAGCCAATTAGGCCTACATCCACTGTGCAAGTGTATGATGTGTATCACTGTATGAGGGCTCTAATGGCCATAGATACAATCTCTCAAGCTTTCTCTCTCTACAAGTGTATTTAGATAGAGTTTCAGCTAGGGTTGCTAATTTCTCTCCTCTTCCAGGAAGGAGAAGTCATGCATATATAGTAACTAGGGGTGTAATGTACCCCCCATGCATGCAATGAGCATGTGTGTGTTGATCTAGCCAATACGATGAAGACATCTTCCACTGTCACATGTAGAGAATGATGATGAAATATTCCTCCACGTGAGAGAAATGATTTGTTATAACTGATTTGTGTACACGTGTTCTTATCCTCACATATGCGCATAAGAGCTCGGCCCTGTCTGGTCACAATCTCGGTATGGAAGAATACGAGGTTGGTAAAGTCTGGTTGCTATCCTATACGAGATTAATCATGATGACCTCGGCCCATATGGGGCCAAGGTAAAATAAGTGAGTCATAAGGTCGGCCCTGGCCGAGGTTAAGATGGAACATACTAGGAACAACGGCTGAGACCCTGTCGAAGCGGGCCTTGATGAAAGTGTAACCTCTGTAACCTAGGCCTTCTCCCAACCGAGGTTGTCATCTTCTGGATGGTCTGATAAATAACTATTCCCATGGATCATGGAGACCTCACTTGCCGAGGTAGCTTGTAACGTCGGCCATGGCCGACCTTGCCTGACATGAGACCGCTGGTCATTGATCTAAGACCCTTCCAACATCGGCCATACCAATGGCCAAGGTTGATGTCTCAGAGCCGGGGGGTACACTTGGGGCATATCAATCACCCCTAGTCCTTAGTTACCTGTGTGATCAGGTGTTTAAGGGATATATTTTCCTGAGGTTGCATTTCTTTAGGTGTCAATGGTTTCTTGACAAGTGTCAGCTACTGGAGTAGGTAGCGTGCCTGACAAGTTTGATGATGTTTGGCTGTCTTTTAGGCTCCCAAGGTAATGATGGGCCTTGGGACACGTGCACTCATAATTAAGGGTTTAAACCCCATTTTCTTCTCTTTCTTCCTCATTTTTCTCCTTCTCTATCTTTGGTCCTTTCTGTAATATTCTCTCTCTAGAAGAGCTCTGATTTAAAGTGCGTTTGGGTGGTCATTCCTCGCGATTCCTTACTTGCTTCTCATCACTTTTCTTCAGGTATCCCTTGCCATCCCTTCTCCTTCATTTTTCTGCCCTTGTTCTTACTTTTGCATTTTTCAGTGAGCTCCAAGAGGTTTTCGATGAAGTTATTAGTTTTTCCAATGAACTATTCTTAATTGTTCTTCATCATTTTTGTTCAAAGTTTAGTAGCTTGATCTTTAATTCCATTTGCCAATCTTGTTTGTAATTTAAGAGAGTCATAAGTCTAGCGTCTGCCTCATATGCTCAGACCCCTTTACCAACCTATAAAGGAATTCCCTTCTCTTAGGGAGAAGACCTTAGATAAAATTAGACAAATAAAAAGAGCCCAAGAGGAAGCTCGTAGGGAAGAGGCATTCCCCACCAGGCTTCCACCACCTCTGAAGGTCATATACCCTGAACCAACTGAACTAGCTAACAAAGAAGAGGTTCGTGCTGAACCCTCTCCAATGTCGGAGTCTGAGTCATCCACCTCAGACCCTATGTCTGTGGACTCCTTCCAAGAGGCCATGGACTTCACAAATCAAGATCAAGTCCCTGATCAGGCAGAGGTTTCCAGTCGGGCCTCATCTCACAAAAATTTAAGCACATTAACCTCTTCCTCAGAGGTTGAGATTATTGGACCAAGTGTGTCTGTTCCATCGATTCTTGAAGCCATTCCTCTATTGGCAGTCACAGGGGCTGAGTTCGCTTAGATTTTTCCAGGTGGTGCCCCATCGTCTGCTCGGACCGACGTTGAGCCAGATGATGATGATGGTGTTGAGAGTGACGTCGACACCTCTGAGGCAGCCAAGATTGAGAGTACAGTTAGTGAGGTCGACATTCTGGCCTTCAGACATATATATTCCATAAGTTCCTCTATAAAAATCAGGAGACCTCTGAGGGTAAAGAGGGCTTATGATGACCGAGACGGTGATATCTGCCTATATGAGCAGATGTTCAAGTTGGGGTTTTGTTTGCCCATCCATCCTATCATCAGGGCTATATTGGCTTATATCAACTTGGCTCCTTCCCAGTTGTCACCCAATGCTTGGAGGGTGATAATTGGAGCCATTATCCTATCGAAGGCTGTCCATTACTCAGATCTTCCAGTCCAAGTCTTCACGGGGTGCTATGTCCCTTCGTCTACCAGGAATCATTTGAGCTATTATCATTTCTTAGCTCGGAAGTCAAATAAAAAGATGCTGCAGATCACCCAAACCTCAAACCATAACTGGAAGCCATGCTACTTCTTTGCATCAGGTCCATGGGAATTTGGTCCAAGAGCCCCCTCTTCCTCATTAGAGCCGAGGATACCCCTGAGATGGGGAAAGGTAACAATGGCTGCCAGAGCCGACCCTGGGCTAAGCCTAAACAATCTTCAGAAGGTCAAAGAACTTCAGGATTAGGGAGAACATGGTCTGCTTGTCAAATTCGAACACCTGATGACTCCCTACTATCTCTCTGAGACCGGTCTTGGGGGAAGCCCTCTGACAGATCTTCGTAAGTGCTTTTTATTTCAACAAGTTATACCTCTGAATTTATGTATGTCTGACTCTCTAACTCATACCTTTCTATCTTGCAGAGCGTCCGAAGGGAATATCTGATGAGTTGTGGGAGATGGAAACACCAAGTTTAACGATGCTTGTCAAAAAAGTAGGTCTGAATGCTCTTCCTCCCCCTCCCTCAACCTCAAGGGCCGAGGCCACCAAGAAGAGAAAGGTTACCGATCCCGTCCCTGAGGATCAGAGGTAGAAGAAGAAAGGTGGGGATCGTGCCATCCCTATTTCTTCTGAGGATGCATTGGCTACTCGTATAAAGCAACTAAAAATTAATGATAGCATCATAGGCCACGGTTTGCAGGCATTGGATGCCATCGGCTCTGCTATGACCGATGCTGACAAACGCTTTTGTTGATCCATGGACACCCCTCTACTGGTTGAGTTTGGCCTTCACAGGTCTATTCAGGTATGACTTCGGATTTCAGTTTAGCTTCGAAGTGTAACCTCTATTTTGAATTTGAACTTATATATACAACCACATGATTTGTAATGCCTTGTTTCTATGCATCATCTTGCCAACTGGACTCTGAAGAAGTTGCCCCTCATCCAGAAAGGCCAAGAGGCCGAGAAGGTGCAAAGCTCTCTGAATGTAGAGGTAGGCCGTCTGAAGTCTGCCTTTGAGGGGTCTGATAATAAGGTTAATGAGTTGGAGAAAGAGATCTCTAAGCTTAAAAAGGACCACACCATTGCTCTGAAGGACAAGGACGACGTTCTCCAGCAGAAGGTTAACGCTGTAGTAAAAGTAGCCCTTGAGGATGCTTCTGAGGGGATTCTGGCCGATTACAAAGTCTCCGAGGAATTCATCAACTTCGTCTTTGAGTACCTCGAAAGAGGTATTAAGGCTACTGGAAAATGGGCGGTTGCTAAGGAGAAGGAGTCAGGGAGCTTGAAAGCCTCTGACTTCATAGGTCTGGGTTTTGCTAACCCTTAATTTGCCCAAGCCCTTCAAGAGGTTGAAGAGGAAGACGCTGCCCTTGCAGAGACTGTGCCACTGGATGTTACAGAGACTGAGGGAGCCAACCCTAGAGATGATGGGGCTGAGGTGACCAACGTCGGCAAAGGGAATCAGGCTGAGGATGTCAGCACTGTCCCTACAAATCCTTAGGCTATTTTTGTGAAGCTTTTGTACTTTTTCACTATGTATTTGAACTGTAACCTCTAATGAACATTGTTACTCTATATCTTTGCCATTTGTAACTTAATCTGTCAACCTCTGAGGAGGGATCTTGTTTCTTCTCTTGCTGAATTATTTATTGGATGATTTTTTGTGCCATGCAATAATTTTCACCAAACTAACGATGTTAAGGGTTTGAGGTCATCCAAGTATGATGTCTGACCTCAGAGCTTGTCACCAAATCATGATGTTATAAGGTCTGAGGTCATCAACCAAGATGTTATCCTCATAAATAATTTCACCAAATTAATGATGTTAAGGGTCTGAGGTCATCTAAGTATGATGTCTGACCTCAGAGATTATCACCAAATCATGATGTTATAAGGTCTGAGGTCATCAATTAAGATGTTATCCTCATAAATAATTTCACCAACTTCATGGTGTTAAGGGTCTGAGGTCATCTAAGTATGATGTCTGACCTCAGACCTTATCACTAAATCATGATGTTATAAGGTCCGAGGTCATCAACTAAGATGTTATCCTCATAAATAATTTCACCAACTTAATGATGTTAAGGGTCTGAGGTCATCCAAGTATGATGTCTGACCTCAGACCTTGTCACCAAATCATGATGTTATAAGGTCTGAGGTCATCAACTAAGATGTTATCCTCATAAATAATTTCACCAACTTATTGGTGTTAAGGGTCTGAGGCCATCCAAGTATGATGTCTGACCTCAGACCTTGTCACCAAATCATGATGTCATAAGGTCCGAGGTCATCAACTAAGATGTTATCCTCATAAATAATTTCACCAAATTAATGATGTTAAGGTTATGAGGTCATCCAAGTATGATGTTTGACCTCAGACCTTGTCACCAAATCATGATGTTATAAGGTCTGAGGTCATCAACTAAGATTTTATCCTCATAAATAATTTCACCAATCTGGCATAATCTCAACAAGAACTGTCACAGGAATTTAACATTTTCATTAATAATCTGTTCATAAGATCATACATTGGCACAAACTCTGGCAACATCATATATAATACTTCTTTAGATGGTCAGCATTCCAGGGATTCGAAAAAGGTTCCCCCTCTAGGTTTTCTAGCCTGTAGGTCCCGGGTACAACCTCTTCGATCACTTTATTGTGACCGTGCCAATTTGGGTGAAGCTTGTTTGCCTTCTGTAGTGTCTTCTTCAGTACTAAGTCTCCCACGACAATGGGTCTTAATTTCACCCTTTGATTGTAGAACTTTGTTGTTCTTTGTTAGTAAGCTGCTTGCCTGATTTCTGCGTCTTCCCTTCTCTCCTAGATCAAGTCTAGGTCGAGTCTTCTCTCCTCCCCATTCTTCTCAGGGTCATAAGTCTTCACCCTATGAGTAAAGAGTTCAACCTCTGTTGGTATGACGGCCTCGGAGCCATGTGATAACATAAACGGGTCTCCCCTGTTGGCGTCCTAGCCGTTGTTCTGTAGGCCCATAACACAGAATAAACTTCTTCGGTCCATCTACCCTTAGCCTCTTCTAACCTCTTTTTGATCCCGTCAAGGATCGGTCTGTTTATGACTTTGGTCTGACCGTTTACTTGTGGTCGGCCAGGAGAAGAGAAAAAATGCTTTATCCCAACTCTTTCGCAGTATTTTTCCAGGGAAGAGTTCTTGAATTATGTTCTGTTATCCGAAATGAGGGTGTTTGGGAGGCCATGTCTGCATATGATGTTCTTCCAAATAAATTGGAAGGTCTTCCGCTCTGTAATCGTGATCATCGGCTCTGCCTCTACCCACTTGGAGAAGTAATCAATGGAGACTATAAAAAATCTGTAATTATTTGCAGCTCTTGGCAGGGGACCTACTAAGTCAATCCCCCATACTGCGAATGACCAAGGGGAGCTGATAGACATCATAGACTGATGAGGTTGATGTGGGACTGTGGAGAATCTCTGACATTTGTCGCACCTCTTTACATAAGTTGCAGCATCCTTTGCCAAGGTTGACCACTAGTACCCCTGCGTAATAATTCTTTTGGCCAAGGGTCTTCCTCCTACGTGACTGGAGAAAGAACCCCCATGTACCTCTCATAAGATGCGAGGAACTTCGGTGGGATGGATGCATCTGAGTAGGGGTAATAAGAGTCCCTTTATATACAAGACATTTCCTACTATTGAGAACTTTACAGCTCTGTATCTCAACTTCCTCCTCTCTAAATTTGACTCTGGTAGCACCCCTTCTCTGATATATCTGATAATTGGATCCATCCACGAGTCCCCAAGATTCAAATTGAGGCAGGGGTTACTGATCTCTTCTTCTTCAATGGTTGCCCTGGCAAGATCTCAACTGGGACTGTCCTTCTGAAATCTATCCTCGTTGTTGAAGCTAGTCTTGCTAATGCGTCTGCATGACTGTTGTTTTGTCAAGGTATTATCTTTACCTTTACCTCCTTGAGGCCTTCGAGTATCGTTCTCACCCTCTTCAGGTATTTGGTCATCCTTTCGTCCTTGGCCTCATAAACCCCCAATACTTGATTAATAACCAACCTTGAGTCAATGTGAAGGAGTAGTCGTCTTATACAAACAGTTCTTGCCAAGGAGAGGCCTGCTATCATGGCATCGTATTCTGACTCGTTATTTGACGCCTTGAAGTTGAACCTTAGGGCATATTCGATGTTGGTACCATCCGAGTCTCAGAGTATTAGGCCTGTAACGCTTCCATTTTTGCAAGAAGACCCATCGACGAAGAGGTTTCAAATGTCTTTATCTGATGAGAAACCCTCTTCTAACATAATTCCCTGCCTGAAGAGGTACCGGTCTTCCTCATTCTCGGCTATCTCATCTCTGACTCTCTTGGGCATAACCTCTTTCGGGTGTCGAAAGATGTTGCTGTTTGACCCTTCTGTGGCCTCTAGGATATTATCACCCTCGACCTCTTCCCATGTAAACTCTGCGATAAAATCTGCCACTGCCTGCCCTTTGATGGCCGTCCTAGGCTGATAGGTAATGTCATACTCCCCTAGCTCAATGTCCCATGCCATCAATCTTCCTGACTTCTCAAGTTTATGGAGGACCTGTCTTAGTGGGGAGTCAGTGAGGATGACCATAGAATGGGCTTGAAAGTAGGGCTTCATCTTCCTAGAGGCATGTATCAAGGCGTAGGCTAACTTTTCCATGCGAGGGTAATTTTTTTCAGATCCCTGAAGGGCTTTACTATTGAAGTATACGGGCCTTTGAACCCCAACGTCCTCATGTACAACAGTAACACTTATAGCTGATTTAGAGACCGCTAGATAAACAAACAACCTCTCTCCCACTATTGGCCGAGATAAGAGCAAAGGAGATCCAAGGTATGACTTGAGCTGATCAAAAGACTCATCACACTCTTTGTCCCACTTGAAGGCCTTTCTGAGCACTTTGAAGAATGGAAGACACTTATCGGTCGCCCTGGAAGCGAGGGCAACCACTATTCCAGTGAGCCTCTGAACATCCTTGATGCTCCGAGGTGTCTTCATGTCCAACAAAGCCTTGATTTTCTCAGGGTTCGCCTCTATTCCTCATTGATTGACGATGAATCCAAGAAACTTCCCAGCTCCTACCCCGAATACACACTTTGCTGGGTTGAGTTTCATCCTATACAGGTCCATGGTATTAAAGGTCTTTTTCAGGTCTGCCATATGAGTGCAAGCCTTTAGGCTCTTCGTCAGCATATCGTCTACATACACCTCCATAGTCTTACCTATTTGGTCTTCGAACATCTTATTCATAAGACGTTGATAGGTTGCCCCTGCATTTTTCAATCCTAAGGGCATCACCTTGTAGCAATACATCCCTTTGTCAGTAATGAAGGATGTCTTCTCTGAGTCTTCGGCATCCATGAAGATTTGGTTGTAGCTTGAATATGCATCCATGAAGCTCATGAGCTCGTGTCCTACAGTTGCATCTACCATCTGATCGATCCAAGGTAAGGGGTAACTGTCTTTCAGGCAAGACTTGTTCAGGTCAATAAAATCTATGCACATTCTCCACTTTTCGTTGGCTTTGGGCATAATGACTCGTTTGATAGCCACTCCGAATATATCACTTCCCTAATGAATTCAGCATTCTCCAACTTTTCGACCTCTTCCATGATGACGTCGTACTTCTCCCTGGAGTATATTCTTCATCTCTGTTTAATGGGCTTAGCATCCTTAGATACGTTGAGTTTATGGCACATGACCTCGGGGTTGATGCCAGGCATGTCTGCGTGACTCCAAGCGAAGACACTCTACCTTTTCCTCAGGAAGTTTATCAGCTCCTCCTTGATCTCCGCTTTTAAGGATTTGCTGACCTGGACGGTTTTTTCCGATTCGTCCTCATTGAGGATGATGGATTCTACCTCTTCCGTGACCTCTCCTTTCTTTAACTTTGTTTCATCTCTAGGGTCAAGTGTATTAATGTTATAAGTGGTAGTGGCTCTCTTGTAGGCCTCTCTCTCTTCAGCCAAATTGAAGTAACATTCTCGTGCTATGGTCTGGTCACCCTGCACTTCCCCTACCCCATAGGGGGTCGAGAATTTTAGCATCTGGTGGACCGTCGATGGTACGACTTCAAACTCCTTAAGGGCTACTCTTCCTATGACGAGGTTATAGGCTGAGAAGACATTTTCATCCATAACGAAAAAATTAATCTTTTGGGTTAACCTCTTGGGCCACTCATCACCCATTCGCACGTCCATCTCATACATGCCTAGTGGATGGACCTTTTCACCGATGAACCCCATTAACGGATGATGATAGGGTACTAGCCTCGCTCTGCTAAGTCCTAGGCTTTTGAAGTAGGTACTGAACATCACATCTGCCAAACTTCCTCCATCGATAAGAATTCTATGCACCTCACATCCATGAACTCTTATCGTGATCACGAAAGGGTCATCATGTGGAGCTAGAATGCCCTTGAAGTCTAGTCGGGAGAACCCAACTACGAGAGTGTCCATGTCTACCTTCTTTCTCTTCTGCTTCTCGGTAGACGTTAGATTTATCACTTCAAGTTTGGTCATTGATTTGGCCTCTGCCATATGAGCTTTTCTATCAGTAACTTCAGAGCCACCCCCCGCAAGTCCTCCGCATATGGTGCTAATGCCAAAGGAGATCATACCAACCCTCTTCACTGGAGTGTTATCATCTTTTGGCGGGAGGTCTGGATCATCTTGGTCATCCCTGTCTGAGTCACCATCCCTTCTTGCTGGGGTATTGTCACGACACCTATCGTTCCTCCTCTTTTTGGAGTCATCTTTTCCCTTTTTGGGAGCTTTGCCATCAACATATTTCCTTAATTTTCCTGACTTTAACATCTTCTCGATCTCATCCTTTAAGGTGAAGCACTTTTCTGTTATATGGCCATGGTCTTGATAGAATTCACACCAAAAGTTCTGGTTCCTCTTATGCGGAGGAGCCTTCAGCTTCTCTGCCATCTTAGGGACCGATCATTCGTGATCTCATTGAGGATGTGTTCACAGCTTACCGTAAGAGGGGTATAACGTGCAAACTTGTCATCAGCTGACCATTTCTTTCCATCCTTCTTTCTTTGGAACTTTCCGCTGCTACCTCCGTTCTCATCTTCATACTTGGCGGCCATGGCCTCTTCAGCATTCATGACCTTCCCCGCAGTTTCCAATAGCTCCGCCATGGACTTTGGAGGGTCCTCCGCAAGTTTCCATAACAACTTTCCCTTCTGAAGACCTCCCATAAGGGCGGTCATGGAAATATTCTCTTTATAATCTTCAACCTCAAGTTTTTCTTTGTTGAACTTGGCAATGTAGTCTCTTAGGCTCTCATGCTTGCCTTGTTTGACGTACAATAGATGGGTGGTCTTCTTTTGAGGTCTTACCCCAAAGTAGAAATTATGAATGAACCGTCCAGCCAAGCCCTTAAAGTTCTCAATTGAATTCTTCGGAAGAGAAGTAAACCATATGTGCGCAGCTCCCGTCAAGGCCCCAGAGAAGGCTCGGCACTTCATCTCATCTGGTATTGAGTAAGTCCGCCTCTGCCTGGTACATCTCGATATGATGTACAGGATTGGTGCTACCGTCATACTTGGGAGTCACTGTGGGTGGCTTGAATTTGGATGGGGTAGGGAAGCTTACTATCTTAGCCACGAATGGAGAGCCCTCTGAGAAACCTCTTTGCAGTGGGTCCCGACTTTTGATGAGATCTCCTATCTTATTCTCAAGACGTTGAATAGAGTGGTTCCATGGTCTTGCAACTTCGGCCTGACCGAGGTTATCCCCAGCCACCTCAAAGGGGTGGACTGAGGGTTCCCCAGTCCCTGATGAGGCTGGCGTTGTCTCTCTTCCCTTTGTGAGCCAACTATACTTCTCAACCTTGACAACCTTTATCTTAGGTCATTTACGGGACCGAGCCTTTCAAAGGTTGACCCCCTGCTCAGTTGATCAAAAGATGATCCTCGTTGTTGGGCCTCTCCATCTCTTCTATCCCCACAACCTTGTCTCCGTTGGATATGACGAACTGTATTATTTGAAACCTCATACGGTTCCCAACAATCTTCCGGGACATCTTTCGCCTCTAGATCATCATACCTGTCCTTAGGGTAAGGGTTTCCTTGCCTCCCCAGGCGCAAGCGCTTAGGGTCAGTAACGTCCCTCCTCCGTTAGGGCATAGGTTGGTCTTTTCGGGGTGCCTGGGGTGGTCCCCTGGCATCAGGATGAGGCTGAACCACTGCCGGAGTGATCATTTCCGGTGAGACTCCAGGTAGCCTCATCATATTTTGGCTGAGCTGTGCAAATTGCTCCTTCATTGCTTGTTGTGTTGCAGCCAAAGACCTCAAGGCTGTGGCCATCTTTGCCATTTCGGATTGGGGTGGTGCCTGGCTGGAGCTAGGTACCCCCGCTATAGGCGGCGGAAGAGGTGGTGGTAGTTCCGGTGCCATGTGTTAGCACAAAAGAGCTGGTGGTACTTTCGGTGCCATGTGTTAGCACAAAAGAGCTGATGTAGTAAATGAGCTTAATACCTTACAGGACCTCTTTCAATGGTAAAATTGCTCCGCGCTAAGGGGGAGGCCTGGTTCACCACCAGAGTCTCTGGTGAGGCTAAGCAACAGATGAGGAAGAGATAGCTTCTTGATTCCCATAGACGGCGCCAAAATGATGATGCTGGAAACAACACCACCCTTCAAGGTGTTTGTGAGCTCAATTCAATGTTAACAATGGCAGCATAAGGGTATATACACATATAGTAGAAGGAGGTGAGGAGAAGAGGATTCACATCGGGATATAAGTGGTTCAGCCAATTAGGCCTACATCCACTATGCAAGTGTATGATGTGTATCACTGTATAAGGGATCTAATGGCCATAGATACAATCTCTCAAGCTTTCTCACTCTACAAGTGTATTTAAACAGAGTTTCAGCTAGGGTTGCTAATTTCTCTCCTCTTTCAGGAAGGATAAGTCATGTATATATAGTACCTCGGGGTGTAATGTACCCCCCATGCATGCAATGAGCATGTGTGTGTTGATCTAGCCAATACGATGAAGACATCTGTCACTGTCACATGTAGAGAATAATGATGAAATATTCCCCCCACGCGAGGGGAATGATTTGTTATAACTGATTTGTGTACACATGTTCTTATCCTCACATATGCGCATAAGAGCTCGACCCTGTCTGGTCACAACCTCGGCATGGAAGAATATGAGGTTGGTAAAGTCTGGTTGTTTTCCTATACAAGATTAATCATGATGACCTCGGCCCATGTGGGGCTAAGGTAAAATAAGTGAGTCATAAGGTCGAATCTGGCCGTGGTTGAGCTGGAACATGCTAGGAATAACGACTGAGACCCTGTCGAAGCTGGCCTTGATGGAAGTGTAACCTCTGTAATCTTGACCTTCTTCCAACCGAGGTTGTCGTCTTCTGGATGGTCTGATAAATAACTATTCCCATGGATCATGGAGACCTCACTTGCCGAGGTATCTTGTAACGTCGGCCATGGACGACCTTGCCTGAGACGAGACCGCTGGTCATTGATCTAAGACCCTTCCAACATCAGCCATACCAATGGCCAAGGTTGATGTCTCGGAGCCGAGGGGGTACACTTGGGGCATATCAATCAAAGTCTATGAAATTAAGGGGTTTAAGTATTCCATCTGACACAAGTCTCTCTATTCTCCTTTTGAAGATATGACCTACACACTTATGTCACTAAGCAACGGAATTCTCATTAGTTAATTTTAATTTTGTAAGGTTTCATTAAATGAAGCATTGGCGTTTAATAAATATAATTTATCAATTAAAGAACCAGTCACAACCAGAGTAGAATTTAGAAAAAGAGTAACTTTATTATTTCCAAGTGAACACGAATAACTGTATTTGTCGAAAACAAAAAAAAGAAACCAAGTTCCATCTGAAAAATGATACTACATAAGTCTTTATTAATTCAATAAAACGAACAGTTTCAAAAGATTATAAAAAGGTCCCAATTGCTTCAATTCCAACTATTTTGCCATCGCCCATATAAATAAATATTTTAGCATCATTTGGCGGTCGGCTCCACATGCAACCATGCATAGACATACTTACATGAGTATTAGCACCCGAATATACTCACCATGGTTAGGTACAAAAGACAAATTAACTTTTGAACAAACCAAAATGAGAAGTGTACCTTTCTTTACACGCCATGTGGCGTAATTCGAACAATCCTTATTCACATGCTCAAGTTTGTGGAAAAGAAACACGCAAATTGTGAATCCTGAACTTGTTTCTTTTGTTGAACTTTAGGTTTGGGTTGTGATGTTACAACTGCAGTACCCTTATCATTAGTCCTTTTCCTCTTTATGTTCCTTAAGGTAGAGATAATATGATCAATTTCAGTTGTCTTTTCTCGCTTCAACCTTTCCTCTTCTTACACACAATGTGAAATGAGCTCATTAAGAGTACATTTATCCTTTGATAATTATAACTCACTATAAACTTTCCATAGTGTGCAGGAATAGATATCAATAACAGATGCATGAGAAAGTTACCATGCAACTCTAACTTTAGTACTTTAAGTTTGAAGTGATGTTAGACATTTCCATAATGTACTCCCGTATGTTTCCTTTGCCTTTATACTTTATTTGGATAAGGTTAACTAAAAGCGTACTTGTCTCAGCCTTTTCGTTATTTGCAAAATGTAATTCAATATCTTAAAGGAAACTTTTGGCAGTTACCTCATCGGACATACGGCCCCTGAAATCTTCTAGAACATTGCGCTTTAGCATCATTAGACTTAAACGATCAGAACGATCCCACTTCTCAAAGTTCGCTTTATTCGTAAGAGGAGCGGGTTATTCCTTCCTAATCGCATAGTCTAAATTTATGCAATTGAAAAATATAAGAATGTCCCCTTTCCAGTTCTTAAAGTTTGTACTTTTAAGCACATGAATTGAGGTCATGTTGGTAGTAATATTAACAGAATAAGCAGTAACTTAATCCGAAAGAACAAATAAATTACAAAAGCTCCAACTTAAAATTTATGTCATGGCATATTATAATAAAATAAACTAATAAATGCAGGAAATAAATTTTATATAAATGTAATGGTGGAATGGTGGGCCCATCAATGAGAGACCCAGCACAACATTAACATTTAGTCTTTGGACATAAATATTAACTTATAAGTGGTACTCTCAGTCCAAAAAAAAAAGATTGATAATAAACCCGGTCAACTAACCCTCCTTTGGGCTGATTAATTGTACATTATAGAATTCGATCAAACAACCAACCGTCATTTGGGCCGATTAATTGTCCACATGAAAACTATAGAATTATCACATATTTAATTTTGTGTGTATATTTATTATTCAGCCAAATAATAATCTTCCTTTGGGTCGATTATTACTCGCAGGAATAATAAATATATTAACATCATTTTTATATCTCAAAATAAATTAATCTATGCAAAAGACGTTACTTTGGTAACGTATTACTTTAATTAATTTATTTCAATATATAATACAATTTTGGTATTTTTTTTAAAGAAAATACCCCGAATGGGAATCTAAATTTATTAAAAGTCTGAAACCAAATGGTTTTTAATTAAATATGGAAGTATTTAGTTCCCCCCAAAAAATAAGCATTTGGAAATAATTCTCACAAAAAAAAACTGAATTGGGAAGAATTCCAACAAACATTGAGTTAGAATTAATTCCCCTCAAAAAACTGAATTGAGCGCTCATTTATTTTTCCAAAAATGGAAATTTTTGAGTTATCACTACGTTGACATAAAAAATCTCTTTAAGATCACTCTCCAATTCACGGAATCGCAAAATTAATTTTTAAGCAAGAGTTATAAGCATTGACATTATTACCAAAAATGGCAAAAACGCATTTTTAGGGGTCTAAACGATGTCAAATCATCGAGATAGGGTGGTGCCCATTGTTGTCAATGGGTTTTGTATATTTCGACGTTTCTAGGTGATCACCAAAATTTCCTACAATTCTGAATAATTCTAAATTCTAAATATGTCGTTGAAAACGTCCCTCAAAATTCTCTATCAAGATTTCAACAATTCTCGTATTAATCTTGAAAAAAACTGAATTAATCCATCCAAACCCATTATGAATTAAACCCCTTTGAGGAAAATCAAAAATCACATTGGATTAACAATCCTTAATCATTTTGGGACTGTGATTATGAAAATTAGCACAAATCATACGTAAATTCTACATAAAATCCTAAAAGTCACATGAGTTCTTACTAGATCATATATATGATAAATCAAATAAAAGCACTTCTAAATTACAATCACTATACCAATCTCAATAATATAATATGAAGAGGCTCTAATACCACTTGTTGGAATATTAAATAAAAGTCATCAACATATTAGATTATCGAAATTACCTTATAAAAGAATTATAGGAACTGTGTACCTGAATCCATAGTGATGATTGAGACTAGGGGGTTGGAGGTCTTCCCCAGACTAATCCCTCTCTCTATGAGTTCTCTTTCATTGATGGGAATGCGGAGGAGAGTCTTTGAGTGCATTAGCCGTGGGGAACAGGACCCTTCATTATATTTATAGACATCTAATTAGAAATCCATAAATTCTAATTAGCTGACTCTTGAGTAACCAATAGGTGACTCTTGAGTGACATGACTATTAAGTAACCAATAAGTGACTTTTGTGTAACCACACATTTCAGATTTCATACTTACTGTTGATGACTTTTGATCTTACCTAATTAGATCACTTCATTTGCATATTTAAAAATTGAAGCTCAAATATAGTTACTATTTTAATATGTGAGCCCACACTAAATTATATAGAATATAAAAAATATTCCAACAGCTAACATATATATCATGAAGTACAAGAGCTAGTGTATGTGTTGATGTAAAAAACTTGACTAGGTGTGATTATTTAACACAGATAAATATATGTAAATAAAAAGAGACAAAAATATTTTTATTAAAGTGGTTC
This sequence comes from Sambucus nigra, assembly GCA_949130495.1. Taxonomy (NCBI): domain Eukaryota; kingdom Viridiplantae; phylum Streptophyta; class Magnoliopsida; order Dipsacales; family Adoxaceae; genus Sambucus; species Sambucus nigra. The sequence continues at coordinate 556,302,625 of OX422212.1, read as the reverse complement.
GGCTATAAAGGAAAGTCGACGTCCACTGTGTTTCTTGTATTTAGTGTTATCTCTCATGTTTGAATGGCATGCACCTATCCTCGATGAAGGGGTTACAATGTATTTATAGTCTCGTAAGGAGATAGAGAGGTGGAATGTAAAGGGATGTGACGCCTTTATAAATGAAGCATTTACATCAGTACGTGGCGTTCACAATGTGCATGACTGTTAGCTCTTTACTGACCCTGTTGGTCGGTCTTCTACTTATTGGAAGGCATTCTGCGCGTTGGTCGACATTCTTCTTGTTAGTCGACATGCCTATATCTTGCTAACTAGGATTCTGTCCACATTGGATGACACGTGTCCATTTTTGATTTGTCCACATAGGTGGATAACTTTTTGTATCGACAGAAGCCCCCAATGTTCCATGCTTAATGTTTTCTTAAAAGTATGGAGCACTTAGTCCTGGTAGTAGCTCCGGCTACATTCCTGATGCTTGGTCAGTTACCGACTGCCCACACATGTAAATTTTTGCTGATATTTATTGGTAGCCTGTTTTGCTGATGGAATTTTTGTAAATATTCTGAACTTTAGCGAACCGTCTCAGGGTAGATACGTCTTTTTTGTTGCCGCAATAATTTCAATCGACATTTCACTTTAATCATTATGTTCGTCAAATTTCAAGGCAATCTATAAAAGGCGATTAATTTTCGATTGTCTCTCAGCTCAAACCTTCTAAGTTTTTGCTGCAAATTATTGAGCTTTAGTGCGATCGTTCTTCCTGTCTTCTAGTTCTTGGTGAATCCTTAAGTTCTTGTAAGAATCCTTTCCTTTTCTTCTTTTCTTCATATTGAATAATGCTTTACACTATTGTCACTCTAATGAGTTTAGAAATGAATGGAATATACTATAATGAGTAGAATTAGAGTTCCCTAATCCCCCTGTAGATGTTTTCTCTTTATGTGAAGGTCATTGGATTCCTTCCTTATTCATAGCTGAATGTGGCTTCACTTTTTCCCCAAATCATTTTTGCTTAGAGTTTTGTCAATACTTTGATATTATACCTGCCAGAATAGCCCCAACACCTGGAGAATATTTAATGGTGTCTATAGGCTTAATAAAACCCATGGGACCCATATCAATATCCCTGAGATCATGTTCTGTTACAAATGGGTCACCAGTGATAGTACATATTATTTGAAAACTAGGTCTGTTAATAAATCTCTAGTCGTCCATTTGCTTGACTCCAATAAGGATTACTTCGATCACAAGGTTATTGCTAAAAATTGGAAATATGTACCTCTTGAAGGGGAAGAAGTATATACTGGACCAAGATAACCTCAAGGGGGTCATGGCATAGGTTGTACTAAATATATTTTATCAGTTTATAATGATGAATTATCTGCTAAAATGTTAACTAACATTGGTTATTTGTTTATCTGCAGTTGATAGGAAAAGAAAGTGTCCCAAGGAGGGTGATATTAAACTTTACGAGCTCAAGTTTCTCTAGGGCCTTCATCAAAAAATTGGTGAGGATCATACTAGGACGGCCTCCTACTTGTTGAAATACAGGAGATCTATCACATCCTTTGTTCCTCGGCCTTCAACTGTTGCTGCTTCCATTTGATGGACTTGGACCAAGACCTAGTGTCCACTTCATCAACCACTGTTTATGACAGTGGTGAACTTGTTGTTGGCTTTTCTTCCTCCCTTGAGTTAGACGTTCCTCTCTCTACAACCAAGGGCAATAGAAATTTTCCCAACCTTCTTGGGGATGATGATGCTGTTGGAAACCATAATCATGTGAATAGTGGGGCAAAAAAGAAGGATGATGCTAGGGAGAAGCCCCCAGCCACCAAGGGAGATGAGTCTCTCTTATAAAGATTGAGAAGTGGTCCTGCTGCTAGGCAGGTTAAATAAACTGTTGATGTTAACTAACAAAGTTTGGTGGGTATTACTCCATCCGGTCTTGGCTCCTTTGTGACCATATGTCCTAGCTTGGCCAAGAAATTAATTAAGTTTGGTACTCTTCCAGACCACCAGGGTGCTGCTTCTTTTATGCCCCGTTTGAAAATCTCTGAGAGGGCTGCTCAAAGCCTTGGTATGGTGAGAATTCTTTCTTTTTATTTTTAGTCTTTCATACTTTGTACTTTGTCTTTGGCTTCTTGTAATGATTTTTCCTTTCTTCTTTGCAGTTCGTGGTTGATTTCAACTAGATGTTGGAGAAGGACGATGCTCTTCGTTCTTCTTCAACCGATGTTGAGGGGGCCTTTGCTGGTCTCAAGAAGTCTTTGCTTGACTCTGAACAAGTATTGTCGACTGAAAAGAAATCATGGGAAAATAAAATAAAAATTGCTTAGGAAGATCGTCAGAAAGATGAAGATGAGGCCGCTGAAGCTATAAAACAAGTGGCTGAGCTGGAAAAAGGCCTCATTACTAAGAAGGCCAAAAGGAAGAAGGCTAGGGAAAATTCTTTCAATAAGGGCTGGGATAAAGCCATAATTGTTGCCTCTGTTCAGATTGAGTATGCAAAGAAGAAATTTTTCAAAATGGTTGGTGGGCTGCATTGAAGGAGGTCGGCACTACAAAAGACTTTGAACTCTTCCAAAGACATGAGCATGGATCTCCCCCCAACATGGAAGACGAAGTTGAAGATGACATTTGTTCTGGGGAGTCTTATCTAGTGGTTGAGTCTTCAGCCAACCAAGGCAAAAATGTTGTTGAGTCATCCCTCCTTCCAACCGAGGAAGATAAGCTCCTTTGTCCCTTTACCGACCAAGCTGGAAATATTGAGACTGATAGAGAGAAGGTGTAGATTAGGATCTTTGTCTTTATATTTTTTTTCTGTTGTACTTGTAATTTCCCTTTATATCAATAAAAGGACTGTTTCTTCATACTGTTTGTCATTTCTTGGCTATTATTATATCTTCTTTTTATTGAATGTTACTTAATTTTTCTAGATATTGGCCAAGATGGAACAACTCTCTTCTAATAACTCTGAGCTACTCAAGTACTGTAAACTGTTCATGGCTGGTCACATGACTTTAACTGAGGACGATTTATCAAATTTTCTCGGCATAGATATTTCAGATCATGCCAAAGAAGCCTATTTATATATGAAGTGTCTTCTTAATTAGGCAATGACCAATAACGTGGATTACTTCGAGATCATCGAAGAACTTAAAGAAGAACACAAAGAATTTAAGTCTCTCCTTTATGATGACTATGAGGCCAAGTACAAGGCTTTAAGTGGATATTGGGGATTTGAGGAGAAATTAAAGAAGCACATTTCTACTTTTAATAAGAAGAAATTCCTGCTCAAGTGTGAAGGTGATGAAGCTAGAGCCATTGCCAAGTTATTGGAGGAAGAAAATAATAAGTTAATGAGGGAATTGGACTCCTTGAAGGCTACTTCTACAAATTTTGATGCTTATGAAGGGGTATCATTCTTGGAAATTGATAATGCTAGGCTAAGGGAGGAACTGGAAGCCCTGATGAAATCTAAAACTGCTTTTACCTCCCGACCAAGATCTAGATCTAGCCGATCTATAACTGATGAGGTTAGAACTCAGCAAACACTTACAAATCAGGCTGCACAGACAAAGACCAAGAAGTTAGCCATTACTGAGATGTCTCAAAAGATCCAAACTCAGGACGAGTAACTTTCCACCCAGTCTTCTCAATTACAAACTAAAGGAAGAAGCTGCAACACCAGGTTGAAACATTAACTTTTATGTTGGAATTTATTTACTTTTCGTTTATGGAAATCAATTTTTTGGATGGAAAAAAAATTGCTTTATTGAAAATCATTTTATTTGGCGGATAAGGATTTTTATTTCTAGAATTTTTGTTTGCTAGAATTTTCTCCAACAGGAGTTTGTTAGATGTAAGTTTATTGGACGAAAGTTTCTTGATGGCCGGAGATTTGAAAATCATTTTTTTTTGTGGAAAACATATTTTTTTCTAAAAATAATTTTTTAAAATGTGTTTTGTTCGTGAGTGTTGAACAATATTTTTAGAGATATTGATCGCGCTTTGATTATCATAATAGAGATGTAATTGTTCCTCTTTAATACCACAATCACTTAGAATTTGCTTAATCCAAAGTAATTGAGCACATCAACTTCCCGCGGGTATGTATTCAGATTCAACAGTTGATAAAGAAGTGCAGTTTTGTTTCTTACTACTCCAACCTACCAACTTATTACCAATATAGTAACATGCGCCTGATGTGCTCTTACTATCATCAGTACACCCTGCCCAATCGGCATCGGTGTATCCTATTATAGTTCTATAAGTATCATTGGTGTACTAAAGTCCTAAATTTAGAGTGCCTTTAATGTATTTTATAATTCTTTTAACACAAGTTAAATGGCTCTCTTTAGGATTGTTTTGATAACGTGCACAGACGCAAACAACGTACATAATATCAGGATGCGAGGCAGTAAGGTATAGCAAGGTTCCTATCATACTACGATATAAAGTTGGATCCACTGATTTTCTAGTTTTAACCTTAGACAGTTTGACCGTAGTACTCATGGGAGTTTTGGAATCTTTTGCACTTTCAAGGCCGGATTTTTTAACAATCTCTAAAGTGTATTTTGATTGCGAAACAAATAATCCTTTTGAATTCTGTTTGACTTGAAGATTCAAGAAAAATTATAGCTCCCCCATAAGAGACATTTGAAATTCTTTATGCATAATTTTAGAAAACGATGTAACTTCTGAGGGGGAAGTTGATCCAAAGATGATATCGTCAACATAAATTTGAGTTATAATGATGTGTTCGTCAAAATCTTTGACAAAAAGGGTTTGATCGTTTCCACCTCTCTTAAAACCTTTGTCTAAGATAAAATTGGAAAGGCGCTCATTATAGGCTCTTGGTGCTTGTTTTAGGCCATACAAAGCCTTTTTAAGACGAAAGAAGTGATTTGGATATTTAGGGTCAATGAACCCTTTTGGTTGTTCTACATAGGTCTCCTCATTCAATATTCCATTAAGGAAGGAAGATTTAACATCCATTTGGTAAAGCGTGAAGTGTAAGTAGCAAGCTATGGCAAAGAGAAGACGAACAAATTCTAATCGAGTAACAGGAGCAAAAGTCTCGTTAAAATCTATTCCTTCAATTTGATAGTATCCTTGAGCAACTAATCTGGCTCTGTTTCTAATGACTATCCCACTTTCATCAGATTTATTTTTAAATATCCAACGTGTGCCAATAATCTTTTTGTGATCAGGCCTAGGTACAAGATACCAAACATCATGAATGACGAATTGAAGAAGTTCTTCCTGCATTGCAAAAATCCAATGAGGATCATTCAATGCATCATTTACATTCTTTGGTTCCACAAGGGAGACAAAACATACATAATGAGCATAGTTTATTAATTGAGATCTTGTACATACAGGCTCACTAGGGTTATCAACAACGTTATCTATGGGATGGTCTTTAGAAACCCAATTAGGTACTTCAGGTGTCTTAATTGGTAGAGAATCATCTATTTCTGGAGAGTCTTTTTTTAAAAAAATTTCAGACTCAACCACAATAGTTGGTTCTTCAGTATTACTCTCAATAGTAGTCACTTACAATAACATTTATAGGTTCCATAAAGGTCTTAGTGTGAAGATTGTAGACATGGTATGCTCTACTATTAGGAGAATATCCTAGAAAGATAGCTTTATCTCCACGAGTCTCAAATTTGGATAAGTGTTCTCTATCTTTGCAGACATAACACGCACTACCAAAGGTTCTAAGATACTTAAGATTGGGCTTCTTCCCATACCAAAGTTCGTAAGGAGTTTGTTTAGAGTTCTTTCTAAGATAGACCCTATTGATAATGTGACACGTAGTACGAATAGATTCTACCCAAAAATACTTAGGTAAGGATTTTGCATGAATCATAACTCGTGCCATATCTTGAAGGGTACGATTCTTTCTCTCATCAATACCATTCTATTGAGGAGTCTTAGGAGCACTAAATTCATGTTTGTAACCATTGTAGTCATAATACTCTATAACACTAGGATCAATGAATTCTCCACCTCTATCACTACGAATTCTATTTACTTGAGTGCCTTTCTCATTTTCAATGTGAAGTAAAATCTTCAAAAAGGTTTGGAAAGTGTCTGATTTCTATTTTAAGAAAGCTACCCAAGTAAATATGGTGAATTCATCAACCATAACAAGAATGTAACTGTATCCACAGAGACTAATAGTTCGAGAAGGACCCATTAGGTCCATATGGATAAGCTCCAAAGGTTTAGAGGTAAGGATATCTTTGACTTTCTTATAAGGGGCCTTAATAATTTTTCCTTCTTGATAAGATCCACAGACAATATTAGAAATAGGTTTGATCTTAGGAATACCTCTAACTATTTCTTGAGAGGATAGTCTACTGAGGTTTTCGTAATTTATGTGACCCATACGATTATGCCATATCTCATTGTCATCCATTCTGGAAATGTTATAGAACTCAACACTGTTTTGAACAGTATAACAATTGTCCTGAGTCCTGAGTCCTGTAATAATTCACTCACCTTTTTCATTTAAAATTTTGCAATTATTCTTTGAAAAGGTGACCGTATGATTTGAGTCACAAAATTACGAGATATTGAGTAGGTTTGCCTTAAGGCCTTTTACTAGAAGAACATTACAAGTAAGGTTAATCCTTCTTCTTGGAGTGTTCCTTTACTAATGATTTGAGATGATACACCATCATCAAAAGTAAATTTTCCTCCAGCAAAGCTGGTTTTGTTTTAAAGTTTGGTATCATCCCCAGTCATGTGTTTTGAACATCCAGAGTCTAAATATTAACCAGAGGTAGTGTGTTCAGCTTTTAAAGCAGTAATAACAATATTACACTTCATTTGGGGTAATAGTTCATCTTTTCTAACCCAAATAGTTCTTGTTTTCATTTTGCGCTTATTTGCTCTCAACTGATAAAATTTGTGATCATTAAATTTCTGTTGGAAAATGTTTTGCGCATGAGGCTGAATTTTATGGAAGGTGTGAGCATTTGGTTTAGAAAAGTGTTTAGGAATCCTTATTAGAAATGATCTTTTAAGTTTGGTCTTTCTCTTTCTATAGTTAGAGTTTTTGTCTGGTTGTCTAGGGAGAACATAATTATTACGGCTTCTCCTAGAATAGTTAAAGTTTTGGTACATAGGAGTATTATAGACATGATTGACTAAACGTCTAGAGTAGCAACCTTCAAAGGAATGACCATATAAGTCACAGTAAGAAAAATATAAATTGCTCGAGGATGGTATCTACTTAGGAAAGTCTCTAAACATAGGCTTTATGGAATTTTGGGGCTAAACCTTATTCCTAGATAATACAGTTTGAAAGACATAATCACTCTTCCTAATCGGGGGGCAGACATATGTAGTCTTAGGTGGATTTTCACACTTAGAGCAACTTGATTCCCCAATATCAAACTTTGATTGTTTCTTATCAAACTCATTATTCAGAGAATGAAAGTCTGGACATATTTTTACAGGTCTTTTACCTCCAGACACAAACTTAAGTGGTTCAAAGTTTTTAGTTTGAGTCTTCAAATTGGGACAAAATCCTATTCCAGTTCGATCATCAGAATTGGTTTTAGAATCAACAACAAATCCATAAAAATAGTTTGAATTGTTTTCAAATTTTACAATTTTTTTGAAAATTATTGCTATCTTTTCTTTAGATTGTTCCAATTCTAATAATGTCCCTTTATATTTTTTCTCCAGAGCTTCATTTTCTTCAATAAAATTCTTCAATTTTTGATCAAATATTTTGACTTCATTTTCATGAGTTAGACATTGGGTAGTATACTCTTCAGCGTTAAGTTTAACCATCAGACTTAGATCTTCTAATTTCTTAGTGAGATCTCTCACTATCTTCTCTAGTCTAGTGCTTTTCTTGAGGGTTTTCGCATAAAGTTTGTGAATGTCAGGGAGATCTTCAGTGTCCGAGTCACTAAGTGTAGTGTGTGAAGTGACCCCTAAGGATTCAATTCTTGAACTCATGCACACATTGATATCGTCATTATCGCATTCCCTTTTACTCACTCACCCCGTGGTAGAACAAGCAATATTCTCAGAAATTAAGGCATCTTAACCAGTAACAACATGATTTATAACAACTGAAGTAGAGCTATTATCATTATTCTCATACATAGGCATATCATCATTGTATATTATCTTAGCAAAGAAAGACATGCAAGGATTAAAAACATCAGAAGACTCAAGTTCCTCATTTTCAGAATCACTTGAATCATCCCATGTTTTGCAAATGTTGACCCTAGTATGTTTATTAGCAATGTTCAGTTTCACTCTACAGTCTTGTGCTATGTGTCCTAGTTTTCCTCATCTAAAACATTCAATGTTCTTGAAGTCTTTGTTGAGTCTCATGTAGTTGTAATGTTTATCTTGACCTTTATCATGAGGTTTGTGGTTAGACTGAGTTGCATAATTTGGCTTGCCATGTCTGTTTGACAATTTATTTCTAAATTTAACAATTTTCTTAAATTATTTTGACATTAAGGCAATTTGATTATCCAAACTATCTATATCACATTCCTCACCAGAATCATCAGTGGGAATAGTAAACTCAGGTTTCATCAAATTAGTGGAAAAACTCAAGTTGGAACTAGTCTGTTTCCTATGGGACTGGGTCATTTGTTTCTTAAATTCTAATTCCATTTCCACAGTTTGTAGTTTACTACTGAGTAATTCATGAGTGAGATATTGATCACACATTTCCTCAATAGCATGTCTTTTGTTGTTAAATTTATGTGGTAATGATCTTAGAATTTTAGATACAATTTCATGTTTGTCATAAGTTATCCCATTAGCATGCAGTTTGGTCACAATGTCAGTCAATTTCATGTAAAAGTCATCAAAGGTTTCAGAATCTGACATAATTAGGGAGTTATACTGCTGAACAATTTGAGTTTTATCAGCCTTAACTCTAGTGTCACCTTTATGTGCAGTGATCACTGTATCCCAAGCTTCCTTGGAAGTGGCAAAAGATGAGATCCTTTTGAACTCATGTTCATTTATGGACATAAAGATGACATTCTTGGAATAAACTAGTATGGGTGTAAACAAAAGTGTTTAAGAATTATTTTCTTGAAAAACAAACACTCAAAACTTGAACCTTTTCATCAAGGAATTATGCTCTCAAAATTCTCTCTTAGAGATTGTAGGAGATGGAAAAGTTAATTTTTCAAAGTTGGTTCCCAGACATTTTAATTCTAGCAAAAGTTAGTGGGACAAAAGAAGTTGGAACATGGAGAAAACTACCAAAAACTGTCAAAATATTTTCCCATCAGAAATCTCATTCGAATCAGATTTTCGTTCGAACGAAGTCTCGTCTGAACGAGATTTTCGTTCGAACGAAGTCTCGTCTGAACGACCCTTCTAACGAAGTTCCAGAGGCTAAATGGGAAAATTCATTGGCAAACTCGTTCGAACGACAATGTCGTTTAAACGAAAAACTTGTTCGAACGATAATATCAAACGAAGTGACATAATGGTCATTTTCAAAATTAAGCCCCAAAACTTTTTATACAAAGTTCTAAAGTAACCTTATGAAAATAAAATTTATATTAAAATGAAATTATACCCAATTAAAATGTTCCAAGCTCCTATATATATATGTAATGCATTCATACCTTAATAGAGATTGGAACTAAGTTGATGACGTGAAATGAGGCACATGTAAACCGACAATGATATTCTATTGATAAGTAGGCGACAACGTCTTTAACATGTCATATTCTTAAAGGATGCACAAGAACATTATCCTATGACTCAAACGTTTTTGTCCGAAATTGAGCCAACACTACATTAAGACTCTATCGGAGACTTGTGTCCTTACACATATATATATATTCAATATAGGCACACACATGACCTATAATAATCAATCCATATAAGTATATAGTTAACCTATTATTATATTCCATATTAGTATCTACTCAACCTATAAATATATTCCATATAATTATACACTTAACCTATACATAAAATCTGTACATAGTATGTATCCCTTGAATACTTACCGTATCATTAATTCACAATATTAACTCACTATCATATTTTTCCCTAGTATTATTCTCTACTTGAAAGGCCCCCTTGTTACCTCTTAAGTTAATTCAGTAGTTATTACACTCATATCCTACAGGTTATAACCTTAGGTCATGGACCACTCTTCCCGAAGCCCAAATTCTAAATTTCCTATTTGTAAGTCACTCCATTTACTATCGTCGGTTTAAAATTCTAATCTTACTCACATTCAGATCTAATCAAGTCTCAAGCATATACATATTGACCTCCTCTAAGTATTTAACTAATTATAGTATTAACCCCTAAGTTCCTCATAATTCATCCAAGAGGAAAAAATAACATCAAAAAGATAAAACTGGCCAATTCTGTGTAGCTGAATCGATTCGCCCAGGAGGCCGAATCGATTCGAAATACAGAAGGTCTCTTCTTACTTACGTTTTTACGATTTCTCAACCCAATATCTTTCTCAATTGTCCATGAAACTTCCCCAAATTTCAAACAAACATAACTAATCACTACATAGATGCATACGAATGATTTTTAATGTAAATTAATCATTAATTCATCCCGAATTAAATTCAAGAATCGATTATCCTCTAACAATACATAAAACCCCTAATTTATCATGTTCTTCTCATCTTTTAATCAAGAATCTAGATTTATTCATTATAAATCATCACAAACCCTTTGATTTCATGTCACCGACATAAAGAAATATGACCACATGCAAACCTACTTCAATTCATGGATTATACCCACCCAAATTCATATTAAATCTTCCAAAAACATGTAAATCAAACCTTATTAAACATGGGTGTTATAAAATGCTTAATATAAACACAAGATAAATACTTGCCTCTCAATTAAAGGTCTGATTTTGTGATTTGATGATGGATTTGACTGTCTTCCCCTTGAATCCAATCTCCAATGATGTTTGTGGTGTAAGAATCACTTGAATCCTTCCTTAAGCTTTAAATTGGGGGGTCCTTCTTCTCTAATGGCCTCTTTTTGTTTTCTAGAATCTAAACCCTAGCCGCTCCCGTCTATATACTAGAAAGGGTTTTGTAAACTCGTTGGTCTCTTTACTCTATTTTTCCAAATGACCAAATTGCCCTCCTACGGTGCCGGTTTGGCCAAAAATTACCTCGGGACCTAAACTATACACCCGAGTATACTATTTCAACTATTTTGACCCTTTTGGCATCAGTTGTGACCTTTAAATTGTCAAATGAGTCACTTTATAAAATCATCTTATATCCACCTCAAAATACAACACGGGTGAAATTAAAATAAACCGAATTAATTTAAACTTTAAATCACCAAAAATAATTTCTTTGAATTAAATAAATCCCAAATCACCGATTTTAAATAAATGTTAAATCACCAATTTAATAAATACTATATCCTTAGAAATGTGGGGTGTTACATACTTCCCCACCGACAAAGGAATTTCGTCCTCATAATTCGGATAAGACTAATGCTCAAAGGTTTTCTACACTACCTTAATCATGTACTCTGAAGATCACTAGATATACTTCTATATCCCCTAATAGCTAATAATATTGAAAATAATTCAACTACCCAGGGAGCCCCTACACCCTATACCCGGGCATTACTGCACCAATGTTACATGACTCCACTAGCCTCAATTTATAGCATATCTGTTATCCCTCGGATGTAACTGCATAAGAGAAGCGTAACTATGGTACTAAACTCATGTCCTTTCGGACAAACATCTCCCAACTTCCAACGTTGCGTTAAGTTTCATGGGTGGGATGTCCCGCAAAGTGAAATCCAAACGAGGAACCCCCCGATACACTACTACCTAACATTGCCTATCGTCGATATCCGTTAGGCCCTTAGTTTATAGCACATACCCCCTAAATCCACGTCTCTTGACATAAAAGGTATACTCATCCACTCTCATGCTACACAAGACAACATGTATCAAAGCGCTATTAATATCACTAGTTTGTTAGCCCCAATAAATCACGAGTTATATCTTTCTGCTCAATATAAAGCCAATTTATCCTGAATCACATCAGTAAACGTCCCTACTCACCGGGATTAAAAATAACCATACAAATATAATTCTATATGTCTATCATGCAACACATTATAACATATATATATATATATATATATATATATATATATATATATATATATATATATATATATATATATATATATATATATATACTAGGGTATGCCCGTGCCTGAAGGCACGACGCCAATTTTCGAAAGTGTACGTCGTTGATAGTTTGAAAAAATGGGAAAAGTTTCATTTCTTTAAGTTGTGTTATACAATGTCGTGCGACATCATGTTCATACCTAATGTTATCATGTATTATCGTTTTAGTTGTATTTTTACTCGTGTTTTCATGTATCATCATACTACATTGGCTATCAGAATTTTAAAATTGTGCAAGTCGTGTCATTTCACATTCTAAATGGGTTGTGTTTGTGTGAAATAAAAAATAACACGAAGTCATGTCATATTGTGTTTGTGTCCAAAAAAACATATCGCGTCGTGTCGTCCCAAAACATAACATTGACACCCCAAGATAATATTCTTAGATCTTTTAATTTAACAATCCCAACAAAACTTGCACATCAATAAATACATATCGAAAATATACAATAAGTTAAGAAAAATCCAAAGTATTGAATCTTGTATGACTAAGTCAAAAAGCTTGTTTACAACACAGTGTTGTAAACAATTGATAAATTTTGGGCAACTTTTCTTGTGTTTATATGACTATTCACCATGTTTGAGAAATAAAAAATAGCCCAAAGCAACACTAATAGTCCATCTTTGACCTCGAATAAATAACATCATATCCATAAAGAACTAATTAATGTCCTAAAGTTTTTTCAAAACACTGTAAATATTTTAGAAATTCGGATCCAATATGTGACCACTCTCGGATCAAAGACATTGATATTCAAGACAGAAAAAGGAAAAAAAATTCTAAATCCCGCCCAAATTATTTACTAAATAGACATTTAAATGAATAATTATTCATATACATGTATTTACACCTATTACATAGTTTTGGAATAAATAGATATAAGGCAAATGCCTACGTGCTTGAGAACAAATGAAAAGCCCAAAAGCACAACTTTGGCACATACCACAACTTTGGCTTCCTATTCCTATTAAACTTTAGAATTCCCCTTAAATTGGAGGCCTCCTTTCGGTGCATAATAACACAGGAAGACATCGTCCCCAACGTAGCAGTCATGATCACTGATCATATTACAGTTGCCATAACATGTTTCTTCGCCTTCCTATTGACAACCACAATAGTCGTCTGGACCACCACAACAACCAAAGATATGAAGAGTGCGAGCGAGTCAGATTTGAGGAATATTATGGAGTCGAGCTTTGGAGCAATATTCGCTTCTAGAGTGAATCTAGAAGGATGATTATTCGGGTCATCGACATACTGGCCAGGGACAGTGAAAATGGAGGTGAATGTATCAGTGGCTTTGTTTTGGCAGCTATTTCCACTGCAACATTATGTCGCGAGATGCCTCCAGTTCAATTTCCAAATTAGTTTGCTTCGAGGGTTGCATATGATATGAAATGACCTACAATACATCAGTTAATCGTGAGTAAAAATACATACTGAACCCACCAATTCAATTCAATATAAAGTAGAGTATAAATTTAAAGTCAATGAAACACCCCAAAAAATTATTACACAATCCTGGAAATTAAATTTCAGAAGTAATCAATTGCTCGACTTGTTGCCAAGAAATGCATATTTTGAAACTCCCCCTGAAAATAAAGCAAATAAAATAGAAAAGAACTTTTCACACACACGTATATGTAACTAAAGAGACTCAAGCATATATTTTCTTCTTATATTCAGGTGAAGACCTAAACTAATCAACACTAAACATAAATATACTAATTAGTGAAATGAAAAATCTGATCAAATAATATACATATATTTTTTTTTGAATCAGGTGTTCATTTAAAAACAAAGCGAAAATTATGTACTATAACATACCACTCAATTTCGAATAGAATTGCTTGTATTGATGTCTGCATAATTACTCGCACGTTGTTTCCTTGATGTGAGCTCGATCATCCCTGTTTGCCTAGTCTCAATTATTAGAGACCTAAATTGACCTGTCACATGCGCTCGGTGAACTAAAATCAAGATTGATTCAGCTTCTTAAGCTCTTTATCAGCTAATAACCGTCAGCAAAAAGAAAGAAAACGATCAGTAAATGGTACCGAAGAAACCCAAAAATACACCCAAAAACAAAGCAGAAAAAAAACTAAAGTGAAACTATCAGCAAACATTACAGTCTGCAAAAGATAGTTTAAAACATACAATAGTGTACGCTATAACTTGATCAGTAACATTTTTCAATCATTTACTTTTTTAGTGGTTAGATTTCAATCAAACATTGTTTAAAACTCTGCATATGAGGATCAACTGATATGGTAGCAGCATAAGCACCATAGTGACGTAATAGATAGAATTGATAATGTTGTTTACTTGCTGATTTTTTTACAGAAATGCAAGTCATAAACACACACACACGTTTAAATCAATGTGCGCGCAGGGGACACGTAGTACTCTACTTTAGTAAATTCTCAAACCAGTGATGATGAAAAATGTGCAAGCAGGCCATACGATCAACTTCGAAATCCACCTCGAAGTCTTCCAAACGTATAGAGCATCTCGACCCACAACCCTTTACTTTCACCAATCATAATGCAATGGAATACTTATTTTCCAGTCGTTGAGCCAATTCATCAACTTGTTCGTTTACATTGTCATCCTCCGTGTAGCAAAATCCTCCTCATGCTGTATAACATAAGAAACACAATTGATCTGATTTTAATAACAATATAATTAAACTAAGAACCTTGAGCATACATAAATTAATAAAGAGTATGGAACACATATGAAATTATGCATTGTGTATATGGCTATAACTGAGTAGCAGCAAAACTGAGTAGTGTTCAATATGTTATAACAATACTCAGTTTGAGAATGTGCTATAATTTAGACAAATGGAACACTGAGAATGTGCTATAATTTAGTGTTTCATATAGACAGATGGAACACTGAGAGTGAGCTATAATTTAGACAGTTATCTATGTGCATTTATAACAATACTCAGTTTGTGTAGTGTTCCATACAGAAAAATGCTATAACCAAGTATTGTTAATATGCTATAATTTAGTCACAACGTATAGTTTCGAACCTTGAGCATACATATAAATGAGTTTTGTTCCATATGCAATAACTGAGTAGCAACAAAAATAGTTTGGGCTCGGATGGTGCATCTTTAGAGGAATGAGTGGTGCAACTTCAGAGGAATGTTGTACTAAAAAACAAACTAAAAAGAAGTAATAGATACCATTTTAGTATAATTCAGACTCTAGTGGTGCATCTTTAGAGGAATGACTGGTGTATCTTTAGAGGAAAACCAAAACAACGTGGATGAAACTAAAAACTAAGCCCAAATGTCTTTGTGTTTGTGTAGCCTACCAAATAGCCCTGAAAAGTGTCCCGTGGCTTCTACCATATTCCTTCCGTCAAAAGGAATTGGCTTCTAGTACAACATTATAGTCTCCTTTCGTTCAACTCAGGCCTGAACAATGCCAATTATCTGTTGTAACAGACCTGCACGCCATCTTTCAATTAATGAAATCAAAACATTAATAAGATTAATTAACTTATCGAGAATGTATAATCATTATTTCGTAGTTTTGAGGAACTTAAAAGTGTATGCACTTTTAGATACTCTACAATGGTGTGGGAAATGTCATTATTAGCTAAAGATACTCTACAATAGTTGAGATGCGATAAGTCTGATGGTAGTAGGGTACTATGCATAGTTCCTACAACATGGTAGTAGGGTACTATCCAAAACCACTACGATCAACACAATTCAGATTATCCAAAAGCATTGTACAATAATAACAAAGTATGAACAAACACCCATGAAATTTCTCAAAATGTTTAAATTCAAGCTCAAAACATACAAACTGTCTTGTTGTTCCTAAGAATCATTGCTCAAATGTTGCCTTCAAACTCAAAATATGACCTTCTGCAACTGTGAAATTCATTGTAAAAATTCTTCAAAAAAAATATAAAAAATTCAAATTAAAAAGGGAAATAATACCGTTACTCTATTACATTATATCAACATGAATTTGGAGAAAAAATTGAGTGATACCGTGTCTTAGGCACCTCACTCACAGGAAGAGCTTTCTTTTTAGCTTCCCGTGTCTTAGGCACCTCAAGCTACATCTATCTAACATTTTCAAGCACTATATTGCAATGCCGATCAAAAGCTCTCACGCATCCTAGAAGTTTTTAGAGGTATTTTAAAACCTGTGCAACAGCTTCCTCATAACCTGTTGCTCCATTTATCTGACCTGGGAAGAAAATACTTCAATTTTCTCTATCATTAGAGGCCTAAAACACTAATGAGCAGGTAATAATGGAAGTTGTGTGTATAATTGTACGGGGGCAATAATGATTAACTGATACGGACACATCCACATTGAGCACATGTATATATGCCATTGCAGACAGTAAGGTTCGGATGATCAAATCACATCACAAAGGTCATTGCGAAAAGCAAGACTTTACAATTAAGTTATATGGTTTGATACCATTATCAGTTTAGTTTAGAAGACTTTACGGTGTTCTATTTTAAAACACACCAAAGTTCTTACAGTGTTCTAATTTAAAGTGGACATCAAGTCTTCTATTTTAAAGTAGTCCTCAAGTACCTCAATACACACCAAAAGTACAAAATGCCACAGTTTAAAATTTATAACTCTCTAATCTCATTTCAGAATGCAAATATATAATGCTCAAACCCCACCCATGTTAGAATGACTTGATCATGATTACAAAAAAAACTAAACTGATTCAATTTTAAAATTTAATAAAAAATCATCATACTTAACAAATAATTTAGGAAATCATAATAGTTGAATCGAACGCGAAGAAAATGCATTAAATTACCATATCTTTAACCCTGGTAGAAAATGCCTTTTCAAATTGATCAGCAATATGCTATTTTTTTTTTCTATCAGAGGGAAGTTTAAAATATGAAATCTAAAAGGCAGAGTCTATAACCTCAATAACCAACCAAGACCCCATCCTCTCGAATTTAGTGCCATGGTTTACTATATAAGCCATTCCGGGCCCTTTTGCTGGATCTGAGAAGGAATCAACCATCCTGCCAAATTTAACATGCTACAACTGATTCTAAATCATATATAACACAAAACTTCAACCCAAAACACAAATGAAAGATAGATGGATCTGCAAGAGATACCCTAATGTTACCAAAACTATGGTCAACTCTAAAAATATGTCCATATCCAAAACTATATAAATTACAGATCAAGTATTTTCAAAAAGACAGAAATTTAGGATAAAATTGAAGAAATTGATACCATTGAGAGATGATATATCCACTCAAAGAGCCCCAATCGACCATTCTCAGAAAAGAGTGGTTGTGTTCGATGAACAATTCGGTTTCTACCTTTCCTCTATCTTCATTACATCCAAGAATTAACATCAACATACCTTGAAATGGTACAAAATTGAAAATGAAAACCCCTAAAACACAAAATGCAAAAAAAATAATAACCTAAAATCTACAAATAGACACACAATAGAAATGAAAAAGAGTACACATGTATGCGTGTGTATGACAGAGGCAGAGCAATAACGAAATAACACACATGTAACAATACACATGATGTACATCCTATATATAGTGAACAAACCAATTTAACTTGTACAATGAAATAATTCTCACTTAAAATCTATTGTTAAAAACAATCAGTAATTTATGGTCGTTCAAAATGGTTTCTTCTTCATTTGAAATCATGTAGATGAACAATTGGAATACAAAGGATTGTCTACAAATTTGTTAGTACGAAAAGATCATCTCAAGAATAAAAAATAGGGTGATAAATATTTTACCTCAAACATACTTGTCCAAAACCTACAAAAAAGATGGGGAAAAAAATCAAATAAATGATTTCAACTGCAATAAAAAAGATGAAAAGAAAAAAAAAACTTGAGAAGATACTTTCAGCATAAACTCCTCCCTGTGAAGCTTGAAACTGCAACTGAAAGGGGAAATGGAATTGCAAAACACATAAATAGATGTTTTGAACCAAACCCCCAAATTTTGAACCCACACCATTCCAGAATACCTAAGCAGCAGATCTGCGAAAATATAATGTCTCAAACATACTTTTATCCATATACAAAAATCCAGAGAATCTTAGGAGCATATCTACGAAAGAAAATTGCAAAATCGCACCATATAGTGTCTCAAACATATTTTTATCATCAAACTGAGATCAAATATAGTGTCTCAACATAGTGTCCGGAGTTGGAATCCAATATAGTGTCCGGGGTTGGAACCAAGCCTATTTTTAAAACCAAACATCAAACAGAGAAAATAGATATGATGGGTATGTATATAAAACAATAAAAGCCCAAAATCAAAACCATTTCAAACTTACATAAAAGAGAGGAGCGGTGAAGTCGAGAGAGGAGAGGCTACATGGAGCCAGATGTGGTGGCGGCTAAAGCAGTGGGGAGAGGGGTTTTTGGCATTTCTAATGAGAGAGAGAACGGGAGAGAAGCAGAGAATGGGAAGCATGTTATCTTTGTGAACAAATTAATGAAGTGGTTGGGACAAAATTACCCCAATTTTGAATTGAAGTCTAAATTTTGTAAGTAAAAAAAGAGGGGGAAACCAAGGACTTGAGGGGCAAAGTGGGTATTGCATTAAAAAACTCATATGATGACATCATCTTTTGATCTTATGACATATATAAGTTTTCTACCTTATTATATAGATATATATATAAGCTAGACCCTCTTTCACGTGATACCTAGCAAAATAAAACATATACTGGAACAACGAACATAAAGTTCTACTTTGATCGTCTACCATTGCTTAATCCATCGATAATGAAAAATTGTTGCTAAAGCCGTTTAATACAATATTAAACTATTTAAGTAACTCCGAACTGTTTTTTGAAGAAAATCTTTTCTTTAAACCAAATCAGTTTTAATCCCAAGATGTGTTTAATAAACATGCACGAGATCAGTTTAAGATTTGTAACAAGTTTTGAAAAACAAAACTAAAACAGTTTAAATCAGCACACCACCAAGAATGAGATGAGGAGATGTAGAAAGATTAATGACACGAGATTTTTAACGTGGTAAAACCTCACCCAACTGAGGAAACATCTACGACTCCCTCTACGGAGTAAAAAGAAAATTCCACTAAAATAAAATATAACAGTTACAAACTATATAACACACATGCACACAAATCAGTCCTATACAAGTTTAGGAATGTACCCACTGGTGTCCTTCTAACTTTTCTGCAGTTCTGATTGCTGATGTGGTTCTCCCAGTTTGCCAACTTCACTTTGTTCCAGTCTTTACTTCGACTCTTGTTTCAAGATCTTATTACCAACACTTTCAGTGTTGTGGTGTGTAAGTGTTTGTGATGGTGATCTAACACATGCATGCACACACTCACGCTTATGTTTACAAACAGTCCTAAAAATTACAAATCAGATCTATATGCTGTGATTTTTAGTCTCTCTCTTCTTAGGTAACTTGAACCTTATTTGACCTTTAAAATAAACACAAAATCCACGGCTATCTTGCTGAGAAGACGTTTTAAGATCTTAATCAATTTCAGGGTTTTGAAAATACTTTTGAAATTGAAAATCACCCAGTGTGATTTCAACTAGGTCAAAGGTCTTGTTTCAAAAGAACTAGAAACAGAAAATGATTTTGTTGATTTTGAAAAAGAAAAAATTTACTGAAAATTAATCAACAAAAGGTTTCTCAAGGCGAGAAACTGTAATACCCCGTAATTTTACTGATTATTATTTAAGGGATTAATTAAATTAAATGAGAATTAATTGGGAATTAATCCGGATATAAATACTAGCGAGATGTGAGTTGGTATTTGATTATGATGTGTATATATGGTAATATATGAGTATTGAAAATATTAAAATTGTCGCGAGACTGAAATACGACAATTTGGGAAATTTAGTTGGGACGCGCGTGTCGATCGCGTCAGGAATGTAATTGTTTAAATTAAAAAGTGAATTATATTTTTATCAACTGAATGATCATTTTTAGTACGCCAACGTGTCCGGAAGGGTCGAAATAGTCAGAAAACACTAGCCGGGGGTTTAATTTGGGTCCCGGGTCATTTTTAGGCCAAACCGGCAACCTAGAAGGGTATTTTGGTAATTTTAAAAATATGGGAATTAAAACCCACGAATTTTAAGGTTAAATAATATATTACTAATGAACCCACTAAGTCCATTATCAGCATTAGGTGAGTTAGAGGGCTACGGGAGTTTAAGGGAAAGTTTGAAGAGGGTCCAAAAGAAACCTCCAACCACCATCATCATCCTTGGGAGAAAATTTGTAGAGAAAGGGGATAAATCAACCTTCATTCACCAACATCAATTCAGAAGAACAAATCTAAGGCAAGTGTTTTGATGTCGTTATTAGCATTGAATATTTCCTCCATGTGTAGTGTAGAAAACTGTTAATGTCTTGGAAATTTTGGTGAAGAATACCCAATGGAAATATTGTGAATCTTGTGGTTTTGGGTAGGAAATTGCATGCAAACGTTAATGGATGAATTCAATACACAAAACATAACTTTTGATGATCTGAAAATGGATTAATAAGGAGTCTTTAATTTCATTTAAACTCTAGGTTCATGTTCATAGCGTTTGGAGTGAAAAATTGGGAATTTATGTAAATTGCATGTCGATTTGGAGTATTTGAACCCAAAAATATGTTAAGAAACGACCTAAGAGGATTTAGAGTGGTTTAAGAACATTAAAATGCTATTGGGATGACCTTAGGGTGGATTTAGAGAAGAGAAGAAAGGAAGAAAAATGAATTTTAGGATTTCTGGGCGTTTACTGCCATCTCGTTAAAAGACCTGCCCAGGTCATTCGAACGCCTAATGAGATGACAGTATCCCTTCTAATGAGTTGGTAGTTTGTTCGAAGCCTTTCGTTCTAACGACCTCATTCGAACGAGACTTCTAACGAGTTGACAGAATGGCCTTTTAGGCCTGATTTTATTTCAAATGTTCCGTAAACTTATTTAATGGAGTAATAACCTTCCCTTATTGACCAATGAGTATAATGAAGAGATTGGAGTACGTTGAGGAGTAAAACTTAGAATCTTATGTAAACCGAATAACATTTGTCGATTAGGAAACGAGTACCTACTCACGACGTGAGAAGAGTTGAATACTTTAATGTACGTAAATCGGGGACTTGTAAACGAGTAACACTATATGATGGTATAAGAAAGAGAAGTATACCTCTATTAATATGTTGAGATATCTAAGATGTGAGAATGCTTAGTATATGTAGTTATTTGTGTATAACATACCTACTGTACTTGCTATCATGGGAGGTCGGCGTTCGATCAGGGCCATCTAATCTTTGTGTGCCTACGGGGGGATTTAGATTGGTACCTCGAGGAAATAGGTCGGAGAAGGACTTATTGAGAAGTTAATAAGTCTGCTGATCATGGGAGCGTAGGTATGTGCGTGACCCATGTGATGGGAACTATGTTCGCCTCCATTATTTGTGATTTTTGTTTATTGAAACGATTCCTGAGAGATTCGGAATACGTGGTCCTTATGTACATGATGATGTACTGGGATTGGATAGCAGAGTATGAGTGCACCGCAGCTTAGCCTCGGGGTGCTAGTATTGTATATTTATGATGAGAATAATATACTGTTAATTGAATTGCATTGTCATGTATAAATGTGAGTATAAATAATAGTAACGTTTTTGTAAAGATAAAATGGAAATCCTCTAGTAAGTAGTATTACTAATATGGGAAACCGAGAAGAAATGTAAGACACTCTGTTTAAATGAAGATGCGGGAATTAAATCGTGAATCGTATAGTAATGTTATATTTTATGTTGGATTAGTTAGATATGGGAATCACTAGAATGTGTACGGGTACGATAGGAGTGCACAATTAGTTGAGAGGTGAGGAAACTCATGTGAGTGCACACACTATCATGTACTTTATATTCACTGTTTAATGATATTAAACACTTGCTATATTTTAAACTGTTTTCAAAATCGGGCTCTGACCCGTTTGCTTTCAAATATATTTTCTTGTAAAAACCTTTTAGGTGCCAAGCCACAAGGACACCATGCATAGGAGTTCCATTCAGGTGACAGACTGTAGCTGCTATGGAAGTTACAAGACTTTGACAGTAGACGCCTCCACTTTCGATCTTGACTCTCTATTATCAGATTTTCTCATCTGTTGGGCATGTCACCCCATTTCTTTTAGACACTTTATCTATTCAGTTAATTCAGATTTTGGGTTGTAATTAATTTAGTGATGCGGACATGGTATTTGTTTATCTCAGTACTCAGATTGTTGTGAGGTGTATTACTCCAAATTTAGTTTATTTCATCGTTATTTATTTGCAACTGTATTGTGATTGTGGTATCAGTATTTTATAATTTAAATGGATGTCATGTTAATCGGATTTAATTAAAATTGACAACTCATTTTTAAATATAAGGTGGCTAGTAATTATTAAATTTTTTTTGACAGTGATGCTATGAACTGAACCAACTTGGCATTTTGTATTAATTTGAATAAAGGAGTAGCTACCCGATATTTAATTAGTTGGGGTGTCACAGGTGGTATCAGAGCATCAGGTTCTAGTTTCCTTAGGATCTGTATGGCTTGTTATGTTTCCGCTAAGCTTTCTTTGATGTAGAGCCCTATATTTTAGGAATGTTGTATTATTTTGTGTATGTTTCGATCTTCAGATATATTGAGATGATAACTGCGAACTTATAAGACTTTACTCTCATTTCAGATGCCTCTACGACGTACACAGAGAATTCCTAGGGATGCTCAGCCCGAGCCACAGCCTGTACCAGTTCAGGGCACAATGAATGCCGCAGAGGTTGATGGTATTGTAGCCCAAGCGGTAAATGCCACCCTAGCAGTTGTACAACAGGCACCACCCCAGGTGCCGATAGTCGCGCCAGTTTAGGCTCATGTATTCCCGTCTGCTTGGGAATGCATTCGTGATGCTTTTCAGAAAGCACACCCTCTGGAGTTTGCAGGTAGCTCCAATGTTATTGTGTCTAATCAGTGGAGGAAGGACATTTAAAGGCACTTAAGGATGTACAAGTGCACGGATGTTCAGAAGCAGATACTGGCTACTTTCAAGCTAGTAGGATTAGTGTTGCAGTGGTGGGAGTCTATTACCACCGCGGAGGAGAGATACATCCTCTCTATTCAGGAGTTTTGGGTGCGGTTCGACCGTAAATATTTTCCATCAGCTATTTACACCGAGATGAGGAGGAAGTTGATGAACCTCAAGCAGGAAGGAAAGACCGTGACTGAGTATGAGGTCGAATTTACTAATCTCTTGAACATCGTTCCCGATGAGATTCCAACCGAGGAGAAAAAGATTCAGAAGTTCATGGATCGATTGACTTGGCGGATCCGTCAACACTTGTTGGGAGACCTCTCGTTGTCCACTTACTCTGATGTGGTTAACGCAGCACTGCTTCACTGCCAGGATCACCGCTTTCACATGTCTGAGAGTAAGAGATCAAGAGAGTCCAGCCATCAGGGCAGGACAGGGGGAAATGGTACCAGCGGGGCACAATCTGCTCAGGGCCAGCACAGGAGGGCGATCAGGGTTCCCAACAGGGGGATCCTAAGAGATTCAGATCTGGGGGTTTTAGCAATGGTCAGGGAGGTTTCAGACATGGACATCAGGGTCAGAACAACCATCAGGGCCAGCACGGTCAGCAGCAGCAGTTTTAGTAGGGCCAACATGGTCAAGGTAGGAATGGTAATGGCCATCAGGGCCGAGGACAGCAGGGACAGCGAGGGGGAAACTTACCGGGGAAGTGCTTTATTTATGGCAAGATTGGCCAGAAACGCCAGGATTGTCCTGATAGGGGCAGGGCCCCACAGCAGCAGCAGCAGGGTGCTCTACACGAGCCACAGAGGCCTATGTTTCCCACCGCCCTCCCAGCACCACCACAGATGGCAGCATTACCACCCATTCCAGTGATCCCAGTCCAGTAGGGACAACTTCAGTATGGGAGAGTGTATCAGCTCCAGCCTGCCGCAGTCCCACAGGATCCACCTTCCATTGAGGGTATGTTCTCTATTCAGGGGACTATGGGGCGTATTTTATTTGATATGGGGGCCACACATTGTTTTATTTCCATGAGATTTGCACGCACTATTGAGTTGTTAGACACCGCAGAGAGCACGGTTACTTGTGTAGATTCACTGTTGAGTAGGGGTTCTATGATTTCCCTTATTTGTAGAGGTGTGGGTATAGAAATCGGGAGATTTACTTTACCCGCTGATATGTTAGTATTAAAGATGACTGAGTACGATGAAATTATCGGTATGGATTGGCTAGTTGCGTACCGATCCATGATTGATTATTTCAGTAGGAGTATTATATTTGCCATTCCCGGGCAGGAGATATTTTTAGTGGCGATGCCTTGACCTAAGGAAGGATCGTCCACTCACTTGTACTATATAGAGGAGGAGACCTCTAAGGAAGTGGTGGTACCACTCAATTCGATTCCAGTTGTTAGGGAATTTGCTGATGTATTTCAGGATATACCTGGACTACCTCCGAGTAAAGAGACAGATTTTGTGATTGATTTGATGCTGGGCACTCGACCGATTGCCCGCGCACCTTACCGTATGGCTCCAGTAGAGATGACAGAGCTAAGGGATCAGATATAGCAGTTGTTGGGTCAGGGGTTCATCCAAAGGAGTACTTCGCCGTGGGGTGCCCCTGTGTTGTTCATAAAGAAAATAGATAGATTGTTGAGGTTGTGTGTAGATTACTGGGAGTTGAATAAAGTCACAATACGGAATAAGTATCCGTTGCCCCGAATCGATGACTTATTCGACCAGCTGAGAGGGGCTTCCTTCTTCTCAAAGATTGATTTGCGATCGGGATACCATCAGTTGCGTATCAGGGAACAGGACGTCTCGAAAACTACTTTCTTGACGAGATATGGTTCCTACGAGTTTCGAGCTATGCCTTTTGGCTTGACCAACGCTCCAGCCGTGTTTATGGACTTGATGAATAGGGTGTTCAGAGAGTTCCTAGACTAGTTCGTCATCATCTTTATTGATGACATCCTGGTTTACTCCCAGATAGAAGAGGAGCATGCCGAGCATTTGAGGCAGGTTTTGCAGACACTACGTCAGAACGAGCTTTATGCAAAGTATAAAAAGTTTGTGTTTTGGCTGAAGGAGGTTCAGTTTTTGGGGAATATCATTTCAGACCGGGGGATATCTGTTGATCCGGGGAAGGTATTCGCGGTGAGGGAGTGGGGATAGCCCACGACACTGACTGAGATCCGTAGTTTCTTGGACCTAGCAGGATACTACATGAAGTTTATTCGGGATTTCTCAAAAATAGTGGGTCCTTTGACACATCTGACTCGCAAAGGTGTTCCATTCATTTGGATCAATGCCTGTCAGTTGGCATTCGATGAGTTGAAGGACAAATTGACCTCAGCACCTGTGTTAGCATTGCGCAGACCGGGAGTTGAGTATTTAGTTTACACCGATGCGTCCTTACAAGGACTTGGAGGTGTGTTGCAACAGGAGATTTAGGCAATAGCTTATGCTTCCCATAAGCTTAAGCCTCACGAGAGGAATTACCCCACACACGACTTAGAGTTAGCGGCAGTCTTATTCGCTCTTCGGATTTGGAGACACTATCTTTTGGGGGAGAAATTTTGGTTGTTCACAGACCACAAGTCTCTACAATACCTCTTCACGGCGAAAGAGCTAAATACGTGTCAACGTCGGTGGCTTGAGTTTGTGAAGGATTATCAGTTCAATATCTAGTATCACCCAGGGAAGGCTAACGTGGTAGCAGACGCATTGAGCCATAGGCCAGTAGATGAGGAGGACGAGGTGTGGAAAACTAAGTGGAAGGAGTTGGGACACCAGGATGCAGTGGCCCGATCATTCATATCTGTGATGACTGCTACACCTCAGATTGTTATGAGAGTGATAAAGGCCCAGGCAAATGACTCGTTCTGTCAAGAGCAGATAGTTCGATTACTAGCAGAGGGAGCCGAGTCCTATACCGTTAGCTCCGACGGGGGATTACGCTTCAATGGGAGACTGATAGTTCTGGAAGGGGAAAACTTGCGACACGAGGTTATGCCAGAGTCGCACGGCTCACGGTTCGCGGTACACCCTGGTGGGGATAAGATGTACCAAGACATGAGACGCCAGTATTGGTGGAGCGGGATGAAGAGAGATATCGCCATATTCGTTTCTAAATGCGCCACTTGTCAGCTAGTAAAGGTGGATCATAAAAAATCGGCAGGACTTCTACAACCATTAGAGGTTCCGACGTGGATATGGGAGAGCATATCCATGGACTTTATCACGGGGTTACCTACGTCACAGAGGGGTCACGACTCCATATGGGTGGTTGTGGATAGGTTGACCAAAGTTGCTCATTTTCTACCCGTGAGGACAGACTACACTACGCGACAGTATGCCCAGATTTTCATTGCTGAAATAGTGCGACTTCATGGTGTGCCTCTAAATATCGTGTCTGATAGAGACAAGATATTTGTTTCACGATTTTAGGAGAGTTTCCAGGAGGCCATGGGCACTGAATTACGATTGAGTACGTCTTATCACCCGCAGACTGATGGGCAAACCGAGCGGATAAATCAGATGTTGGAGGACATGTTGCGTATGTGCATCCTAGACTTTGGAGGGGGTTGGGAGAAGTACCTTCCACTGGTGGAGTTTGCTTATAATAACTCCTACCAGTTCACCATTGGCATGGCTCCATTTGAGGCGTTGTCCGTAGACCTTGTCTTTCCCCAGCATGTTGATTAGAGGTGGGGGATAACAAACTCCTTGGGCTGGAAGTGATTCAGGACACTTAGGAAAGGATAGAGATGATACAGAGCCGTATCCAGGTAACTCAGGATCGGCATAAGAGCTATGCTGATGCTAAGAGGTTCTTCAGAGAATTCAAGGTGGGGGACCAGGTGTTACTCAAAGTATCTCCTATGAATGGGATCATGCATTTTAGGAAGAATGAGAAATTGGCACCAAGTTATGTGGGGCTATTTCCTATCATCGAGCGAATTGGGCCAGTGGCATATAGACTTGGATTACCGGAGCACTTGCATAGAATTCATTATGTGTTCCATATTTCCTCGCTAAGGAAATATCTTAGGGACGATTTTTCCCATACCCACATTGCTATAGAGGACATCGATCTTCAGCCGGATATTTCCTACGAGGAGGGACCTATTGCTATTTTGGACCGAAGCGAACTGAAACTGAGGTCGAAGATAGTACCGTTGGTACGTGTTCAGTGGCGGCATCATAATGCCTAGGAGTCCACATGGGAGCGCGAGGATGAGATGCGGGAGCGTTATCCAGAGTTGTTCTTACCAGGTACTCTTTAGTTCTGAATTTCGGGACGAAATTCTGTTATTAGGGGGAAGTATGTAATACCCCATAATTTTACTAATTATTATTTAAGGGATTTATTAAATTAAATGAAAATTAATTAGAAATTAATCCGGATATAAATACTAGAGAGATGTGAGTTGGTATTTGATTATGATGTGTATATATGGTAATATATGAGTATGGAAAATATTAAAATTGTCGCGAGACTGAAATACGACAATTTGGGAAATTTAGTTGGGACGCGCGTGTCGATTGCGTCAGGAATGTAATTATTTAAATTAAAAAGTGAATTATATTTTTATCAACTGAATGATCATTTTTAGTGCGCCAACATGTCTGGAAGGGTCGAAATAGTCAGAAAACACTAGCCGGGGGTTTAGTTTGGGTCCCGTGTCATTTTTAGGCCAAACCGGCAACCTAGAAGGGTATTTTGGTAATTTTAAAAATATGGGAATTAAAACCCACGAATTTTAAGGTTAAATAATATATTACTAATGAACCCACTAATTCCATTATCAGCATTAGGTGAGTTAGAGGGCTACGGGAGTTTAAGGGAAAGTTTGAAGAGGTTCCAAAAGAAACCTCCAACCACCATCATCATCCTTGGGAGAAAATCATTAGAGAAAGGGGAGAAATCAACCTTCATTCACCAACATCAATTCTGAAGAACAAATCTAAGGCAAGTGTTTTGATGTCGTTATTAGCATTGAATATTTCCTCCATGTGTAGTGTAGAAAACTGTTAATGTCTTGGAAATTTTGGTAAAGAATACCCAATGGAATTATTGTGAATCTTGTGGTTTTGGGTAGGAAACTGCATGTAGAACGTTAATGGATGAATTCAATACACAAAACAAATTAATAAGGAGTCTTTAATTGCATTTAAACTCTAGGTTCATGTTCATAGGGTTTGGAGTGAAAAATTGGGAATTTATGTAAATTGCATGTTGATTTGGAGTATTTGAACCCAAAAATATGTTAAGAAATGACCTAAGAGGATTTAGAGTGGTTTAGGAACATTAAAATGCTATTGGGATGACCTTAGGGTGGATTTAGAGAAGAGAAGAAAAATGAATTTTGGGATTTCTGGGTGTTTACTGCCATCTCATAAGAAGACCTGCCCAGGTCGTTCGAACGACCTCGTTCGAACGAGCTTCTAACGAGATGACAGTATCCCTTCTAACGAGTTAGTAGTTGGTTCGAAACCTTTCGTTCGAACGACACTCGTTCGAATGACCTCGTTCTAACGAGACTTCTAACGAGTTGACATAATGGCCTTTTAGGCCTGATTTTATTTCAAATGTTCCGTAAACTTATTTAATGGAGTAATAACCTTCCCTTATTGACCAATGAGTATAATGAAGAGATTGGAGTACGTTGAGGAGTAAAACTTAGAATCTTATGTAAACCGGATAACATTTGTGGATTAGGAAACGAGTACCTACTTACGACGTGAGAAGAGTTGAATACTTTAATGTACGTAAATCGGGGACTTATAAACGCGTAACACTATATGATGGTATAAGAAAGAGAAGTATACCTCTATTAATATGTTGAGATATCTAAGATGTGCGAATGCTTAGTATATGTAGTTATTTGTGTATAACATACCTACCGTACTTGCTATCATGGGAGGTCGGCGTTCGATTAGGGCCATCTAATCTTTGTGTGCCAACGGGGGGATTTAGATTGGTACCTCGAGGACATAGGTCGGAGAAGGACTTATTGAGATGTTAATAAGTCTGCTGATCATGGGAGCGTAGGTATGTGCATGACCCATGTGATGAAAACTAAGTTCGCCTCCATTGTTTGTGATTTTTGTTTATTGAAACGATTCCTGAGAGATTCGGAATACGTGGTCCTTATGTACGTGATGTACTGGGATTGGATAGCAGAGTATGAGTGCACCGCAGCTTAGCCTCGGGGTGCTAGTATTGTATATTTATGATGAGAATAATATACTGTTAATTGAAATGCACTGTCATGTATAAATGTGAGTATAAATAATAATAACGTTTTTGTAAAGATAAAATGGAAATCCTCTAGTAAGTAGTATTACTAATATGGGAAATCGAGAAGAAATGTAAGACACTTTGTTTAAATGAAGATGCCGGAATTAAATCGTGAATCGTATATTAATGTTAGATTTTATGTTGGATTAGTTAGATATGGGAATCACTAAAATGGGTACGGGTACGATAGGAGTGCACAATTAGTTGAGAGGTGAGGAAACTCATGTGAGTGCACACACTATCATGTACTTTATATTCACTGTTTAATGATATTAAACACTTGCTATATTTTAAACTGTTTTCACAATCGGGCTCTGACCCATTTGCTTTCAAATATATTTTCTTGTAAAAGTTTTTAGGTGCCCAGCCACAAGGACACCATGCATAGGAGTTCCATTCAGGTGATGGACTGTAGCTCTTGTGGAAGTTACAGGACTTTGACAGTAGACGCCTCCACTTTCGATCTTGACTCTCTATTATCAGATTTTCTCATCTGTTGGGCATGTCGCCCCATTTCTTTTAGACACTTTATCTATTCAGTTAATTTAGATTTTGGGTTGTAATTAATTTAGTGATTCGGACATGGTATTTGTTTATCTCAGTACTCGGATTGTTGTGAGGTGTATTCCTCCAAATTTAGTTTATTTCATCGCTATTTATTTGCAACTGTATTTTGATTGTGGTATCAATATTTTATTATTTAAATGGATGTCATGTTAATCGGATTTAATTAAAATTGACAACTCACTTTTACATATTAGGTGGCTAGTAATTATTAAAATGTTTTCGACAGTGATGCTATGAACTGAACCAACTTGGCATTTTGTATTAATTTGAATAAAGGAGTAGCTACCTGGTATTTAATTAGTAGGGGTGTCGCAGAAACTATAAATACAGATCTAGGTGTAATATAACATAAAATGGCCAGATCTATGATTTCTATGAAATAGAAATATTAATATAATCTTAATGTTTAAGTTGTATACAAGATCTCAAAATAAAGAGGTTACAACAAGAAACAACTTTCAAACCAACACTCAAGAACTCTCAAACACTCAAGGTTGTGTTTGGAATGAACTTGTTTTTGGTAAAAAGGTTAGGGTTTGATAAGGTGTTTGGACGAATTAGGGTTAGGGTTTCTAACTCTGTGATTTCTCTCTCTTCTCTATCTAAAAGACGAAGTGGCAAAAGCTTCTGAAAGGCTGAGGGTTAGCCTTCTTATATACAGGGCGGAGAAGGATCGAGCAGGGGGTTCGAAATCAAGGGCTAAGATTAAGTCTTACAACATTGACTTCCATCTAACGGTTAAAGGTAAGTGGTTGGTTAAGAGGCTTCTGATTGGAGGATAGAGGTTCACAGGGATTATAACAAGGATGCAAGCAGGGCGTTGATAAGATTAATCCAGGGGATGATAATAAACGCTGGTTTTCTCTCTTAAAAGAAACACACCTTCAGCCAATAGTAGGACGATAGGTGTAGGTCAAACAACAGATAACAAACGCGCATCCCAAACTTAATTACACAAGCACCCTGTTATCTCTAGCGCTTTCCGATCGTACCCAAGTGAACAGTTTAGGAAAAAAACCAATAACCAGTATTTATATAACGACCCCAAACCTTTTTAATTCCAATTTTAATTAAAAAGAATTGTTTTAAAAACCATTAAAAATTATTTAAAAATGTTTTAAGGGAAATTAACACACACAACACTCTTACAATCAATTTAGCAATATGTGTGAACAATGTATGGGGTCCTAAAGTGTGTGAATGTTTGTAAATATACATTTGATCATTCAAACAAGAGTAATGAAGTGTCTGAGGCTTTTTGGTATCTAGGATGGGGACTCAATTTTGTCTCTATTTCCAAACAAGATGAGCACTTATACAATGTAGACTCAAATGAGTTAAGAGTATAAGGTGCTTCAGATAACCAGTAGATAATCGGATAATAGTCTACTCATTTCTCTGAATTCTAAAATGTAGTAAACTAACACGTAATGCAACCATCCTCTTAGTGTACATACCCTCTCTCTCATTTTCGACACCAAAAATCCCCGCTACTCTCACGGTAATTAATCATATATATACATAATAAGGCTATTACGGCCAACACACCCACTAAATTCGACTCACTCCTGAATTCTATTGTTAATAATATTGCATTGTGATGATCCCATGTCATTAAAATCTACTCTGTGCTCATAAGATAATAAAAATAATTTACCTTCAAGTGCTAGCTGCATCGTCTGGTCGACGGGCACCTGATCATAATCCTCATGTTCGAAGTGACCCATAACTTGATGCAATGATTGTATATCTGGAACCTCATCATATCGTTGTCCCCTACCTAGATTAGGACAATATCCCTCCCTTAGACTTTCTCTCTACAAACAAAACATTTACCAAAAAATCCTCCCTGCCACTGATCCTCTCCTTGCTGACCTTCTTTGCCATTCCCTAGGTCCTGGAGGCCCTAAGGAGCGAAATGCTGATGCTGCCAAGCGACCATGTTGACCCTGACTAAACCCAACACTCTCGGATTGATAACCCTCAAACCTAAACCTCTTAGCCTGGTTCCCTAGGTGGAGATCCCACTTCTGCTGTTATTGTGCCCCACGGGCACCGTTCTCATATACTTTTCCGGTTTGACTGGACCCACTCACTATTTTGCAATACTTCACATGAAATTGTTAATTCTGTCAATGAAGTAGTGTTGTATCAATAACATTTATGTATGTCTCCAACGTCGGATTACCCAACAAGTGTTGTCGAATCCTTCAGCTAAGTTCGCCTATCTTCAGTGTTTACCTCATCTTTCACCAAATTTGTTAATCGAGTAAATTCTTCCTCATATTCAGCCATGGTCCTATCTCCTTGAGACATATTGAGAAACTACAATCGCATCTCTGTATGAATAGAGAATGCAAAATACTTGCGATCAAATCGCACCCAAAACTCCCTTATGCTCATCACGTCTTTCTCCTCTGCGGTGGTCACAGACTCCCACCACTGCAAAGCTATGCCAATTAGCTCGAAAATTGCTAAGAACTGTTTTCTGAGTGTCACTGCACTTCGTCATATGCAAGTGGCATTGCATGTCCTTCTTCCAATGACTGGACACTACTACATTTGAAGTACCCTGAAACTATGGTGGGTGACTTCATAAATGCTTCTCTTTCCCTCTGCCAATCAGACAACCCTGGGTGGGCCTGATCATTGGGTACCGCTAACAGCTATGGCTGATTATACTAAAAATGTCGTGCCATTGCGGTCATCATCATGTTAACTGCCTTTGCCACGATCTTTGCCACCTATGCAATCGTCATCACTCTCGGTAGTGGCTGTGGCTGAGGTACCTCCTGCTCTTACTGATCCTTTCTCACCTCATCTCTCGCTGTCGCTCTAGCCTGATGTCCTCTCTTAGGTGGCATCTGAAAATTAAAAAAAAAACAAGTTGCATGAGTTCCCAGTTTATAGATCTATAATAGCAGAAGAACGTAAATGCGCTTACGTAAAAGAATACAACAATCCTATCATAAAGGCTTTACATCAAAGAACGCTAAGCTGAAACTGGAAAATCCGTACAAATCCTATGAACACTAAAACCTAATGCTCTGATACCATCTGTGACACACCGCCTAATTAAATACCAGGTGATCAAGCCTTCATCCAATTAAAACCGGAATCTCTTTTGGTTCATTCTTAGCATCACTCCCGATTTCGTTTTAAATTTAACTAACCACCCGGTATTCAAAAAGTGCATGCCAAATTTTATCTTCTTATTAAACAATAAGAACATGTGAAATAATCATAATAACCAAACTATCCATGCAGAAAAATAATCTGAACTAAATACCAGATAAATAACTGAAATGAAATGGTACCGAATAAACTCTCGATTCTCAATATAAAATCCAACTAACTATATAATGAAATCAAACCGAGTCCACAAATATAAGATATGATAAAGTGAATAAAATAAATAATTGAAGGGGCGACATGCGGAACTGAAATAACTGAACTACATCTTACTATAGGAATGAAGTAACTAAAGCCTCTAAGTCCAAATCCTTCAAGCATCCATATGTTCTGCAACAACACATCCCTAGAATAGATCATCAAACTAGGCGTCCCTATAACTGGACACCTAAAAGATTTTACAAAAAGTTTTGCAATTACGTGTCAGAGCCCAAGTAAAATCATTTGAAAACATTTAGTAAGTATTTAAATTGAAAATTAAATGAAAAGTTATTAGATACACATTTTAGGTTGCGCACTCTCGCCTGAGTTCCTCACCTCTCATCAATAGTACACACCTAAATTCCCACCTAGTCAAGCTACCCCATATAACTAGGTCCCAAGAATCTAATTAACAATACACCGGTCTAGCTCTCCTGTACCGGCCATACATTACGCTACAATATACCCTTAATTATCATTAATGCTTGAGTTAAGTTTCTCCTTAACTTATCTTGTACCATCCATACAGTACATTACTGAAAAACTAATAATTATCATCACTATTACATTATTGACATCATCCTCACGCTAAGTTCCCACACTTACTTTACCTTTAGATTTGCACTATCTATCTTTTCTACTATTTGCACTTAAGTAGATTAAGCGTTATTTTAGATATACACTATTTAGTCCCCTTACTATCACACATAAGTAAAATTAAACATCCATGAGTATATATATATATATTATCTAGTATCCCGTATAGGTCAAAATGATGCATACTCGCGTACTCTGCTATCAGTCCAAGTAACTCTCGTACCTAATAATGGACTATCGGTTCAGAATGTTTCCTCGAACCATCAATCAAATCACACATAGTCGAACATAGCACTAAGTTTTTGGGGCTGCGCACATACCTAACGTACCCAAACGACTCACCGACATCACTATTTCTCTCACATAGTTATCCATTATCAGTACTATGCTCTAGGGCACAAATCTAGAACTCACTGGAATCGTCAATGTGGGATCACCCCTTGTGCGGGACCTCCGTGATAGCAAGTAGCGTAGGTATGTTAACATACATAAAAAGCACATAATTGGCACACACACAGCCTAACCATATGTATATTCAATATAGGCACACACACGACCTGTAATAATCAATCCATATTGGTATACACTTAACCTATAATTATATTCCATATAGGTATACACTCAACCTATAATTATATTCCATACAAATATACACTCAACCTATAAATGAAATTTTTACATAGTATTTATCCCTTGAATACTTATCGTATCATTAATTCACAATATTAACTAACTATCGTATTTTTCCCTAGTATTATTCTCTACCCAAAAGGCCCCCTCGTTACCCCTTAAGTTAATTCAATAGTTATTACACTCGTATCCTACTGGTTATAGCCTTAGGTCATGGACCACTCTTCCCGAAGCCCAAATTCTAAATTTTCAATTTGTAATTCACTCAATTTACAATCGTCGGTTTGAAACTCCAATCTTAATCACATTCAAATCTAATCAAGTCTAAAAAATATACCTACTGACCACCTCTAAGTCTTTATTTAATTCCAGGACCAACCCCTAAGGTCCTCATAATTCATATAAGAGGAAAAAATAACATCAAAAAGACAAAACTAGCCAATTCTGGGCATCGGAATCGATTCGCCTAGGAAGCCGAATTGATTCGCCTCTGGGCCAAATCGATTCGAAATATAGCAGGTCTCTTCTTCCTTATGTTTATGCGATTTCTTAACCCAATATCTTACTCAATTATCCATGAAACTTCACCAAATTTCAAACCAACCTCACTAATCACTACATAGATGCATAAGAATGATTTCCAACGTCAATTAATCATTATTTCATCACGAATTCAATACAAGAATCGATTATCCTCTAACAATACATAAAAACCCTAGTTTCTCATGTTCTTCTCATCTTTTAATCAACAACCCATATTTCTTCATTATAAATCATCCCAAACCCTCTGACTTTGTGTCACCAACATAAAGAAATATGGCTACATGCAAACATACTTAAATTCATGGATTATACCCACCCAAATTCATATTAAATCTTCTAAAAACATGTAAATCAAACCCTATTCAACATGGGAATTGTAGCATGCTTAATATAAACGTAAGATAAATACTTGCTGTAATACCCCACATTTTTTATGATTTAAATAATTAAGGGATTTTTATTACAGCGGGATTAATTAAATTTAAATGTGAAGAATTAAATTGTTAATTAATTCGGATCTAATAAAATTAAATATTAACTAACATGCTAAGGGTTAATACTACTTATTAGTTTAATATTACTGTGCGACATGTAATATGGAACTATATACTTTGATAAATTGTCAAGAGATAATAATACGACAGTTTAATGAATTAAGTCAGACGCGCGTGTGAGTCGTGTCAGAACTAAATTGATGGAATAAATATATCAAATATTTTCATTAACTCGTATGATGATTTCGAGTGCACCGTTGAGTCCGGAAGGGTCTAGATAGTCGAAATAGTATACTCGAGTGTTTAGTTTGGGTCCCGGGGCAATTTTAGGCCTAACCGGCACCCAAAAAGGGCATTATGGTAAATTGGATTTTTAGGCCTAATTAATGGACGAAAATTAGGAGTTAATTTATCAGCCAAAAACAATTGTATTAGGGTTAGAAAGCTACAGAAAGAAGGAATGGACATAGGAAGTGTGAGGGAAAGCTTTTGCCAAGAGAAGAGGGCTAAATCGACATCACCTTGCACCACCACCACCACCACCATGTAGATCGGGACGAGGGGAACACACCCATACCAACAACATCCAGAAATTAGACTACTCACTCAAGGCAAGTGTTTATAACTTGCTGTATCTCAGTATTGATTTGATTCATGTTAGTGTAGGATTGTTAGGATTATGTCATAGGTTATAAAAATGGTGAAATTGAGGAATTTGAATGTGTAAATAAATTCTGTGATTTATTAGATTGAAACCCTTAATGG
Source organism: Sambucus nigra (assembly GCA_949130495.1). Taxonomy (NCBI): domain Eukaryota; kingdom Viridiplantae; phylum Streptophyta; class Magnoliopsida; order Dipsacales; family Adoxaceae; genus Sambucus; species Sambucus nigra. Next base: position 556,266,013 of record OX422212.1, on the reverse strand, counting down.
ATGTAGACTGGAAATCACGTTTTAAGGAATTTATTTGTAGAACAAATCTGGAAATTATGTCTTCTTGAACATGTATTGGAAGAACTAGGGATTTGATATATTTAAATTGGGGATATCACGTTTTATGAATGATTCGTAATGAATTGATGATTCTAGGATGTTAGAATTCATATGTTATTGATGGGGTTCGATGTAGGACTGTTTATTTGGAGCTTGGAGTGTTGAATGAGAAGATTTGAGGTTAAAAATGGTGGAAAACGTTGGAAAATCTGGGCAGGGGACGAACAGTGAATTCTCGCGCGAAGTCGCTCGAAGTCGTTCGAGCGAGATTGCAATCTCGCGCGAAGTCGTTCGAGCGAATGTGGCAGTCGTTCAAATGACTTACCCTCTCGTTTGAGCGACAGAGTGAAGTTTTGATAATTTCTTTTAGGGCCCACTTTTAAGTTTATTAGTTCTGAAATGAGAAATATATTTTCTAATAATAAACTTAAGTAAGGAAGAATTTTGAAAGAAGTATGAGAAGCTAAATACTTTAATGAATTAGGTACGGAGAGGATATGCCGTGGAGATTATGAGAGGGATAATAATCCTAATAACTATTACGGAATGTTTAAATTAAAATGCGTAAGAGAAGCATATATGTAGGTGAGTAAAAATACCTATTTCTTATAATAGGACGTGTGTATGCCTATTATGCAAGGTTCTAAAAAATGCGGGGCGTGGTCAAGGCGTGGATGCCAAGCCTTAAGCCTTAGAAGCCTAGGCGGGCCTTGGCGTAAAAAGGCGTGAAAAGGCGTTTAGGCCTTCTTAATATATTTTAATATTTTTTAACTATAACAAAGCTATTAAAATACTAAAATTGTACATATCATAAAAATATGTCTGAATATATGCAAATTAAAATACTATTTGATTAGTTTGGATGAGATAATGGTCCGGTTAGTAAAAAAAATCTTTAAAAGGTGATATCGTTTCACTAAAGCATTGTTATTTTTAGAAAAAAGTGCGCCTTAAGGGTTTTACCAAGAATAAGGCGTAAAAAACTTAAGGCGGGGCGTTTCTCCCAAGCCTTAAGCCTAGGCGGAGCCTAGGCGGGTTTTTTAGAACAGTGCTATTATGTATTATTATTATTAAAGGCACCAATGGGTGATAACCCGGGGGTGTGAGAATCTTATTATTATAAGTGTACTAATGGGTGATAACCCAGGGGTACAAAAATGTATTGTAAGTGTACTAATGGGTGATAACCCGGGGGTACAAGATTATTTAAATAAGTGTACTAAAGGGTGATAACCCGGGGGTACAGTATGTTGATTAGGTGCACTAATGGGATATAGCCTGGGGGTGTAGTATCATGTTATATATATATATATAGGGCAGATGTGACTATATGTATATATGTATGTGAGTTGTGAATCAATCTAATGTGTATAATAATGAATGTGGGTATGAAAACTTGTTAAGAAAATTTTAATCGTATACTTGAATTATTATGAAAATGGAAAATGTATTAATTAGCTTTTCGTCATAGGCTAATTGGATAACTTATTGTATGGGCGATACGGGTTGACTAATAGTGAGGGTAAATACTATTAGGATGGATTCAGACTAGTTATATTGGTAGGTATAGCTAAGGAGAAAATTTAGATACGCGTTAGGCGTGCACAATAGAAGAGGGGTGAGAATCTCAAGAGAGAGTTCGAACTAACATGTACTTGATACTTGCTTCACTGCAAATCTTAAATACTTTCTTAAACAAATATTTTTACACATTGGGCTCTGACCTGTTTCTTACATCTTCTCTCTCTCTCTCTCTCTCTCTCTCTCTCTCTCTCTTGCTGTATATATGTACTATATCAGGTGCTCAACCACAGGGACATCATGCTTAAAGTTTCGGATTGAGTGGCATGCTGTAACTGTTGTGGGAGCTACAGGACTTTGTTTAGACACTTCGATTATTTCATTCCTATCCATTATGACATTTTCATTACGGCATGTGTCGCCCCTTCTTTATACAATTTAAGAGATTATATTACTCTACTTCTCGTTCATGTTCATTTGGATTGATGGCTACTATTGTTTTGGTTTAGAGTTTTAAACTGGGATGTTTTATCCAGTCTTATTTATTTCAGCATGCGATTCTGATTCAGTATTTGTATTAATTAATTGTGCGTGGATGTTTTACATTAAATAACTTGGTTTGGTAAATAAATAGTTTTTAATTAATAAGAAAAATGTTTTGACACTTAGCTTAATTATATTAGGTGATTAAATAAGTTATTACGTTAGTGATGCTAAGAATGAACCAACCGAACATTCTGTTTTAAAATTTATAAAGGACTGATCACCCGATATTTAATTAGGCGGGGTGTCACACTTGCATCTTAATTGAAGGTCTGATTTCATGATTTTATTATAGATTTGATTGTCTTCCCCTTCAATCCACTCTCTAATGATGTATGTGGTGCAAGAATCACTAGAATCCTTCATTAAGCTTAAAAAATGGCTCCTCCTTACTCTCTAATGGCCTCTTTTTATTTTTTAACCTCCAAACCCTAGCCTCTTCCATCTATATACTAATAAAGGCTTTGTAAATTCATAGGTCTCTTTACCCTATTTTTCCAAATTACCAAAATTCCCTCCTACGGGGCCAATTTGGCCTAAAATTGCCCCGAGACCCAAGTTATACCACACGTATACAATTTTGACTATTTTGACCCTTTTGGAATCAACCGTGACCTCTAAATCGTCATTCAAGTCACTTTATAAAATTATCTTATTTTCACCTCAAAATATGGCACGCGTGAAATTAAAATAAACCAAATTAATTTAAACTCTAAATCACTAAATTAAATAATTTATCTGAATTAAATAAATCCCAAAACATCGATTTAAATATATGATAAATCACCAAATTAATTAAATCCTATATCCATAGAAATACGGGGTGGTACATGTCAGATTTGCAAAGGATAGCTTTAAGGGGGAATAAAGTGATAACAATGATGGAGTGGGCCTCAAAATAGAGTTTGTGCTTCCGAAAAGATATAACTAGTGCATAAGCTAACTTTTACAGTGGTAAGTAGCATTGATCAGCGTCTAGGAGTGTCTTGCTAGCATAGTGAATGGGTAACTGCCTTGCCACTTTTTCGCAAACCAATGTCGATTTGACCATGTGGCTTGAAACTATGAGGTAGAGGTAAAGAGAGTCCTCTTGGTCGGGGATTTCTAGTAACGGAGGTTTGATCAGGTAGCACTTGATTTATTCAAGATACCTTGATCATTCGTCATTCCAGGTAAGGCCCTTCTCTTTCTCGAGTAGTTGAAAGAATGGTCGGTATTGTTCAAATGACTTGGAGATGAAGAAATTGAGTGTTGCCAGCATCCCAGTAAGATTTTGGATCTCACGCACCATCCTAGGTAGATGGACATTGTTAATAGCCTCAATTTGATCATGATTTTCCTCAATTCCTCTTTTACTAACTAGATAACCTAGATATTTTCCTAACTAGATCTTGAATGAGAATTTTATTCGCGTTGATCTTTATTCGGCAGCACATAAGGATTTCAAAGGTATTAGTCAGGTCTTTGAGATGGTCACTTCGACAAGCATATCGTCGATGTGTACTTCCATCATTTCCCCCATTTATTGTTTGAATATCTTCGTGACCAGTCTATGGAGTTATGAACAAATTTTTATCTTGATCGGGGTCGAACTGAGGAATATGGTGGTACCCTGAGTAAGCATCCATAAAGCTCATTAGTTCAAGGGTTTAAGTGGTATCGACTAGTTTATCTATCTTTAATAAGGGGGAACTATCCTTAGAGAAATATGTGTTGAGGTCAGTGAATTCTATACACACTTTCCAGCTACCGTTGCTTTATGAACCATGACTAGATTCGAGAGTCACTTCGAGAATTGAAATTTTTTTCACTACACCAAAATGGTCAAATTGGCACCCTTCAACCGGCCAGTCTTGTCACGGTCATTGACCGTGACAATTCTATATAGGTAATGTATTTATATTTATATTTATATGAATATTTCAATTTCAATTTTAATTTCAATTTCAATTTCAATTTATATTTATTCTCAACTAGCATTGTATTTGTTGGACAGGAACAATTCAGCCTGGCCCTAGAACTACGCGATTCCATCTTGGAGTAGTTGAGGGAGAAACACAAGACGTGGGAGAAAATTTTACGGGGCCAATAATTTGGGAAGACCGAGACTCCATTATCCGAATACGTTAAGATTTAATTTTTCATTAATTACAGAAATATGTTATTTTGCATTATTTTACTTTGTGGGCCCGATACTAATTTTTCATTATTTTATTTCAGGGGATGGGGAGTGGCCCTGCGGGTAGTCCACCTAGGCTTGATGCTTATGTGACTGTTCAGACGAAGAAGGGGAAGTATAAGGAGGTGTTCCCGATTGTTGCGTCCACGATTATAAGTAATTAGACAGTTTGTTTTTTGTTGATTACGTTTTAATTTTTTTCTTTACTTATTTAACTAATCATGTGCTTTTTATCGTTTCAGGCAAAGCTTAAGGAAGTGCATGAGTTGCAGTCTGATGCTGACAAGGCATCTTTGTCCAGGGACGCACTCGGCTAAGTGCTTGTAATTGATCACAAAGGGAGTATAAGGGGGTGATCTTATGGGTGGCCAAATCTAGGATCATCGGATTGGAGACGAGCAATATCGGGTTGGCTCGAATGGTGGACTTGCATAATGAGAAGTTGTCCCGTATGGAGGCGATGGTCCAAGATATGTTCTCATTTATAAAGAGTTTGTTGGACGGAAAGCGTAAGGGGAAAGGGAAGGAGAAGGTGGTGGAGAAGGAGGTACATGAGGACGAGGACGTGGACGTCACCGCTTCATCACCGATACGTGCGGACTCTGTTGATCCAGTCCCCTATTTGCTCCTTTCGACCGACCTATGACGACACTTGGCTGGCCGAGCATGTTTATACAGGACATATTTGTAAGGACATTTTTGTCCATTATCAATTTATTATGTCGCACGCCGTTACACCGCTGAAGAAATTCAAGATTCATACATTCATAAACGGATCCGAATATCAAAAGAAGAAGAGGAATCAAAGTCTGACAGAACCGGACCGGTCCGCCTGGAATAAAAGAACCGATCCGATCAACCGGACCGGTCCGCCTCAGACCCGGACCGATCCGATTGCTGAAGGCCAGTATACCCCGGACCGCAAGGGAACCGATGAAGCCTGGAAAAGAACCGATCCGATCATCAACGGACCGATCCGCCTCAGAATAAAAGAACTGATCCGGTCAATCGAACCGATCCGCCTCAGACCCGGACCGGTCCGCCTGGGATAAACTTAAACAGATCGTGTTCAGATTTTTAAGGCCCGAGACTTCTTATTTAATCCCACTACGGGAAGTGGTTTTCTAAGACTCATACACACGATTTTCAGAGTACAGAATACTATAAGTCTTCACCTATTGAGCATCTAGACTCTAGGTATTTGATTCACACAAATTGCCAATCCTTTGTGAATCACTTTGCAACCTAGGAACGCACTTTTTCTGTTCACACCCTTGTGGAGAAGACCGTTCTTCTTCTCCATTACAGCCCTACTGGAAAGGGATAGTTCCAGCCGCCGACTACAGAATCCGGCACCCGAGGGCAATTCTTAGTCACTTGTATTTTCATTGTAATCCGAAATTGTACAGCCTACAATATTATAATGAAAATAAACGGTTTTACCCCTTTGGGGGATTTTTCCTCACAAGCATGTGTTTGAATGTTCTTGCTTAGATTATCATCTTATTCAATCACATATTGTTGCATGTTTAGGGTTTGTTTGGGTTAAAAGGTGTTTAATATATAATTTGCTCAGTTGAACGCAAGCACATACATTCTCAAATTGGTATCAGAGCAGGTTACGCTAATCTATCGCGTATTCCTATTTTCCGCAAAATTTTTCTAAGATATCAATTTTCTGAAAAAATTGATTTTTGAAAAAAGTGCGTGTTCAAATGGAGAAGTTATATAATAAAATGCCTGTTTTTGACGGGACAAATTATGCTTATTGGAAAGCCCGAATGAGGTCGGCTTTAAAAGACATCGATGAACGTGTCTGGATCTTAGTTGAAAGAGGGTGGACTCCTCCCTCCGTGACTGTTGATAATGTGATCAACTTGAAACCTGACACTTCTTGGACTAATGAAGAATTTAAATGGTCATCTTTTAATTCTAAGGGTCTAAGTGCTATTTCTGGGTCTGTCACACCTGATGAGTTCAAACGCATAATGACGTGCACCACGTCAAAAGAGGCATGGGATGTTTTACAACTCACCCATGAAGGAACTAATGCTGTGAAAGAATCTAAGTTGCAAAATTTGACAACTCAATTTGAAACCATCACCATGCATGAATCTGAATGCTTTGATGAATTTTATGCTAGACTTTCTGACATTGTGAATACTAGCTTTAATCTTGGTGAACATATTCCTAATGCTAGAGTTGTTAAAAAGATTCTTCGTTCTTTACCTAAGCGTTTTATCCCTAAAGTCACTGTGCTAAATTCTATGGGTAATTTAAATACGCTAAAATTGGAAGAACTTGTAGGAGATTTGCAAACTTATGAAATTGATATGTTCCCTAAAACTGCTAAATCTAAAGATAAGGGAATTGCACTTAAAGCCCAAGAGAGAAGGAGTGAGGGGTAGGGTAGAAAAATGGTAGAGTCGCCTAGAAAGAGAGAGACTGACACGTCAGATTCTGAGTGTGATTTTGACCTAGATGATTTGGCTCTTTTTGCAAAAAATTTCAAGAGGATTCTCAAATTTAAGAAAAATGGCAATTTTAAAGATAAAAAGAAATTTGAGAAAAATAAGTTTGAAAAGAAAAATGAAAAAGACTCCAAAAATCCTCCTAAGAAAGAAAGTGAGAGATGTTTTGAGTGCGATGGTAGGGGTCATAGAGCATTTGAGTGTGCCAATCGTCTGAATAGAGAGAAAAGGAAAGCTGTCCTTAATGCTACCCTTAGTGACGACAGTGAGGTCGAGTCGATGGATTCAGGAGATGAGTCACCGCATGAGTGTAACTTCACCGCATTCATGGCCAGTCAAGTGAGCACTCCTAGTTCTCTTCACGACGATGAAGATGATGCTTCACAGGGACACCTCGACAGTGAGATCGATGTGAGTGAGGAGGAGGATGACTCAAGTGAGAGAGAGAGTGATATTCAACGCGCATACGCTGAGTTATATTCTGAGTCATTTAAAACTAAAAAACGTAACAAAGCGCTAGTTCTTAAGATCACCGGCTTAAAGGAAGATTTAAGAAAGTCGAGAGAAAGATAGTCCTCCACCTTCACCGCCCTAAGAGAGAGAGAATCTGCCTGTGTCGAGAAAGAGAGGTTGTTTAGAGAAAGAGAGAGTGTTTTAGAGAAAGAGAGAGGGGACTTGACTAAACAAGTGGCTAGTCTTACGAATCAGCTCCATTCCTCCGTGGAGACTCGGAAGAAACTTGAAGCCCTTGTTGCCCAGCTGACTCATGATCTTGAGAAAGCACGGGAAGTCAAGGTACAAATCGAGGACAGATCTGGGAAGATGGGAAAGATGCTCCTCGGCCCCGCTTTAGGTTTTGGTGATCGGCATAGAATTGGATATGATGGTGCCTCCACGTCCCAAATTGCACCTGGACCAGCTCCTGAGTTTACTACAACTCCTAATGGTCACCGTCAAAAACCTCAAAGGAAAGTTCGACCAAGAAAAGCAAACCAAGGTCCGCCTTTGACTGTGCTCTTTTGTACTTATTGCAAAAGAAAAGGCCACCTTAGGGAGTCTTGCTATAGCATGGGTCGGAAACGACGTACTATTGCTCCACCACGTCATACTGATGAGTTTTCTAGTCTGAGAGAGCGAGTTGAGTTCTTAGCTGCCACGACCCAGAGTTTAATGGAAGAATTCCGACGAATGTCTTTGCCGTTAATAAATGCTTCTCACATTCCATCTAAAACCAACAACAACAAAGGAAAACAAAAGGTCAGCTCTGCTTGGGTACCTAAGAAAGATAAAAAGGCCTTTGTTGTTCATGTTTCTCTCAAAGCACATAATACCTCACAGTGGTACTTTGATAGTGGGTGCTCCAGACACATGACAGGTGATGCCTCATTTTTTACGACTCTTGAGGACTATCAGGATGGCAGAGTCACCTTTGGAGATGGGAGAAAGTCTAGCATTATAGGACGTGGTACTGTCGAGTTACCTGGATTTCCTAAGCTAGAAAATGTTTTGTACGTCAAAGATTTGAAAGAAAACCTTCTCAGCATTAGCCAGCTGTGTGACACTGACTTTGCAGTAAAGTTTGACCGGGACGCGTGTAAAGTCTATAATCAAGCCGGTAAACTTTTGATGCAAGGGGTGAGGACCAAGGATAATTGCTATGGGACTGAGCCCACGTCCTCACTTGTCTGCAACAGCACCACGATCACTCCTATGGATCCGTGGCATCAACATCTAGGTCACATGAACATTAGAGATCTAAATCGCTTAGCTAAAAAGGACCTAGTACGTGGCTTACCATCTCTTGGAAAGTCAACTTCGACCATTTGTGGACCTTGTCAGTTGGGAAAACAAATTCGTAGTCCTCATAGGAAGTTGCATTCCATTACCACTTCTCGTGTTCTTGAGTTGATTCACATGGATCTTATGGGTCCCACTCGTACTGAGAGTCTAGGTGGTAAGAGGTACATCCTCGTGATGGTAGATGATTTCTCCAGATACTCCATTGTAGGTTTTCTAAGAGAGAAATCCGATGCTGTAGAATTTTTAACGACCAAGTGCCGTGTCCTGCAAAATCAACATGGTGTCACTATTAATAGGATGCGTAGTGACAATGGAACTGAATTAACAGAAGCAAAGGTAGACCTTTACTGTGATATCCTAGGGATCAAACATGAGTTTTTTGCTGTGAGAACTCCTCAGCAAAATGGTATTGTTGAGAGAAAGAATAGAACGATCCAAGAGATGGCTAGATCTATGCTTCTAGGTCATAAAGTTTCTAGGAGATTTTGGGCAGAGGCAGTGTCTACTGCATGCCACACGGTGAATAGGGTTTATTTGCGTCCACACACACTTCAGACTCCTTATGAGTTGTGGACTGGCAAGAAGCCCAACCTGGCATATTTTCGTGTTTTTAGGAGTAAATGCTACATCCTACGGGATAGAGAGCAATTAGGAAAGTTTGACTCCCGGAGCGACGAGGGAATATTTCTAGGATATTCATCGAATAGCAGAGCGTACCGGGTGTTTAACCTGAAGAGCTCTAAGGTTATGGAATCAATAAATGTCACCGTGCAAGATGATGAACCTCCGACGGTTATTGATCCTAACCTTCAGTGTGAGGATGAGAATTGTTCTGACAGTGATTTACCTGATCCTCTCTCACACTCTGTGGACCCTACTCCTACGCTAGGGGACACACCTGCTTGGGTTCGCAAGAGTCATGACCCTTCTGCCATTATTGGTGATCCCACTCTATGGGTCAAGACTTGTGCTCAGCTAGAGAACGTTGTTCGCCATCTATTCTACACGTCCAAAGTCGAGCCCAAGAATCATAAAGAAGCACTCAAGGATGAACGCTGGATATCTGCTATGCAGGATGAGTTGCTTCAGTTTAAAAAGAATAATGTCTGGGAACTTATCTCCCGGCCTAGTGAGACTAATGTGATAGGTACCCGGTGGATTTTCAAGAACAAAATGGATGAAAATGGTACCATAATCAGAAATAAGGCTAGGTTGGTCGCTCAAGGCTACACACAGATAGAGGGTGTAAACTTTGGGGAGACATTTGCTCCTGTTGCGAGGCTTGAGTCCGTCCATCTTCTTCTCGCCATCGCATGTCATCTGCGCTTCAAGGTATATCAGATGGATGTCAAGAGTTCCTTTCTGAATGGCATTCTACAGGAGGAGGTTTATGTGGAACAACCAAAAGGGTTTGAAGACCCTCAGCACCCAGAGCACGTCTACTATCTAAGTAAAGCCTTGTATGGTTTGATGCAAGCACCCCGTGCTTGGTACGAGAGGCTTACTTCCTATCTCTTAGCCCGTGGCTTCAAGAGAGGGGGAGTTGATATGACGTTGTTCGTCAGGAGAGATGACGGTGCAATTTTGGTTGCCCAGGTCTATGTGGACGACATAGTCTTTGGATCCACATGCTCCCAGCATGCTCACCACTTTGAGGAGGAGATGAAAAGTGAGTTTGAGATGAGCATGGCTGGTGAGCTTACATTCTTCCTTGGTCTCCAGGTTCGTCAGCTAGAGGATGGGATGTTCATCTCCCAATCCAAGTATGCTAGAGACCTAGTGAAGAAATTTGGTTTAGACTCCGCTAAGCATGCACGTACACCTATGAGTACCACTACCAAGCTTAGTAAGGACACTTCAGGCAAGGACATAGAGCAAACCTTATATCGGAGTATGATAGGTAGTCTTCTCTACTTGACTGCCAGTCGTCCCGACATCGCCTTTAGTGTTGGAGTCTGTGCGCGATATCAGGCATCCCCTAAAGAGTCACACTTACTTTCTCTAAAACGTATTATTAAATACGTAAGTGGGACTCTCTCATACGGTATTTTGTATTCCTTTGATACCGATGACCGTTTGTCCACCTATTCGGATGCCGATTGGGCTGGGGATGTAGATGGTTGTAGGAGCACTTCTGGTGGGTGTTTCTATTTTGGTTCTGCTCTTGTCTCCTGGTTGAGCAAGAAGCAAAATTCCATCTCTTTGTCCACTACGGAGGCTGAGTACATAGCCGCCAGGAGTTGTTGCACACAACTCTTGTGGATGAAGCAAATATTGGAGGATTATGGGATTTTACAAGACACCATGATCATTTCTTGTGATAACACGAGCGCGATACACATATCCCGTAATCCCGTCCAGCATTTGCGCACAAAAAACATCAGGATACGTGAGCACTTTATTCGACAGTTAGTTGAGGAGAACACTGTATCCCTGAGTTTTGTTCCCACCGATCGTCAGTTAGCCGACATTTTCACGAAACCTTTAGATGCCCTTAGATTTGAGAGTCTTAGGAAGTCTTTGGGGATTTGTACAGTTGACTGAGGGGTTGGTCTATGTCTAGAATATGATGCTTTCTCATGTTCATATCATATGCTTCCTATTGCTAGTCTGTTTTATATGTACCATTGCTTAGTTGTACAACTTTTATTTATTCTTTTTGCTGTTTATATTTCTTTTGAAAAAATACAAAAAGATTTTCTTTTTTTTAGAAAAGCACAAAAAGATTTTATTTTGATAAAATTTTTGAAAAAGACCAAAAAGATTTTTTTTAAGCACCTTTTTTGGATGAGCATTTAAGATAGCCAAGTCACAACTTCATTCCATTTATCCATGTGACTGTTTGATAGAGATTTGAGAGGCTACTTCATTTCATCTATGTGCTTTACATTGGTTGGAGTCTCTGAGATGTAATTAGTGATATCTTCCTACATGTTTGACTCCTATATCCTTTACTGCACACATGCACGGCTATATTTGATTATTCCACTTGTCTATCTCATATTGGCTTGAGTGTTTCCATCTCAATTCTGTCTATACAATGTATAATATGCGATAAAACTTGACAAGATTGGAATGCATGTAAAAAATGTTTTAGGTGAGACTGTGTGTTTTTGTATGACGGGGAGGGGCTGCGAAAGGTAATCATCTATCCTTTGCGCAAAAGCCACAGTTAAAAAGGACCTAAAAAATGGAGGAATTTTAATATCCGAGGTCCAAAGAGGTTAAAAGAGCCCAAAAAAATTTAAAGGCAATAAAAAGCACTTCATGCCAAATATGGGCCACTTAGGTTTCACTTTCAATTCTCCAAAGTTTGAGAATTTAGAATGCCTCTATTCAAATATTATATCTGAGGGAGTTTGGTTGGAGAATCTTTAAACGGGTTTGCACTTCCTTGAAAGTCCTGAAAAAGCATAAAATCATTTTGGACGTTATTGGTGTGAAAATCACATTGAGCTTTGATTTGTTGATTTGATTAAGTCAATATCTTATATTGTCATTATTTTACACCAAAGGAAGTATTTGAGTTCATTCGCTAGGAATATCCAATATTCATCGTGCACATATGTCATGTTTGTATGCATTGATTTTCCTATCGAATTTAATCACACCACCTCATTTACGCTATCATTGACTTGGTTGGTTTGTGTTCATTCATGGTGTGATTTTATACTAGTGACACCCCACACTTGCTTATTTGATTTATTTCTCTCATTTGTCTATTTTGGGACATCATAAAAAGGGGGAGAATGAATTATCTTATTATGGGGGAGATTTGAAAATTGAGTTTGCTCATAAATTGGTATATATGTTTATCTCATTTCAAACTCGATATGTCACTTGGTATTTTGATTTTTCTCATGTGTGTAGGTACTACATGGATTATCATTGGATTCCACACCCTGATGAGAAAAGTGTTAAGATTCCTGAAGAATTGAAGAGCAAACGCTGTAGTCTTATTCAATTTTATCTTTCCAGTTTTGGGTTCATGGAAGGGTAGATTTGTATAGGCATTTTTAGTTGTTTTGTTAATTCGGATGTTTGTTTTTATGTATGTACCGGCATAGACATAGGGGGAGATTTGTAAGGACATTTTTGTCCATTATCAATTTATTATGTCGCATGCCGTTACACCGTTGAAGAAATTCAAGATTCATACATTCATCAACGGATCCGAATATCAAAAGAAGAAGAAGAGGAATCAAAGTCTGACAGAATCGGATCGGTCCGCCTGGAATAAAAGAACCGATCCGGTCAACCAGACCGGTCCGCCTCAGACCCGGACCGATCCGATTGCTGAAGGCCAGTATACCCCGGACCGCAAGCGAACCGATGAGGCCTGGAAAAGAACCGATCCGATCATCAACGGACCGATCTGCCTCAGAATAAAAGAACCGATCCGGTCAATCGGACCGATCCGCCTCAGACCCGGACCGGTCCGCCTGGGATAAACTTAAACAGATCGTGTTCAAATTTTTAAGGCCCGAGACTTCTTATTTAATCCCACTACGGGAAGTGGTTTTCTAAGACTCATACACACGATTTTTAGAGTACAGAATACTCTAAGTCTTCACCTATTGAGCATCTAGACTCTAGGTATTTGATTCACACAAATTGCCAATCCTTTGTGAATCACTTTGCAACCCAGGAACGCACTTTTGCTGTTCACACCCTTGTGGAGAAGACCGTTCTTCTTCTTTATTGCAGCCCTACTGGAAAGGGATAGTTCCAGCCGCCGACTACAGAATCTGACACCTGAGGGTAATTCTTAGTCACTTGTATTTTCATTGTAATCCGAAATTGTACAACCTACAATATTATAATGAAAATACATGGTTTTGCCCCTTTGGGGGATTTTTCCTCACAAACATGTGTTTGAATGTTCTTGCTTAGATTATCATCTTATTCAATCACATATTGTTGCATGTTTAGGGTTTGTTTGGGTTAAAAGGTGTTTAATATATAATTTGCTCAGTTGAACATAAGCACATACGTTCTCAATATTTGATGGCAAACGGATAAGGAGGGGGTTGAGGGACCCGAATCCCGTATAGGGTATGCTAGTTCATGGACGTGCCCTTCAAGACATCGAGGCCAGGGTGCTCGTCACACATGTGATACCTGGGAAGGAGAACTCCCCATTGTGGTTGCGTGAACAATGCGGCATGATGCAAATTCAAGGGTGTATCAATTAGTATATCGTGTGGCCTATCTACCTCCTCAAACCTACCCTGGACATCTAGTGACATTATTTGAATTGAATTGTTTTAAGTTGTTACATTTGAATTATATTTGGATTATATTGTGATGCATATTGTTTTGAATGTATATTTACATTATCTCTCTTTTATTTGGATATATGATGTTTGAACAGGTACAACATTGCTGTAACAGCTACAAATATACTGCTGGGCAGTGGCAGTGGCCATACTGCCCAACAGATTTATTTTCAATTCTTCCCAGAATTTTCACGATCATTGACCGTGATAATTTTTTTAAAATTCCACGAGTTTGTCACGGTCTTTAACCTTAACAAATATTATCAAGGTCAAAGACCATGATAAGTCTAATGAACTTCTCACAGTTAATGACTGTGACAAGTCCATGACAACAAAAGTTGTCACCCCCAAACTTATCACGATCATTGACCTTGGTAAGTTAGACTTTTCATCGTTAATGACCGTGATAATCTGGCAAATTTGGTGTAGTGTTGATGGGTGTTTCCTCCATAAGTTTCACTACTTCCTTTTCTACCTATTTTGCCTTTATGGGGATATTTGTTGAGCCTTTTGTACGATCGGCTTGAAGGCTAGATCTACATAGAGGGAATGACAGGCGACCATGAGATTAATCCTTGATATATCCTATGTCTCCCATGCAAATACATCTAGGTTGTGGTTCAGAAGGGTGATCAACTTCCCTCTCTCATAACTGATCAATGTTTTACGGATTAGGAACTTCCTCTTTAGTCGACTTTTATAAAAAATAACCTGCTATAACTTTTCAATGACCCTATCAACAGGGTGGATACCCATCTAGTCCACCCCTGTTTGGCCATGCTATAATTGCTATTTTGAAGGAGTAGCCCCCTCCAAGAAGGTCTCTGAAAGAACCTCTTTATATTTTTTCTTCTCCTGATAAGGCCTAATGGCAGCGATGTAGTATTTTTTAGCAATGGCTTGGTCTCCTCTTATCTCCATTATGCCCTCATTTATGACGCACTTGAGTTTTTAGTGGTAAGTTGAAGGGAAAGCTCTCATGGCATGAAGCCATCCTATGTCAAGAATGGTGTGATAGGGTGAATCAAGTTTTCCATCAGTAAATCAATGAGCTTTGAAATATTCCATATCCTTATTAGCAGGACCACCTTTCCAAATGGCATGATCATTTTTCTTACGAAGCTGACCAAAGCGACAATTTCTTCTTTCAAGTCAGACATTTTAACCTTGAGCTTATGGATGAGTCCGGGGTACATTAGCTCTGAGGAACTCCCTTGATCTACTAGTAACATGTCCACATACCAGTTTATAATCTTAAGAGTGATTACCAGCGCATCGTGGTTTGGGGTTCTTACCGCGACCAAATCTTCCTCTATAAACACAATGTGCTTGTTGTAATTCATTCCCTCTAGTCGCATGTGCTTATCAGCTTGGCTCTTGGTAGAATTTATTTAGAAGGCCTCTGTTACATCTATTACCTTCTTGAGTTCCCTCCAAACTTCATTTCCCTGGATTTTCTTGAGGTTGAATGCCCCATGTATTATCACCAACTCATGTCTCACCTCATCATCTAGGACGTTATCTAGTTTTTGGTCATCATGGGTGACGACCTGATCATACTTCTTGTCTATGTACACATTCAAATACCCCTCCTGAGATAATTATTCTAAGTGAGATTTTAGTGCCTTGTAGTTCTCTATCTTGTGTCCATTTTCCTTATGGAATACACATCGGAGCGTGTTGTTCCTCTTGTTCGGATCACCTCCAATCTTATTCGTTCACTTGAGAAATTATTAGCCTTTAATCTTCCCTAGGATCTTATAAATTAGTTCATGTTGATGTCTTGGAAAGCTTTGGATGAATCCTATTTTCCTTTGTTCTTGGCACCGTTTATCTTCTTGTTCCCCTTCTTAGGATTTTTCTCTTTGTCACTCCCTTTGTTCTCATTGGAGCGACCCATTTCTGTGTAGCTGGTATGGTTCACATCCTCCACTTTGGCGTACTTCTCAATACACGATATAAGATCGTCAATGGTATCAACCTCCTTCTTAATGAGATACTGGTGTAGTATGGAAGTAGGGGTAAATCGATTTTGAAAGATTCCATGGAAACTTGCTCCAAGAAGTCTTCCACTTCATTAAACACTTTCCAATAACGCTTGGTGTACTCATGCAGGGTATCTTATGGCTTATTCCTCATTGTGAGCAGTGAGTCCATTTTCTTTGGATGAGAGTTGCTAGTTATAAAGCGAGTAGTGAAGGCCTGGGTGAAGGCCTTAAAAATCTTAATAGATCTGTGAGGCAGCTTCTCGAACCATTTTTGTGCGACATCGCCTAAGATGGAAGGGAAAATACAACACATCAGAGCATCGTTGTGACTCAATAAAGACATGGTCTATCTGTATAAACAAATATGATTTATAGGGTCTAGTTTGCCATCATAGATCTTGAACCTGTGTGTTGTAAATTTTTTGGGGGTTCCTCCTCCTCAATTCCCTTGAAATGAGACTTCATCTGTATAATTAGATCTCTCCTTGCTAGCTCTTTTGTGGATTTGTCTCCTCGATAAGCTGGGTGCTGGTCCATTTCTCTCCTGACCAAACTCCTTATGTCATCCCCATGGCACTCATTTTCTTGGTGGTGCCACCCTATGTAATGTCCATATTATAAACGCTTTTAGTTATGCATTGTGCTCCTTCCTTGGTTGCAAGTCTTGCTCGCGTAAGGGCAAGGAATCTGACCACGGTGTTTTTAGTTTTCTTGGCAGTGTTCTCTCTCCATTTTTTCTAGTCGCCACTGGAGGTGAGAATTACCCTTAATCTGGAGGCGAGTTTCCTCCTCCTGTTGGTGAAGCGCCCATGACTTCCCCTGAAGAGCTATTGCCCTGGAAAAAAATCTTAGGTTCCCATCTATGGGGACTTGATACTTGACCATAAGTTGAGCTAGGTCAGCTTGCAAGTCTCTTGGTTGGGGTGCACTATTTGGGTGGTGAAACATCTCAGCTATTCTTTTGTATGTATTGCTTTTTTAGAAAGAAAATCATTTCCCATAAACGGCTCCAATTATGAGTGCAATTAATCAAAGTTAATGAATTCTAGAAAGCAATCAATAATATAACATGGAAATGTCACATAACATACAAATATACGAGGTTCGGTAAATTTTCTACGTCCACGGAGAGGTCACTGAATTTTTATTAGTATCTCTCACTGTTCAAAAAATATATCCCTCTTGGCCCTGGGGTGTGGGCTATATTTATAGTCTTGTAAAACTAAAGAAGTTGAGTTGTCCAAGGAACTCACTTGGCTTGTTATTGGCTCATGTGGTGATTCCCAATGCAAAAATCTCCAGCCCTATCTCTTCTTCACCATTGTTTAGCCTCACTCCACCATCACGAAGGCAACATCTTGCCTATATTAGTCTCAAAAAATTTAATCTTCATTGGATCTAAAATAGAATAATCCATGTATGGAAGCAACCAGATTGCACCGAAATGGGATATATTCACTACACATGATGACTACAAAATACGTTTGTGGGATATATGACCTAAAGAGAATTTTATAACAAAGAAATTCATAACCCTAGCTCAAAAAAGGTCATTATTCCCAAATGTAAGGAATAGTATCTATCAACATTGTAAAAGAGTAGTTATCTTGGTTGGGTGTTTAAATATAAACGGAGGTGTAACCTGTATAAATGATAATAAAAATAATGGTAAAAGCACTCTCCATGATAATGAATTAGCTCATGTGTATAACTCAATAGCAGATAATCCATACAAGTATTTGGAAATAAATGAAAATATCTAAAGAAACTAGCTACAGTGAGAGAAAAGCAATAACTCTAGATACACATTAACTGAGCAGCTCAAACACTAAGGTATAAAAGAATAATGGTCATAACATAATGAACTTTAGGTTCTTGGTAAATACTTTGACAAAATAATTAATGGTGAAGGATAAAAGCTCTGATTTTCAATAACTAATAACTTGCCTTTTGTGTATATGTCATTTTTGCAAGACTCGTCAATCAAAAATCTATCTTGACCTACAAAATATACTAAAACATGTATATGACAAATAAGGGGTGTCAATCCAACTTCTCAATGAGGCCAAGAGAAAAACGAAGATAAGTATGATTTTAAAAATATAGTTTTCAGGGGATAATTAATCTAATTAACTAAATGGGGGAGAAATTTAAACTAAACTAGAAAAATAAATATGCTAAGTGAGTGAAATGTGAGAAAAACAAGTTTTCAGATGGTTTAATTATTTATTTTAATTAAGTGACTTTTAATTTTAAAATAATCCACGATTTATTTAAACCCAAATTGACTCTCGTAACAAAACTGATAAAAATAAATCTTTTTTTTATAAAATTAATTTTAGACTTTCCCAAAAATCATTTAAATAAAACTAAAACTTTTCTAATGAACTACCTGCCATGGATTATATATTAAAATTATCTTAACCATTTAAAAAATAGTTTTAGAGTTAGAAATTTCTAAAATAGTATTTAACTTAAAAAAATCCTATCTCTAGTTTGATTCTTAAGAAAATAATGTAATAAAAGTTTCGAGTTCTTTCTCAATGACAAGATCACCCCATTTCTCATGGGAGGGGAATTTTTTTATACATTAAAAATAAATTACCTTCTCTCGAAGCATGACTAGAACGCAATTCTTTCTCTCAAAATGCATTTTAATATGCAAAAGTTCAATAATTATTTTCAAAGGAGCATAATAAAGTAAGAAATTACAAAAACCAAAATAAATAAAACAAAATAGTGGAGACTTCATTTCTCTCCTTGAATGGGAGATTAACCTTCCATATAGGTAAAATCACACAAAAAATGTGAAAATAATTCCATACAAAGTCTTGTAGAAATGCAAAAATAAAGAAAATAAACCAAGTCTTCTTGCATATACTTTTAAATATTTACAAAAACGCACCTCAGAAATATAAGTTACATCAACAATATTATGAAATTTAATTATTTAACTCACAATTTATCTTTCACAAAATATTTTTCCTCACTCAACTAATAAAACACATAAAAGAACTAACCAAAAAATTAACACTATACTACTCTTGATATTACACTACAAAACTAATCCTAAAATAACAAAGAGAGAGTTGTCTAAACCTTTCATGTTCGAAATCCCCTTGAATGGTCTTGCCCCTCTTATATATATGAATCACTGGGGGCACAAAATAAGGGGAAGTAGTGAAAGGTTTTACAGGGTTTGTCAGGAGTGGTATTATTTTAGTTAAAAAAAGAGAATGGGACAATTAGGATGTTTATGGGTAGGCCCGTGTTTCGGCCGAATCAGATCGAAAAATGCCTCTTTGAAAAAACTTCCAGTTTTTTCAAAAATAAAATAATTATTCCGATTTCCGATCCAATTTTTTCAAAAAATAAAAAAATTCCAAATTTGGAAAAATCGAAAAATCATAAAAAATTAGAAATTCACAAAATATATTAAAAATCCAGAAATTTCGGATATTCCAAAATTTCAAAAAAAAAATTCCGATATTCGATTACTTAAAATTCTCATTTTAAATAAACAAAGAAAATGGTTTAACCTAACATGTAAATATGTGAGGATTTGGCCCATTTTTTCATCTGTGTAGAAATTAGGAGGATACTCTCCTTTTATAGATCACACTTTAGAGCCCTCTCCCTCTACCAACCGATAAGGGATATGAGAAACATGCAAAAAATCATAAATCGAAAAAAAATTCCGAATAAATCGAAAATAATTCAAAAAAATCGGATCAAGATAGTTTCAAAATGTCGGGTCGAAAAATCGAAAATGAAAAATTCAATTTTTTTTGGGATTTTCGATTCAATTTTTTCAAAAAAATTGGAAATCTGAAAATTGAAAATCGACAAACTAAAATTTCATTCCAAATTTGAAAAAATCGGATCGAAAATTGGAAAAATCGAAAGTTCGAAAAAAAATACAACCCTATTTTATGGGTTTGAATGGGTGTGGTTCTCAAATTGGTTTATTTGGATACACACACACACACACACACACACACACATATATATATATATATATATAAAGTAGCATGATGTTTTCACTATTCATAAGTTTATAAGACAATTAACGATTCGGATGAAAGCCAACTAGGCACGAAATGAAGGGTTGAGATTAGTTTGTACCTAACACTTACTCCCCAGATCCAAACCCGCTATCTCAGATTGTGGCCTCCCTCTTCTCACTCATCCGCTCCCCAAGCTCCCACCCTCACAATCTCCCTCTCTTTCTTTCTTCCATTGTTCCATACTCCATCTGGTGACTCATGACTCCATCCATATAGCTTCATGATACATCGACACCATAACCAATATCTCTCATGCTTTCACTCATGTGGTATGATTTTTTGGTATGCTTTTTCTTTCAGATGTGTTTTAGTTTTATGTCTTAGAGAACAAACCCTACTCTTACTCTTTGTTTCTGAACGTTTTTACAGATCTAGCTCAATACATATATTTTGTAGATCAATCCACAATTTCAGGTAGACTATTTGTTCTCTCTTCCTATATTTTCTTTGTAATTTTTTGCATCTCATTTTGTTAGTGTTGTAGTTTTAAATATTTTGAATTTATATTGGAAAATTTTATGAATTTTTAGGGTTTTTATATTCATTCTTGAGCATTTTTTTACCGATCTAGCAACTAATATGACTTCATATTTTACGGGTCTAGCAATATTTTGGATGCATTTTTGGGGTTTAAAATTTTAGTTTCACGTATGGGGATGCATTTTTATTGAAGGCCCTATATAGAGCACACCTAGGATTTGTTTTTCGTGCTTTAGCTATATAGGACTTCATCTAGTTGGACTAGAATTTTGACAAAATATTTTTGTAATTTAGGATTGGGTGTCCCCATATCGACTTCAAGCTCTCTTTGTCCATCTACATCAAATGTGCACTCCAATCAGTCCGCCATCTCAGAAAAAGGTAATCTTATGGCTCATAGGAATTTTTTTATCACGTAGGACACAACACCACGTTGCATTTTGCATTTTTATCATATCTTATGATAATATATTTTGTTTCGTCATTTTAAAGTTTTTTTTGAGTTCAATATTTTAATTTGAAGTTTTTATAAAAATAAATATTTTTGTGAAAATAAAATTTTGACACAAAATATTTCTTTTAATAAAATTTTCGGAATAAAATATTTGAAGTTAAAAATATTTTTTTTGATTTATTATATTGCATGTGCGTGTTATATATATTTACAGTTTATATATATATTTTTATGCGTGTGTACCCATGTGTATATATATATATGTTTATATATTTGTATGCGTATATATGCTCTTGATTATGTATGCGTGTGTTTATATATATATATATATATATATATATATATATATATATATATATATATATATGTTAATATATATGTATGTATGATATATTATATATGTATATGATGTTATATGTTTGTATGTTTGCATGTGCTAGTCTTGTTAGTGCAACTTTTTGCTTTTTGACCCATGCAATTCTATTATCATATCTGATGGTTTGTCTTCCCTAGTGGACGAATTGTCCCATCTCTGTACCTAAGGAGATTTATTTACAATAAAGATATTTGTTGCCTTTATATATGCTTTAGCTGTTGATGTACACCTGTCCATGATTGAACTTTACCGGCGTGATTTTTACTGTCCAAGACTTGAGCAGGTCTGTTAAAAGCATGTCCCTTAGCTAATGCCTTGTATTAAACTAATGTGTTATAGCTGGTGCCGAACTGAGCTTATTGCCTTACGTGTCCCTCATATATTGGTATATATTGCATGCGATTTTGACCGTGTCAGGCCTTAGCTGTAGGCTATGCGTGTTCCCCTATGCGGATATCTTTACCGCCCCTTGGTTCGTCAGTTTACCGCCCCTTGTTTTTTTCTGCACACGGTTTTCTTGTTAAACCAACTGGTATTTTCAAAAACGACGTCGCGGAATATTTTTCAGAAACTATTTTTTGAAAACGACGTCGGTATCATTTTAGTTTTAAAAACGCAGAATTTTTTTTTAAAAACGACGCCGTGTATTTTTATTATAACGGTAATATTTTGGAGCGTTGTTGTTACGCAGTTCAATACAGCTGGCTTTGCAATCTGATCAAAACGACTGTGTTTTAATAAACGTTTTGTTTATTAGTCTATTAGTTTGTTACAACTTGCTCAACACGTGTCACAATTTTAACACACCACTTCGTGTTTCTTTGTGAGCCCTTAGATCTATTTTTATTAGTGGCTGGTGTGTATTCTTTGTCAATCCGTGTGAACCTTTTTACACCTATCAGCACACACTTGTGCACTCTATAAATAGAGACACTGTGTCTTCATTTTTTCAACCCGAGAAAATTCGTTTTTGAGCATAAATTCTGCCAAAATTTATTCTGAGAGAGAGAGACTAAACACCAGTATTTTCAGAGAAATCTTGTGTGTATTCTTTACAAAACATTGCTGAGTCTTCCAAGTCATTTTGTGGATTCAAGAATGGAAGGTTTTTAATCTCTGAAATTCTGTATTTCCAAATCAATTGATTTTTCATTCTGAAAAATCGTTTTGTAAGTCTCTCTATTATTGTTCTTGTTTTCTTGTAATTTCAGATTTGTTATGTGCTAGATCTAAAGTGTTTGTGTTAGTATTGTGCTGGAATATATTTTATAAACACTACACACACTAGAACTGGTAGTGCTCTTATTTCATTTAAAACACTTTGTTTTAAATTGATTGTTTGGAAATCTGATTTACACTAAAGTACAATTGATTCTAGGTTTAGAGATTTAAACCTAATAGAGTTGTGAACCGGAACAGAACTACCTAATACTGGAAATATGACCTTGGACTAAACATATTTGTACCTGTATACTTGACCAAGGACTTGGACTGTAAACAAGAACATATTGGACCTAATCAAGAACCTGATTGCTTGATTGTTTAAGTGATTTTCTGAAATTGTTTGCATCTCATATCACTCACATATCACTCACGTTGTATTCACGTAGACACATCTTGGTTTGTGTAATATCTGAACAAGTCTAGTGTTCGAGATTTAAAGAAAGAGAAAATAAGTTTTTCAAAGGTGTATTCAAAGTCAAACTGATTTGATTTGAATAGCACAAGACTTGCAAAGATATAGGTGAAATATATTCTGTTGCATCACACACACTTCACTAGAAAGTAAATAATAGGCACTGAGCCAACCTGCGCTTAAAGAAGTTAGAGGGGAGGCGTGGAAGTGAAAAACGCAAAAACAAGTGGGAACAAGTTAAAGAGAGAATAGAATAAGCAACCAGGGTAGAGACTTGGTCGTGTGGGGTAATAGCTAGATCATTCTTCTTTAATTGTTAAGTTTGTTGTTTGTAACTCGTTCCTGTTGTTTTATTGTTTTAGTGGAAGTAGTTTAGGTAACTCCTAGAGGAGTTCGTCGTTTTTCCCGGGGAAGGGTTTTTGCGACGTTAAATAAATACCGTGTGTTGTACATTTATTGCATTTCACCTCATACGAAAAGGTAGGACTAAATAATTAGAAACTCGCCTAAAAAATGAATCTGTTTTGGACTTTAATTAACTTTGAAAATTAAAATTATTTTCATAAAAGTTAATCAGATTAAGTAAAAGTTTAATTTGGTCCCTCTTGGCATCATTCATATAAACTCGTAGGTTTAAGGTGTTTACTCAACAATAGTTTACTTCCGCATATAAAGTCTTTGCGCACTGACCCGCATTTTCGGGGTCACCTCAAGTCGTATCAGAGCTAGACTTTTAAAGATCATTTTCAAAACTTTTGTTTAACACTTTTTATCTTGTTTTAATGGATGATTCAAGTCAATTACTTAGGCTTGGTAATTTTATTCGACCTCCTGTTTCTGATGAATCAAACTGTGTGGCATTATTTGGAAAAGTTTATGATTGTTGTGGAGATGTGTACTTAGCAGGAATGACTGATTCTGAATATGATTCTCATTCTGAATTCGAATCTGATGAAGTGCTTGATTTAATTGATGCTGCTAAATCTTTATTAGCTAGTCAACCTTCTATGGTTGAAATAACTGCTCCGTTTGATGCTAAACGTGCCTTGTGTGATACTGAATTTGATGATAGCAACAATTCACACACGAACACTAATGAGCATGAAAATTTTGTTGGCTATGATGATTACTCGGAATTGTATGTAAGGACTTTGCAGAATAGACAAGAATTATCGAATTTGGTTAAAATGCTTAGTGAGACCTTAGAGAACCAATATAAGATTGTTCAACTAAATTCCATTGAAATGAACAATGTCAAAACTGATTTTGAAAAACAATCACTTGATTTTAAAATTCAGATTACGACTTTAAATGAAAATTTATCTTCTCTTGAAGAAGAATATAATGAAGCACTTTTGCAAGTTGAAAAATCCAAACAAGTTTGTGAAACAGCTTTCAAAATGTGTCGTAGTCGTGATATAACATGTTTTGACCTTGACAAATTGCTTGCTGAACAACGATATAAGGGTGATACTAGAGGGTTTGGTTATGATGGTCCTATTTCAAAGACTGTTGATTTTACTAAACCAGTCCCCTTTGTAAAAGCCCAAGAAGAAATGGCTCTTCCGTTGTAAAGTAAGTTGTCTGAAAAGGATAAAGGAAAACAAGTTTTAATTGAAAGTGATTTTGAAAATGACATTGATACTTTCATTGAAAACTTTGTTGAGGCGTATACATCTAAATATTGCCCTCCAGCCAAGAGACTCTATAGACCTCCTAAACCATTTATTCGTAATGAATCTTTCGAGCATGTAGAGGAAAAGCACTACCAATCTGATCTACCTACTTCTAGTAAGTTCTGTACTAGGTGTGATGTTTTTGGTCACCAAAATTGGGAATGCCTTGGTAATTGCAAGAAAGGTACTCATTTTAAAAGTCATAACCCTAATGTGAAGCGATTTACAAATTTTCCTAGGCAGCGCACTAATACTAATTGGAATCATTCCTTCAATAAGTCTAGGCCTCATGTTAACAAGAACAGATTTTCGAAAAATAAATTTTATCCTAAATTTCAAGTGGCACAAAAACCTTTGAAAACTTTGCCTATTTGGATTAGGACTTGTGATTTGAGACCTCAAATGGATTTTTTAAAATCGAAGAAATGCCCAACTAATGTATGTGACGCTTGCGAGAGTAAGAAAATCATTAAGTTTCCTCACGAGAAGGTCAAGGACTTGAACACCACCACACCCTTAGATTTGTTCAATGATGGGGGAGGTGAGTTTTATCAAAATGAAGTTACCATGTATTGCGATGCTAATAGATATTCGTACCAGTTTTATGCTCCAAAAACGCTTAAACAATTTGGATCATTCCTTCTATTGCATGTGTTTTTTAGCTTGCTGATATGGTTTATATACCTTAAGATAACTCTTGTTTTGAAGTAACTTCAACATTTGATTGGAAAGATTGTACTTGACTGTTTTGTTTGTGTTTAAACTGCATACTTTGATTACTAGATCTCCGAGGTTTTAGGATAAAGGTATCTACTAATAACCGGTATCTCTTAAAGCCATGTGTAATGTAGGAGACGTTTTTTTTTTTGCAGATTATGAACACTTATTTTTTTTTTTCCATTGTCTAATTTAGACAAAATGGGGGAGAATTGAGTACATATTCTAGTCTTCTGTTGTTGATATTTTTCATGCATATCATGTCTTATAATTTCATGCACATTTAATTCTGTCTTTTTAATATTTTGGTAGAACAAATGCTACTAACTTGATTTCTTGGCAGAAAGTGTATTTATGTTTTGCAGGTTTCTTAACCGTGCATCCGATCGAGTTGTGTCTTTTCTTTTCTAGGATGGGTGGGTAGTTAGATACTCTTTTGTATAGGACATATTAGGAATTATTTTTCCTTAGTATATCATTTGATGTACTCAAGGGTTTTGTCAAAATTAGTCCAATGGGGGAGTTTGAAGGCCCTATATAGAGCACACCTAGGATTTGTTTTTCGTGCTTTAGCTATATAGGACTTCATCTAGTTGGACTAGAATTTTGACAAAATATTTTTGTAATATAGGATTGGGTGTCCCCATATCGACTTCAAGCTCTCTTTGTCCATCTACATCAAATGTGAACTCCGATCAGTCCGCCATCTCAGAAAAAGGTAATCTTATGGCTCATAGGAATTTTTTTATCACGTAGGACACAACACCACGTTGCATTTTGCATTTTTATCATATCTTATGATAATATATTTTGTTTCGTCATTTTAAAGTTTTTTTTGAGTTCAATATTTTAATTTGAAGTTTTTATAAAAATAAATATTTTTGTGAAAATAAAATTTTGACACAAAATATTTCTTTTAATAAAATTTTCGGAATAAAATATTTGAAGTTAAAAATATTTTTTTTGATTTATTATATTGCATGTGCGTGTTATATATATTTACAGTTTATATATATATTTTTATGCGTGTGTACCCATGTGTATATATATATATGTTTATATATTTGTATGCGTATATATGCTCTTGATTATGTATGCGTGTGTTTATATATATATATATATATATGTTAATATATATGTATGTATGATATATTATATATGTATATGATGTTATATGTTTGTATGTTTGCATGTGCTAGTCTTGTTAGTGCAACTTTTTGCTTTTTGACCCATGCAATTCTATTATCATATCTGATGGTTTGTCTTCCCTAGTGGACGAATTGTCCCATCTCTGTACCTAAGGAGATTTATTTACAATAAAGATATTTGTTGCCTTTATATATGCTTTAGCTGTTGATGTACACCTGTCCATGATTGAACTTTACCGGCGTGATTTTTACTGTCCAAGACTTGAGCAGGTCTGTTAAAAGCATGTCCCTTAGCTAATGCCTTGTATTAAACTAATGTGTTATAGCTGGTGCCGAACTGAGCTTATTGCCTTACGTGTCCCTCATATATTGGTATATATTGCATGCGATTTTGACCGTGTCAGGCCTTAGCTGTAGGCTATGCGTGTTCCCCTATGCGGATATCTTTACCGCCCCTTGGTTCGTCAGTTTACCGCCCCTTGTTTTTTTCTGCACACGGTTTTCTTGTTAAACCAACTGGTATTTTCAAAAACGACGTCGCGGAATATTTTTCAGAAACTATTTTTTGAAAACGACGTCGGTATCATTTTAGTTTTAAAAACGCAGATTTTTTTTTTAAAAACGACGCCGTGTATTTTTATTATAACGGTAATATTTTGGAGCGTTGTTGTTACGCAGTTCAATACAGCTGGCTTTGCAATCTGATCAAAACGATTGTGTTTTAATAAACGTTTTGTTTATTAGTCTGTTAGTTTGTTACAATTTGCTCAACACGTGTCACAATTTTAACACACCACTTCGTGTTTCTTTGTGAGCCCTTAGATCTATTTTTATCAGTGGCTGGTGTGTATTCTTTGTCAATCCGTGTGAACCTTTTTACACCTATCAGCACACACTTGTGCACTCTATAAATAGAGACACTGTGTCTTCATTTTTTCAACCCGAGAAAATTCGTTTTTGAGCATAAATTCTGCCAAAATTTATTCTGAGAGAGAGAGACTAAACACCAGTATTTTCAGAGAAATCTTGTGTGTATTCTTTATAAAACATTGCTGAGTCTTCCAAGTCATTTTGTGGATTCAAGAATGGAAGGTTTTTAATCTCTGAAATTCTGCATTTCCAAATCAATTGATTTTTCATTCTGAAAAATCGTTTTGTAAGTCTCTCTATTATTGTTCTTGTTTTCTTGTAATTTCAGATTTGTTATGTGCTAGATCTAAAGTGTTTGTGTTAGTATTGTGCTGGAATATATTTTATAAACACTACACACACTAGAACTGGTAGTGCTCTTATTTCATTTAAAACACTTTGTTTTAAATTGATTGTTTGGAAATCTGATTTACACTAAAGTACAATTGATTCTAGGTTTAGAGATTTAAACCTAATAGAGTTGTGAACCGGAACAGAACTACCTAATACTGGAAATATGACCTTGGACTAAACATATTTGTACCTGTATACTTGACCAAGGACTTGGACTGTAAACAAGAACATATTGGACCTAATCAAGAACCTGATTGCTTGATTGTTTAAGTGATTTTCTGAAATTGTTTGCATCTCATATCACTCACATATCACTCACGTTGTATTCACGTAGACACATCTTGGTTTGTGTAATATCTGAACAAGTCTAGTGTTCGAGATTTAAAGAAAGAGAAAAGAAGTTTTTCAAAGGTGTATTCAAAGTCAAACTGATTTGATTTGAATAGCACAAGACTTGCAAAGATATAGGTGAAATATATTCTGTTGCATCACACACACTTCACTAGAAAGTAAATAATAGGCACTGAGCCAACCTGCGCTTAAAGAAGTTAGAGGGGAGGCGTGGAAGTGAAGAACGCAAAAACAAGTGGGAACAAGTTAAAGAGAGAATAGAATAAGCAACCAGGGTAGAGACTTGGTCGTGTGGGGTAATAGCTAGATCATTCTTCTTTAATTGTTAAGTTTGTTGTTTGTAACTCGTTCCTGTTGTTTTATTGTTTTAGTGGAAGTAGTTTAGGTAACTCCTAGAGGAGTTCGTCGTTTTTCCCGGGGAAGGGTTTTTGCGACGTTAAATAAATACCGTGTGTTGTACATTTATTGCATTTCACCTCATACGAAAAGGTAGGACTAAATAATTAGAAACTCGCCTAAAAATTGAATCTGTTTTGGACTTTAATTAACTTTGAAAATTAAAATTATTTTCATAAAAGTTAATCAGATTAAGTAAAAGTTTAATTTGGTCCCTCTTGGCATCATTCATATAAACTCGTAGGTTTAAGGTGTTTACTCAACAATAGTTTACTTCCGCATATAAAGTCTTTGCGCACTGGCCCGCATTTTCGGGGTCACCTCATTTATTTCATGA
Organism: Sambucus nigra; assembly: GCA_949130495.1. Taxonomy (NCBI): domain Eukaryota; kingdom Viridiplantae; phylum Streptophyta; class Magnoliopsida; order Dipsacales; family Adoxaceae; genus Sambucus; species Sambucus nigra. The sequence continues at coordinate 556,237,271 of OX422212.1, read as the reverse complement.
TCTAAATGTTTTTCATATCTAACACGTTTTTCATATTTGGGGTTTAATATTGAATGTGTTTGGTTCTCATTCTCTCTAATAGTACTGATAATATTGTGTTTCTTTTATGCAGATGTAATATGTTTTTTTTTATCTCACCATAGAAAAGGTACTTTCTCTCTACATTTTATTTTTTTAAGGATTAATATTTTTTCTTTTGTTTTTCATTTTGGTTTGTGGGGTTTCTTTATCAAAATGATTTCTTGGTACAAATGATGGTTGATTGTACTAATTTAGACTTTATATTTTGTTTTTCGGCTTCACGATATCTGAAGTATACACTCTTTGTTTTTTGGGTTGATATTTTGTTTTATTCATATTCAAATAGATTTTTAGGGTTTATGTCTACTTTTTTGTTAGTTATTTGATGTCTCGATAGGCTGCTGAAATGGGTCTTCATTTGGGGTGATTGTTTAAACACTCTCTCTCTTCTGTAAATATATGGCATAATGATCTTTTTCTATGTTGGTGCTTTGGCACCTATATATTCTCTGTTTTCATCTATTTTCTATTCATGAATAGAGCATTCCCGGTTTGGTTGAATTTCGTGCCTGGAATTAAAGTTGCGAGCTGATAATGAACCATTCAAGCTTTTCACCCTGCTCTGTTCTTATTATTAATTTTAATTTTCTGGCTCAATACATGTATATAATGTTTTGAAAGTCATATAATTTAGGCAAAAATGAAGCAATTTACGGCCAAGATTGTGGACTTGATGAAGCAAGAAAATCTCTTAGTTTATTGATATAGAGAATCATTAAATCTCTTGGTTTATTAAAAGTTATCTAATTTTCAAAGTTTGATGTAGAGAATCATGATGTATACTTTCTTTTAACATCGTTTTGTTCAGATTGTAATGCACTTTATCTTGGTTTATTGATCATTTATAAATGAATCCTTTGGTTATCTCCTTGCTTTACAGTTGGATTATCAAGTATTCACACGCGTATCTCATTTGATAATTACTTATACATTCACTCCTTGATTTTTAGGATCTAGTACTGTGGATTTTGGTTTAGGTATGTAAGCAAGGTAAGAGTTGTGTTTCAAGTCCTAATGCATGTTTTAAGTCACTCAAGCGGTTATAAGTTTATCAAATTCTAAATTGAGTCATCTACTTTTTTTTTATCCTTTCAAAATTGCGATGTAAACCATTATACGTGTGGTGTTTATCGTATGTGTATTATATTATGATGTAAACCATTCATGGTACTTGAGTTTCAAATCGTGTAAGTTGTGTTTCCTAAATTACTGTTGATATCAATTTCTTATATTCATTAACAAAGACCCTCTCCATTATTGTTTAGGTATTATTATCAAGCATGATTGGAGATATATATGTTGGAGATTGATCTGCTCAAGGTAGTCCTGAATTTTTTACTACATCTTAGAACTAATTACCTACTCATTGACATTGAAAATATATTTTTTTAATAAAATGTTTGTTTGAATTAAGAAGCGTGAAAAACTATGAAGTGAAGGTATCCTATTTTTTGTATTTGAGAATTCTCATTGGACTAACCCATCCCCTGTTCTTGAAAATGCAAACCATAGCACTAAAATCTCTTCTACTATTTTCATTCTCATGTTTCAGTGTTCCAACTTTTACTAATGGGACAAAATGATCTCAATCACATGGTATGTTTGATCACCAGATTTAAGTTAGATGCTTAAACTTTCATACCATTTGTTTTAGTTTGATTTAAGTTACATAATAAAACTTTCATACCATGCTCAAACATTGTTACAATCCCAATTAAATTAGCATGTAATTAGTCCTATAACTTTGACCATTGTTTTCAAAGATATTATTTATGATATTAGTTGTATATGAGAAGGAGCATATTGATGTTGCAGTTCTTCTAGACAATGAAACTATTTAAGATTGTCTATACTACTTTTCCAGATATGTAGCTTTCATATTCTAATTATTTTGATATTTTAAAGTAGATAGGTTCTTGCGAACCTTGATTTGAATTTCAAATTTGAGGTTCTTTGTGTTTCAAATGAATTTTATGTAAATGAATTTTTATGCAAATGAATTTCACAATCCACTAGCTGCAGAATATGTTTATCAGAAGAGGGTAAAGCTATGAGAGGATGGATGTGACACCCCGCCTAATTAAATACCGGGTGATTAGTCCTTTATTGAATTAAAATCAAGGTGAACGGTTGGTTCATTCTTAGCATCACTGTCGCAAAATAAAATTTTCCAATTTAAACACCCTAAATAATTAAGCTAAGTGTCAAAACAATTTTATAACCTTATTTCCATTTTATTACATCTGAATATGAAACCTTTTTAAATAACCAACAATTTAAGAACTCTGACATACTAAAGATGGATAATAACACACAAGAATTATATTCATCCATATAAATCAAACCCGTTTAAACTATAAATAAAACCATCCGGACAGTAATTAAATCCCAAAGAGTACCAACTAATGGAAATATAAAGGAACGTAAATTTCTGACAAAAATCCAAACTGAATAGAGAAACGGGCGACACATGCCCAAAATAATAAGATCTAAAAGTAGGAGTAGAATCCACAATGAGATCTTCTAAGCAATGGCCTGCAACTCCCACATAAGCAGCAGCGCGTCCGATCCAAAGAACCTAAGCATGACACCTTTGTGGCTGGGCACCTGTATTATACACATATGTATACAAGAGAAAAGAAATAACAACCTTCTAATCAAATTCGAACGTGCTACTGTAATCGCACACATATATATGGATCATCCTTCTTCACGCAATGCTTAATCCACTCTACCACTTCCACCTCGTTATGTTAGTTCCATAAACATATATTCCACACGTATATTCTCACATCCCTACAACTCAGACGATTGTATCATCACCTAACCAGGATGCCCACATTCTGTAGCACCCCGCCCACCCGGGAAGAGCGAACGGTGTGCTACTCATCGATAAAACTAGCCAAATTCATCAAAATACTAGGTATAGAGCATTTACATCGCACAATAACAAAAGAGAAAACACTAATCTCAAATTTCTTCAAATAAGCACAATAATCCCCCCGAATAAATACAATAACTAAAATAAATTACCAATGCTCTATACATTAAAATAAATACAAGTCATCTCTCTTGTATTAAGAATTCTTCCTAGATAATCCATGCTAAAAATCATCCCATTTCTTTATTTCCCTTGTGCTCAGAACGCGGTTACAACACTTGGGTATTCTCAATCACCCCTAGAAATCGCAATTTTAAATTCCCCTGATCATCGTTCCATCCTTCAACTCGTAGTGATAAAACAAAACTTTCAATGCTTCCTTACCACACCACTAGCTCCACTGGCCTTAAATCATAATATAAATCCCAACTTATATATATAATTACCTTCTCCTATTACGACCGAGGTACCGAACTCATGGACTAACGACCAAACATCTCCCTATTTCCTACTTTACGTTAAGTTTCATACGTGGGATGTCTCGCAAAGTGAAATCCAAATAAGGAACCCCTCGATACACTACTACCTAGCATTGTTGGTTATCGAGATCCGTTAGGTCCTCCGTCCATAGCATGTATCCCCTTATTCCGTCTCTTGACAGAAAAGTTACATCTCCTCCTGTAATTACACTTAACAAAGAACATTTCGCCAATTGCACTATCATTCAGTTTTAGTGGTAATCGCATTCCATAAACCTTGGATACATATAATCGGGATTCTCGAAATCATGTCTCCAAACATATGGGTATAACTCTTAATTCTCACATCTCTAAAGGTTAGATATATTAATGCGTTCTTCCTATAACTAAATATTGAGCGCTAAACATAATAATGAGGTAAATCTTTTTGCTCAACAGTACCCAATATGTACTGAATCATAACAACAAAGTCCCCACACACACCAGGTTCGAATATCTTGAGCCCACTATCCCCTCCAAACTCTCTAGAATAGATAATATAAGTGTGAGTCCGACCCTCTCGTAAATGAGGTCTCGCCAGAACAAAACATGCTGCACTAATGCAACCATTCCGATAGCCTTGCAATAACTACCTACTATCATACTAACGATTACTATAAAGTTGTAACTAAGACAACATCATACTCGTGTATCACATAACTAAAATGAGTACTCTCAATAAAGTATTTAACACTAGTAATACACCCATTCCTCCTCCACGATTAGCACTAAAGATAATCCCGCTACACTAGGGAAAAATATTCACATAATAGTAATGTTTATAGTTGTACACATTAAACTCGTCTCAGATGTTAATCTAGTAATAAAAAAATATAGTGACTTACTCGTGCCACCTAAAACACGCCTCATCCTCTGAGGATAAAAGTCATACTTCTACTTTTCCAAGAACCTTAGCTAGTCCTCCCTCTGGGCGAGGCATCGCCACCAAACACATCTCCTGTCCCGAAATGGCAAAGACAATACTCCTAATCTAGCATGCCAATAATGACAGTGTGCTCATGCATATTTAACACCAGCATATTCGCAGGTAAAGTGATGCTACCCATTTCTATATCTACACCCCGTCAAATATAGAAAATCAAAGTCTCATTCCCCAATGGTGATTCTACGCACGACACTTTACTCTTTGTCGTGTCTAATAACCCTAAGGCTCGTGAAAAATGAGTAACTATAAAATAGTATGACGCCCCAGTACCAAATAAAACTCGATCCATAGTACCATGTATAGGAAACGTACCCTTTATTGCGGGTGGTGCCTGAGGTGCTGTTGCCTGGTGGACATTATAGACATGTCCATACTGCAATTGTCCCTGCAGATATGTGGCTGCTGGGATGGCTAGTAGAGTTTGCCTCTGCAGTTTATTACGGGCACCCTGCTGCCGTGGGGCCCTATTCCCTTCTGGGAAATCTTGACATCTATGTCCATTCTTACCACATTTGAATCACCTGCCTCGAAACTGTCTCATTTTACTACACGGTTATCTAGTTTTGCCTTTTCCTTGGCCTTGTTGGCCTTGCTCAGTAACTTGAGGAAAACGATGTCAGGTTGAGGACAATCCTTCCACTTATGACCCAATTGCACACATTTATAGCAGAGTCCTAAAATTTCTCGCTGGTTGGGTTGGAGTTTCTCTCCAGTCTGATTCGGACAAAATTGACGTTCATGGTCGTCCATTCCACATTTAAAACACCTTTTTGTGACTTCATTCTGACCCCGATTTGGTTGACCCTGACGTTTTTGGCTCTCCACGTAGATTTTGTTACCTCTGTGGCCCTTTTGGTCTTGGGGAGATGGTTGCTACGATTTTGGTGTCTTCGCACAATTTTCAACTCTAGTTATATCAAATTGATAAATCTCTCTAGGTCTTTTGCCTCCTCTGAGCTGCATACTGCGATCGTGGTACTGTAAAATTGCAGTGGTAACTGCCTATGCCACAATGCCTGCTAACTCAAAGATTGATACCCTCTTCGGAGACACCTAAGGTGTGAGTTGTTATTGCTCATTAAATTCCCCAATGGCATTAGCTTGTTCGTCTTGACGGGCCATCTGAAAGTTTAAAATAATCTGGATAAGTTCAACATTCACATCGACAAATCGCCGAACCACGAATTTCCAATGCATAAAGATGAATACAACATTCCTAATGTTGGGGCTCTAAATCAAAGACGCTAAGATCGAAATGAGATAAGCCGTACAGATCCTAAAGGACACTAGAACCTGATAATCTGATACCACCTGTGACACCCCGCCTAATTAAATACCGGGTGATCAGTCCTTTATTAAATTAAAATCAAGGTGAACGGTTGGTTCATTCTTAGCATCACTGTCGCAAAATAAACTTTTCCAATTTAAACACCCTAAATAATTAAGCTAAGTGTAAAAACAATTTTATAACCTTATTTCCATTTTATTACATCCGAATATGAAACCTTTTTAAATAACCAACAATTTAGGAACTCTGACATACTAAATATGGATAATAACACACAAGAATTAGATTCATCCATATAAATCAAACCAGTTTAAACTATAAATAAAACCATCCTGACAGTAATTAAATCCTAAAGAGTACCAACTAATGGAAATATAAAGGAACGTAAATCTCTGACAAAAATCCAAACTGAATAGAGAAACGGGCGACACATGCCCTAACTAATAAGAACAAAAAGTAGGAGTAGAATCAACAATGAGATCGTCTAAGCAATGGCCTACAACTCCCACATAAGCTGCAGCGCGTCCGATCCAAAGAACCTAAGCATGACGCCCTTGTGGCTGGGCACTTGTATTATATACATATATATACAAGAGAAAATAAATAACAGGAAACGAGTCAGAGCCAGATTGTAAAACAGTTTAAAAATAGTTTAGCAAGTAAATAAATTGCTTATCGGCTAATGTAATAACCATGTTAGTACGCATCACTCTCTAGAGCAATTCTCACCTCTCCTCTAGTGTGCACACCTACCGTACTATTTACCTCAAATATTTATTTTAACTTAGCTTTCCCATAAAGTTTCATACCGCTAACTACAGTGGCGAAGACAAATAAATTCTTGAAATTTAGGCTCTTACATATCTTATTTTATATAAAAATATCCCAGTGATGTCGCAAAATTTCTTAAACACTTTTAATAGAGTCGGAGTATTCATTCATTACTCAACTACTTTTATGCACAGTAGAAAGTTCCCATGCTTAAGCATAATTATATACATATATATTAGTCACTCATATAATATATATACTAACGGCACCCCGCATAAATTCTATGGTGCTGGCATACTCTACTATCAAGTCCCCGTATCACTCATATTAAGGGAAACACTAGTTCGGAATCACTCTCGAACTGTAGTAACATAAAACACATACAAATGGAGGCGAAGCATAGTTCCAGTCACTAAGAGATAAGCACATACCCTCAGGTCTCTTAGGACCGTCTGACTATCAATCAGATAGCCTGTACCAAGTAATCCTATGTTCTAGGGTATGAGTCAATATCCCCCATAATGGCCCAATCTAGATAAGATCGTCCCGGTGCGGAAACCCCCATGATAGCAAGTAGCCCGAGTATGATTTTTATACAGATATATAATATATGCACAATCACACAGTCATATATATATAAATATCCACATTTCTAAGTTAGGTGTGCCCACAACCCATAACTATAATTATCCGTTATTAACACATTTTACTCGATTATTACGCATAACGGACTCATCATTTTTATTCTCATTTATATTTCACTTCATACTCACTTCTCCTCTCTCGAATCATTCTAAGTATAATTTCAATAGGCATACATTCACTTACCTTCTGGTTTAAATCCCTTACGAGTCTCGATCTTTTTATTAAATGTTCGCATGATTTCGTATACACATGAATGATTCCTCGTTAACCCAAAATCTCATCTTACACTAGGTTTCACTCAACGGGGTCTACCTAGGCTCTACAGGTCTTCTCTATGTCCCATTATACTCCAATAATAACAATTAAGGGTTCCTATGCATTAAAACTGGATTAAACCAACAAACGAGAAATATGCAGTTTTCAAGGAGGGGTCGATCGATCGAGGAAATGGGTCGATCGATCGATCATCGATCGATCGATGTTCTTGGGTCGATCGATCGATCAAGCATTTCTTGCCCAAAAACTGCCATTAAAACCTACGGGTTTCATCTTCCAATTTCTCCAAAAACGTCATTAACAACACCCAAATTCTTAAAGAACATTATCACAATTTCTTTACACATATATGCAAGATTTCCTCTGTAAAACATGCATAATTTTAACAACATAATTGAATTAATGGCCGATTCATTTTAATTATCAAGAACCCTAACTTTCATCTAAACTTTCATGGTTCTGTGTTATTTTTTCCAGATTTATCACTTCTAAATTAATCCAATTTTGTGGGTAATCGTCTACATATAATTGGGATGTCCAGAGTTTATTTATTTTCCTTACAACATGTGATTAGGTCCTCTAAATCCTTGAGTTCTTCCCTGAAACACAGGTTCAATCATCCTAATCTAACATGGTGTGACAATTAACTTAAAAGAGAAGCAAGATAGATACTTGCCTGAGAATTAAAGGTCTGATTCGATGACTCTAATTGGTATCGCAGTAATCCTCTTCTTTCGATCTACGCTCTGGTGGTGGTGAGGTTGCAAGATTGGTGATTCTTGGCTTTGAACACTTGGAAAGCTTTTTCCCTTCTTCTTCCTATGGCCTCATTACCTTTTGGTTCTAAGAACCCTAACTTCCCTGGCACTCCATCTGATATAATATTAATGATTTTCGTCATTATTAAAGGCTAAAAATAGAAAATTACCAAAATGCCCTCTCGGGTTATCAGTTAGGTCTAAAAACGTCCTCAAACCCAAACTAAATCCACGGGTACACTTTTCTGACTATCTCGACCCTTTCGGACACATTGGCGCACTCGAAATGACCATACGGGTGACTTATAATTTATTCACTTTTAATAATACTAATTTAGTTCCAATACGACACAGGCGCGTCCTGACTTAAATTTTCATAATTGCTATTTTCTTCACTCGTGACAATTTTAATAAAATAAATCTCATATATTACTTTACTCATCCAGTAATATTCAGCAAATTTCCAATAATTACTAACTCACATCACGCTAGTAAATATAAAAATAAATTTCCGGATTAATATTAAATTAATATCTCAATTTAAATTTAATAAATTCCCAAATTGAAAAGCCATACAAATACGGGATATTACAATGGATCGACAGTTGCTACCATTTCTTCTGCTTCGTGTGAATTATGGAATGGTCCAAGGTTGATTCCCGGTGCCCCATGTGCAAACGAAGGTTCAGTTCCATTCGTCGACCTCCCAAGAAAAAATGTCCCATATAATTGTCAATGTCCCCGTTCGTGATGAGGTTACATACTCATTTCATAATTTAGTTATTCATTTTTTCTTCTTCTAATTGTCATAGAATAGAATATGCGATTCTATAAAACTAACATTAAAATCAACATATGAGAATCGAAAAGGTCAGTTATTATCACACCACAAAAAAACTTTGGGTGAAGAATTTATTACAAAAAACATTTAGCACCAAAGAAAATATTAGAGTACTGATTAGAAAATGTTTTTGCAGCATATATGGCAATTTTGAAATTGAAGTGGGGGATAATAGTTATGTTAGGAAAATAGATATATTGTTCATTGTCGTTTTTAATTTTTTTTCCTCATAATATTCCTGGATAAGAGTATCGAATAAAGTTTAAGCTTGGTATGTATATGCATTTATCCATGGAACATTAAATGAATTCTGATTTTATATTCTAAATAAAGTGTGGATGTGTATTTTTTTGGTCTTATCCTTTACGAGATGGTGGATGGACTCCAACAGTTTGAACTCAAGTCTCTCGAAGATTCTACTAAATTGATGTGTTTGGAAGGAAAGAGACAACCTTTCAAGCTGAAATCCAAATATCCTCCAGGCCTAAAAGAGTTGATTGAGGAATGTTGGGACCCAGATTATAGTTAGATACTCACAGTTATAGACTTGATATATATGTTTATAATGAATTTGTGTACATACCCACTTCCTCACCAAAAAACGATATTGAAGCATTCCCAATATCTCTAAAATGAGTGTTTTTGTAATATTTGGTTCTCTCATTTGAGAAACATAGCGTGTTTAGAAAGTAAATGATTTGAACTAAAGCTATTGAGTGTGTTTAGATTGTGTTAAATTCAATTTATAGGACTTTAATACCACTTTGAAACATCAAGTAATTAGTCCCACTGTGAGTATGTATACGTCGAAAATGTTCTCATATCTAGTAACACAACCAAAGCTTAACTCATCTAGTTTCTGAACCAAATATTACGGTTCATTGTAGACTTAACCAAAAATAAAATCACAACTAAAGCTTAACTCATCTCTTTGAAGCATCAAGTAATGGTCTCATATTTGGAAACAGAAATTTAGTATGAGTACGTATACAATTCATTATAAACTTAGACGTGTGGATTCTGCAATAACATTTGCTATTACAATGACATATTTAGCGTTCTCAGTATGGTTATTAGTTTATTCACATCTTATGTGCAGTTGGATAAAATTTCTAGTTATGATCTGTTAATACTATTTTTTGTGTAATTACACTCTTTTCAAATATACTTTACATGTAAATTTCAAAATTTGTATGTACATTTATGTATTTAAAAATTATATACCATACAATCAAATGACAACATTGAAGTTACAGAAGTATTGTAGGCATGAGCATTTATTTATAGTTAATATTAGTGAGTTAGATTTTAGGTGCAATTCATGTAGGATGTTGAAACTTCATTTTTTTAAATCAGTCATAAACTTGAAAACACCAACTAGATGTGTTCTTCTATTTTCATTTTCAGTTTGAACTAGACCTTCCAAGACTCTCAATTATACACACAAATACATAAGACCTAGATTAGGAAAATGATTGACATTGTATTATTTATCAATATGCATTATGAGACTTAATATGTGAATTTAGCAATCTGCGATCCTCGAAAGCACCAAAACTTGATCCAAAGAAGCTTTTTAGGTGTTTTGGTGGCTAGCAAGTGACTTCATACCACAGTCCTTAAATTTATTTATTTATATGCTACATATTATTGCAATGTGTGGTTTATTTCAACGACTATGTCTAACATCATTAAAGAAATGTTGCCTCCAGATCTTCGTCTTAAAAGAGATGCTAAAGATCTATTGATTAAACTAGTGGCAGCTGCATCATATGTGAAAAAGAAGTGGCAGTTATGCAAAGCAGTGGCAGCTATGCACATCAGGGCCAACTGCAACAATTTTCTATTTGTGTTTTGAATTTAATAAGTTCACATTTGATTGAAACTTATTGTGATTTTTTTTGTTATACAGATAATACACGTTCGACCCTCACCTCTGTTTCTCCGCAGGTCTAAACTCCCCCTGAAGATTTACTTTATCATTCTCTCTCCATTTTTATGTTATTTTCTTATTCTTTTGGATTTGAGATACAAAGATCAGTTGGATTATCACACATAGTTTAACTATAAGGTCAGATGTTTTGTTCACTTTTATTCCAATTTAACGTTGATTTTTTTATCTGATAAGTCACTTTTATAGGGAAATAATTTCTTTAATGTTGATTGTGTGGTTAACAAGTTTGGAAGCTAAGTACTATGAGGATATTTGTGAGAGTATTCTCTGTTTATGTTTGATGTGTTAGAGAGGTTATAGCCCGACTTTAACATAGGTTGTAAATAAATAGTTAAACATCAAATGTATATTTGATGTCCTCACCTTCCACATTTGTTAATGTTCAAGTATATAAGTAACAAGAAATATAACTCTACCAGGGAACATGTGGAACAAACTAAATAAGTTGGTTCAAATAAAAAACAGTGTGTGGGAGAGATAAAATTCTATAGGGGAACACGTGTTGATTGCGGAAAGTACGTGTTGTAGTTGTGCCTTTACATTCAATAATTAACCTTAAATTGGTTGTTGCAGGCGTCTTATCAACCATTTTTAGTTTATTCATTTTTAGTTTATTTAGATTTTATTCATAGTTTTATATATGCCTTTCAAGTTCATTTGCTTATTCTTTAACTAACTTATAGATTTTAGTATATATTGACTTTAAATAAGGCTGAATTTTGAGTATATCAAGGCTTTTGAAAACTAACTAGCGTTACTGATTTTTAGGAGCTGACTGCGATGTATGAGGTTTGGGGAATACTTTCTACACGACTTTATAAATAAACTAAACTTTGTTCAAATTTTCTAAATTGTTTACACATTTGTGTTATAAATAACCCCCAACATTTAAATTTACACGATTCCATTAAAAAATTGTGATAACCCGCTTATCAAAATAAGAGGTGGTCAGCCCGATAATCCAATAATAATAGGGATCATAGATGGATCATTCTCAGTATCATAAAAATATAATAAGTATACGGGATAACACCCTATATTTCGGAAAATGGGTTACCAAAATTTAGTTTTTTAAATTAAAGAAAACATTTCGACAACCCAATTTTAAAAAAAAGGTGGATAAGATCTACAAGAATTAAACTGAACAATACATACATAGCACAATAACCGAATAGGTTGTCGGTTAACAATCTCTTACAATGTATTACAACTATTAAATTAAGTTACATAATACATTACAGTAGTCAAATAAAAAATCTTGGTCCACACGCCCGAATAAATAACCCGATCATAACTAGAGTATAAAAATGAAGGCGTCTATCACAAAATAACCCGCAACATCCTCAAGGTGTTGCAACTCCGAGACCCAGGGATGGGGAAATCAATACGGGCATCCTTGTGGCAGAGCACCTGAGCGAACATGAGATTCATGCACAACAAGAAATATGAATGGGCCAGGGCTCGATTTTATTGATCACCAGATGAATAAAAGAGTATAATAGTTATGAACAGTTAATCATGGTTGATAATGATGAGAATCTACCTACTCAATCTCAAAGCATAAACTAAGGCAATTAAATGATCAGAAGTTTAATTTAGTTATGCAAGAGGATATGAATGAACTATCATTAATTAAGAATTTCCATCCTTTACAATGTTTCGTTTCATCGTTCCATATCTCATTAGGAAACGAAATCGAAGTTATTTGCTCTTTAAGGCATTTATCATAAATCAAGTCCCACTTGAATAAGAATTGTTATAATTATCTATATATATAACGATTCTAAGATCGTCCTTCCGAGTTTCCCCACTGGACGCTCCCCTAAATGGCTATCATTTTCCAGGGCCTATCAAACAAGACAACCAGGGCATCCTACAACGCAACGTCGGGAAGTGGCCATATAACTGCGAGTGAGTCATAACCACACCCGAAATTACCCCATGTCGCACAATAAATACGTAATACATAATAACCGGTCATATGGCCGAGGACTATATTCACCCTGCATTCACTAGCCAAGGGACTTCACCTCATGCACGTACTTCCCCTATGATAGCATTTAGAGAGGTGTGTTTATGTAAATTATCATTTATAATTTTATTCCAATTTCAATATATAAAACACATTTTATCCGGAGCCATACGTAATTTATACCATCATTTTAACCTCAATGATTAATAGACCTCTTATTCATTCTCCCGAAAATTATGGTGTTACTATAAACCACAAAGTCTAGCATACCTCAATTTAGTTTCTAAAGTCCCCTAATATAACCTTATAATTCCTAGCCTCACATTAATTAACTAAAGGAAAATAATACCTTAACATCAATTTGGACATCCTCAGAACATGCCCTATTTAAGCCACTACTAATCTAGGATAGTTACCTAACTCGTCTACGACTCTAGGACTCTAAGTTTACTTCATACAAGAAGGTTCCTAAGTCCTAAGCCGAAAATAAAAGGGTTAAAATTGAGTTAGAAAAATAACTTAAAACAACAAGATTTCGAATCGAGTCGCCCTAGGGCCGAATCGATTCGCCCCAAGCAGCGAATCGATTCGCCCAAAAGCAAATCGATTCGGATGGAGAAACCAACTTTCTACCTCAGTCGAATCGATTCGGCCTTAACCCGAATCGATTCGGTCTCCCAGACCTGTAGCCTCACCCCTAGCGAATCGATTCGCAAAAAGGGCGAATCGATTCGCCCCTGCAAATTTGCCAAGAATGGGCTACGAGTTATGAACCCTAGTTTTTCCCTAAAACCTATTTCTCCTCCATTTTTCCACACATCAACCACCATTATTCTAACCAAAACCATCCTACATGATTATCAACTACTATACTCCGCATAATCATCAAATTAAACTATGATTAGGGCTCAAACAGCACAAAACCCATAAAATCCATATTTGTTCAATTGATACACATACACAACAATCACACAATTTATTCACCCTAAACCATATATTAGCAAGTAAGAAACTTGCCTTAAACTGAAATCTCAGATTCTTAGAAGATGAATGCAAGGTCAAATCCCAAATCTTCAATTCTTCTCCTTTCTCTTCTTTTCTCCACAATTCTCTTCTTCTCTCTTTCTCTCTAGGTTTAGAAAATATGCACTTAAGAAATAAAATGAGCTGCAAGACTTAAACGTGCCTATTTTCTTAATTCCCATCTATAAGTGTCAATACCACATTAAAATGACTCATATCTACATATTTAAGCCATAACTAGTCAAAAGTGCCCGAAACACAAAAATACAATATGACACTTATTTTGATTATCTCGCATATTTCGGGACTAACTACGCCCTCTAAATTAGCATCCGGAAATATTTAAGTCATTTCAAGTTCCAGTTTTATTTATACCATAAATGTCATTTAAAGCATACGACACTATAAAACATAACATGAGGATATTTACATACACATAACAGTAAATATGCAACAATCTAGTAACTATTCTTTATTAACTCACTTAGTTGATATTTACTCCATCATCTATTATTTTATATAATTACCTCACGCAGTAAATTATTATAAAATAAACTTCTCAAAAGTGAGGGTTGTTACAAAAATTTATTATTATAATATATAAAACGTTTATTATTTATAGTATACACCATTTTATACTTTTTTTGGTTGGGGGACGAAATTTTTCCGTTCGGCAATTATGTAGTTTGGAAATTTTCGCCATTTTAGATTACGTACTTAGAAAATTTTCGCTGTGCCTCCAAGCATGGACATATATATATATATATATATATATATATGTATGAGACTAAAGAGAGAGGGAAAAAGAATGAGCTAGGTATTCAAATGTTTAGTTTCGGGTAGGAGAACGGGCGTATAAAAAGATGGGTTTGGTGGGTATAGGGTTATAGGTCTGATGGTTCGGGGTAGTCAGGTGGTTCGGGTTAGGAGGGTATGGGTTGCAGGTTCAAGTGATGTGGTGTTCGGTGGTGGTAGGGTAGGTGGTTCGATGGTGGTAGGGTAGCTGGTCCGGAGTTATGGTAAAAGGTAGGGGTTAAGGTAGTTTAGGTGGTGGGTTGTTTTGGTAAGGGTGTGTGTATGGTTTGTTAGTGGAAGAAAGAGAAAGTGGGATGTAGGTGATGGCGATGAGTGACGAGAGAGAGGTAGAGATAATCTGATGGTGTTGTTTGAAAAAATGTGAGGTGTGAAAGTGTACAAGGTGTGTGTGGGTGTATGATAAAAGGTTATGACGCGAGGGAAGTTTTAGAGTGTGCGTGGGTGTTTGGAATTAGTGTATATGTACTAAAAAATTGCAAAATATATATTAATGAAAAGCGTGGAAGCCCCCAGTTTTAAAATTCAAAAGTATTTTTAAACTTTGAAATCAATTTCCTTGTGAAATATATGTGGAAGCGTTAGGTGACGGTTCAATAAAGCAAATTATAAATTTTTTAACAACTTAAAAAAAAAAAGTGAAATGAAATTAATCCATTAAAACATTTTCACTTAAACATAATTAATTAATCCAAGTCCTAGGAAATTTGCCTAAGTCACATTTCTCAATTTTACCAAGTTAGGCCAAACCAAATTTTATCAATTAAATTAAATGACATGAATTAACATAAACGTTACCCAAATTTAATTAGCACCAAATTAAATTAAGTGTGACAATTAAAACCAATTTTATCTTGAATTATCCTAACCATGCGTTCTAAGTTATTATGAAAGATAAAAGTAAATCAATCACACTACGCCGCGATGTACGAGGAAAAACCCACAACGGGAAAAAAAACCTCGGACGGCCCTAGCCTTAAATCCACTAAGTACGGAATTTACATTTACAAGAAAGATGTCTTACTTCCTCAACTAGAACCCTCCCAAGCCTTAACGCATCTTCTGGTAACCACCTCTCCCTAGCGGATAACGACGGACCTCCACCGCGATCTCGGAACCACTTATCGAACAATAGGTACACCGTCAACCACACATGGTGCCTTTTACCATGTGAGAAAGCCGCAGCTAAACAATTCTTCTTCTTCTTTGATGGATTTAGAAGAAAACCCAAAATTCTCTTCAAACAAATGTAGAGATAAATCGGTGCCAAAATGCTCCAAGCAAAGTATATGTATGTATAAACTTGGAAGAAACAAATATGGGTGTAACTAAGTGTTTAAAGGCTTTTTCTTTATAAAGTGAACACTCAAAAACTCATGAACTTTTTCTTGGAAGAATCACCTCTCAAAATTCTCTCTAGGAGTTGTAGGATATGAAAAAGTTAATTTGGAAAAAGTTGTTCCCGCACATAGATATTCAGCAAAAAGTTAGTGGAGAAACAAGTAGGGAAAGTGGGTAAAAACTGCTAAAAACTGCCAAAAAAAATTTCCCGCCTGACATCTCGTTGTAACGACATTTTCGTTCGAACAAGGCTTCTTATGAAGTTCCAGTGTTAACTCGTTGGAAATCTCGTTCGGACAGCCATCTCTTTCGAACGACATTTTGAACGAACTTCCAGTGTCCAATGGGGAAGCTCGTTGGCAAACTCATTCGAACGACTTGTGATTCGAACGATAATCTCGCTCGAACAAAACTTCGAACGAACTTACAAAAAGTTCCAAAAATTTCATTTTTAACCCAGAGACTTTATATTCGTTATATAAAAGTTTTATTAGAAATCTTTCTGAAAACAAAACAAAGTTAAAACCTAACACCTAATAAAACTTGTTCCAAGCTCCTATATATATATATATAAAATGCATTCATACCTTCGAAGCATGGAACCACTGTGATGACATAGAAATGAGGCACATAAATTCGGCATTTGATGAAGCTTTATACTCTTTGACGGTACGTCTTCAACTAAACACGTCATAGGATTGAAAAGGTACACTTGAACACTATCCTATGACATAAAGGTTTTTGTCCGAAATTGAGCCAAAACTACATTAAGACTCAATTGGAGAATTGTGTCCTTACAAATCTCCCCCTTTGGCTATTCCAAATCAAAAATCGAACAAAAATCCTAAAGGGTCGTCAAGCTCTACTAAACTAATAAAAGTCCCACCCAAAATAAAATTACAATGCTTGACTCAAACACCCCAAAGGATCACAATCTTTGCCAGTGAAAGTTGCCACCTATAATATAATTCCTGCACACTTAAGCAAACACATTACACGCATAGGGAATATCAAAATATTTAATGCAAGTAAAGTAAGTACTCCCCCTAAATTAATTCTCTCCCTTTATCAACAGTGATCAACTTAGAAAGATGTCCCCCTAAGATAAATCTCTCCCAAACTAAGATACGATGATAATAGGTTTAGATACCATTTCTCCCCCTATTATTCTCCCCCTTTTTGTTCAGGAATAGACAAAGGTTAAAGAATAAAACATGTAATTGTGCATAAAGTGATGAGAACATTAAAACATATGGGCAACAAAAGCACAACTAATCCAATAAATAATAACGGATACCAAAAAGATACATAAAGTATTAAGCATGTGATATCAACAAAGAATGCAACAAGATAGATACCAATTATGAATGAAAGCATATATAGACTAGAAAGCACGGCAAAGGCTAAGCAAAAATATCAAATATATGTATACATAAGGTATAACTAATAGGCGCAAGTACACATATATAGATATAAAACCACAAATGACACACACATAATATAATAGGAGTCTTTCACACTTGTACGAAAAAAATGTCTCATATGGAAACGAAAGTGTTGGGGTGTGAACTAGTAACAATTAAATTTAGACCCAATCACTTAAAATATGTTCACGGAGTTATCAATTGATTGCAAACTTCATCACATTTGAATATATCCTCATGTGATAATATAGATTGAACTCAATGAACAAACATACACAATGCATACAAGCCTAGAGTTTTGACGATTCTACAAACCAAATAGAATCGTGACAATAAAGACCACTAGGATAAACGGACATTGTGCAAACCGTTGATATACCATCCAATCCCCTCAAGAAGCATATATATTCTTTTATATTGAATGAATATATCAATTAAACATAGGCTTTGGCAATTATTTTTCTTTTGGTGCCAGTTTTCTATTTTTAGGCCTTTGGACCACGTATTTCTTTTAGGTCCATTTCAAACGGTGGCTTACAATCGCAAAGGATTATTATTCCTTTCGGAGCCCTTCCCCGTGCACATTTATATAACATTTTTTATATCTCACAAACTCACGTGCAACGAATTTTGACATGCACTAGTCCTCCTAGGTCATAAATATGTAGATGACTAGATTGGTAGGAGAACACCTCACAAAGCTCAAATATAACATGTGATATTAAAATTTCAAATGAGCTCGTGCATGTGTGAAAAGTGGCATATAAAAATATAATCCATTTAAGCAATGCAAAAATCCAACTACTCCATGTAAGCATGGTAAAGAACATAGTAAGGATTGACAATCTAAACCAAAAGTTCTAGCCACATGGGAGCGGAAAAGATGGGATTCTAACACAAGTGTATGCCACATAAAGTGTGTCAAACTAAAATACACACAAAATAAAAATCTTTTTGAGTTTTTGAATTTTTTTTAACAAAAAAATATATACTCAAAAGACACGCAAAAATCATTTGTATTTTTCATTAAGCCTAAATGAAACAAATAAAACACAAATGATCAACAAAAATATTTTTCAAATTTTCATTTAATGCAAACAAAAATAAGAAAATATAATACAAAAAGATAAACACAAATCATAGTTCTAGCATGTGATTAAGCATGGAGCATAGACTAGAAAATGATTAAACAATCATACATTTAGCATGATAATATAGCATGAAGAAAAAAAGCTAAAGTATGCAAACACTAACACATTCATCCTTTAGATTTAACACGGGAGGAAGCATGTGAAAGTAAATGAGAATCAAACGTCCTATTTTGCAAGGCAACCAAGTCGGATTTCCTAACCCAAATTAATGAAGAATGACTATCTTGGGGTGTAGGAATTTTAACTATCTTGGTTTCTTTACATTAGGATTTTCTAGGAATTTGTTTAAGATCAAAACAATATTTCCTAAGATGACCTTTTCGACCACAATGTGTACAAGTAAAATTGCGTCGAAATTTGGTACCTAAGGAATGATCTCTAAAGGCTTTCCTAGTAGATTCTCCTAAAACATTGGTTTTGGCTTAAAGAATATATTCATTACAAGTATTTAAGCCTAAACCACAAGGTTCATTTTTAATTTGCACCGTTCCTAATATTTTATCTAATTTTTTTGAACGACACTCCAAATCAAATTTGAAATTACTAGAGTCTTTTAATTTATTTTTTAATTCTAGGATGTTAGACTCTAATAAAACATTTCTCTCTTCGAACTCGAGAATCTCCTTTTTCAAGGATTCCATTAAACCTCTAAGGTTATCTCTCTCGCCTTCTACATATTCAAGCTTCTCTCGAAGAGTCGTCTCACGTGTCCTAAGGTTTTCTACCAACATACTATCATCAATGACCTTGACACGCTCTTTTAAACTAGCTTCTAACTTCAAATTAACTCTTTTTAATTTAATTGATTGTTCATATAATTCTTGAAAAGCATTTTGAAGTTCACTCACATTAACCTCTTCTTCATTTTCACTCTGTCTTTCGTCTCCACTCTCACTATCATAAAAAACAAGGGAATCATAAAATATGACCTTGGAAGTGTCGTGTGATAAAATTTCATCAATCGATGAGTTCTCACTATTACTCACATGATTAGCCATAAAATCCACAAAGTTGGGCTTAGTGGGGGAATCGGGTCCCTCTTCCTTATCACTATCACTAAGGGACGCATTATATGAAATGGGTCGCTTACCCTCTCTCCTTAGTTTAGTGGGGCTCTCAGAAGCCCTATGGCCATAATCCTCACAACCAAAACACCTATTTGACTTGTCCCTATTTAAATTTTCTTTAGAAGATTTAGGGATTCTTTCGTCTTTGTCATACTTAGAAGTATCAAATTTCTTAAAATCATTTTTAAATTTATCTTTGTTAAATTTAAGAAATTTTCTAAATTTTGAAGCAAATAAGGCCATGTCTTCTGAGTCACTATCACTTTCGCTCTCTACTATTTGTTTGACCTCTTTTCGTGCTTTTAAAGCAACGCCCTTTTCAATTTTCTTTTCAGTTTTAGAGGGAAACATGTCTAGTTCATAGGTTTTTAAATCACCTACGAGCTCTTCTAATTTCATAGAGGCTAAAGATGGTAAAGAATTTAAAACGGTCACTTTAGGGATAAATCTATCGGGAAGGGACCTTAAAAGTTTCTTTACTATTCGGTTGTCGGGTATTTTCTCTCCCAAGTTAAAAGATGAATTAACAATATTGGAAAGTCTAACATAAAATTCATCAAACGTTTCTTTTTCATTCATTTTGATAGTTTCAAATTGAGTGGTGAGGTTTTGGAGTTTCGAAGCTTTAGCGACACTTGTACCTTCATGAGTGAGTTGTAAAATATCCCACGCTTCTTTAGCGATCTCATATGTCATAATACGTCGGAATTCATCCAGTGTGACAGTGCTAAACAAGGCATTTAAACCTGGGGAATTAAAATTAGACAGTTTAAATTCACCCTCACTCCATCTATCGGCCGATTTGGGAACACGTTCATTGTCTACTAAATGAGTTGGTGGAGACCACCCGTTAACTACCGATAACCAAACTCTTTCGTCGATAGATTTTAGTGACGATTTCATTCGCGCTTTCCATTACGCGTAGTTAGAACCATCAAAAATAGGATATTTTGAAAATGGGGAAAAGTCCATTTTGGCCAAAAAATTATTTAAAGGATCTTAACGAAATAATTTATAGCTTTGGCTCTGATACCAAATTGAAAAGCGTGGAAGCCACCAGTTTTAAAATTCAAAAGTCTTTTTAAACTTTGAAATCAATTTCCTTGTTAAATATATGCGGAAGCGTTAGGTGACGGTTCAATAAAGAAAATTATAAACTTGAAAATAAACCAAGTGAAATTAAATTAATCCATTAAAACATTTTCACTTAAACATAATTAATTAATCCAAGTCCTAGGAAATTTGCCTAAGTCATATTTCTCAATTTTACCTAGTTAGGCCAAACCAAATTTTATTAATTAAATTGATTGACATGAATTAACATAAACGTTACCCAAATTTAATTAGCACCAAATTAAATTAAGTGTGACAATTAAAACCAATTTTATCTTGAATTATCCTAAGCATGCGTTCTAAGTTATTATGAAAGATAAAAGTAAATCAATCACACTACGCCGCGTTGTGCGAGGAAAAACCCACAACGGGAAAAAAAATCCTCGGACGGCCCTAGCCTCAAATCCACTAAGTACGGAATTTACATTTACAAGACAAATGACTTACTTCCTCAACTCGAACCCTCTCAAGCCTTGACGCGTCTTCTTGTAACCACCTCTTCCTAACGGATAACCACGTAGCTCCACCGCGATCTCGAAACCACCGATCGGACTATAGGTACACCGTCAACCACACATGGTGCCTTTCACCATGTGAGAAAGCCGCAGCTAAACAATTCTTCTTCTTCTTTGAGGGATTTAGAAGAAAATCCAAACTTCTCTTCAAACAAATGTAGAGATAAACCGGTGCCAAAATGCTCCAAGCAAAGTATATGTATATATGAACTTGGAAGAAATAAATATGGGTGTAACTAAGTATTTAAAGGCTTTTTCTTTATAAAATGAACACTCAAAAACTCATGAACTTTGTCTTGGAAGAATCACCTCTCAAAATTCTCTCTCGGAGTTTTAGGATATGAAAAAGTTAATTTGGAAAAAGTTGTTCCCGCACATAGATATTCAGCAAAAAGTTAGTGGAGAAACAAGTGGGGAAAGTGGGTAAAAACTGCTAAAAACTGCCAAAAAAAATTTCCCGCCTGACATCTCGTTCTAACGACATTTTCGTTCGAACGAAGTCTCGTTCGAATGAGGCTTCTAACGAAGTTCCAGTGTTAACTCGTTAGAAACTCATTGTAAATCTCGTTCAAACAGCCATCTCGTTCGAACGACATTTCGAACAATGTTCCAGTGTCCAATGGGGAAGCTCGTTGGCAAACTCGTTCGAATGACTTGTGTTTCGAACGACAATATCCTTCGAACGACACTTCGAACGAACTTACAGAAAGTTCCAAAAATTTCATTTTTAGCCCAGAAACTTTATATTCTTTATATAAAAGTTTTATTAGAAATATTTCTGAAAACAAAACACAGTTAAAACCTAACACCCAATAAAACTTGTTCCAAGCTCCTATATATATATAAAATGCATTCATACCTTCAGAGCATGGAACCACTGTGATGACGTAAAAACGAGGCACATAAATTCGACATTTGATGAAGCTTTATACTCTTTGCCGGTACGTCTTCAACTAAACAGATCATAGGCTTGAAAAGGTACACTTAAACATTATCCTATGACATAAACATTTTTGTCCGAAATTGAGCCAAAACTACATTAAGACTCAATTGGAGAATTGTGTCCTTACAATTTACAACCCACACACAAAAATAAAATAAAATATATTAATATTGAAGGCTAAAACACAACGTAAGAAATATATAAAGATTCAAATAATCAAATTAAAATATAAACAAATAACACTAAAAATAAATTAAAGAAAATATACTAACGCCACACACCTATATATATGTATACACACACACACGAACATACTACTATATATAATCATACAAAATAATAAAACACACAAAGTAAAAAATAATAAAAAAAATATAAAAAGAATGACAAGAACAAATATAAAATAATATATACTAAAAATAATAAGCCTAATACAATACACACACACACTGGGGAAAAATTTGGAATGTGGCTCGGGATGGTCTCAGAGTGGTTTGGAATGTCTCGGGAATTGGTTTGGGATATCTCGAGATGTCTCAAGTCAAGGTAAAATTATGAATTGATGCTTTTGACCGGTTTTTGTTGTAATTGCATTGAAATTATGCGTTTATGGCCTGCAACTGCGTATTGACCTATAAGATAAATGAACACACGCATAAGATCAATTTTACAAAGAACTAACAATTAAAACACATCAATTTGGGATATAATTTTAGCACTTTTCGGTTCTTATCACACCACCCCCAAATAGTTTATTGCTTGTGCTTGAGCAAAAAGCAATAGAAATAAAAAAAAGATAAGGAAAAAAAGCGTGTCACTTTCGCGAGAACTTGCGATTGCAATTAGCATGTGCAATAACTTTTTAAACCTATAGATTGTCCTATACGAGAGTATTGTCTCATGAGGATTTGCAATGAATACACCCACAAAATTTAAAAAGATTTAGTAAAAATGATATATTAAAAGGGCAGTTAATCTTTTCTTAGACATAGAAAAATCACACAAACCATCACACGTGATACAAAAAATACGGACATAGAACTATGACGTATATGAAAAGTTAAACTTACTTAATATATGAGGAAAATCCTTCAAAGAACTCAATGTGTGTATCATGAATCACTCAAAACAGTTTCAAGTATCATAAGAGTAATTCTTAGGTTGCCTTGTCGAATTGACGCTTCAACTTCAAATCTCACTAGATATGTCTTTATAAAATGAAATCTTTAGGATATGGGTAAGTGTATCCCTCTTGTGTGTGGGGAGGGGGTAAATATAAACTAGGTCAAACGTCTCACACACATACATGAAAAAATGGATACTGGGATGAATTTAATCTCATGAATGGATGCAAACCACCATATTAAGAATATCGAGTTATTCACCACGTAGACTTTTCTTTCACCTGAACAACTTGCATATGGATTAAACAGTGGTGAATGTGATAAATTAGGGGAAGGGATAAAGGAAAAATGGATGATGTTTTACAAATTTCGAAAAGAGCGGTTACAACTTAAGCTACTAATATCTTCATTTCACAAAATTTGATCGCATGCTTTTCTTTTTTTCTTTTCTATTTTTTCATCATTCTCTCTCTCTCTCTCTCTCTCTCTCTATATATATATATATATATATATATATATATATATATATATATATATATATATATATATATATATATATATATATATTCTATTTTTTTTATTTGCAACGTTTTTTTTCGATGTGATTGTCTTTAGAGCACGCATGAAGACATTTTACATATATTATTTCTAACCACTATTTGAAAAAAAAGGGTAATGATGGACATGGTATGTGAATGATGTGGGTATATGGTGTGTATGTAAGGGTGATAACGTGGAAAATGATATGCGTATAGAGAAGTGAGTAAAGGTTTAGTCCTCGGGATGAATTACATGACACGTGTTTCTTGCAACTCGAAAGTGATTTCATTCTCGATGATTGTGCCCAAATCAAAGAATAATGAGATCGTGTAATGACTAAGTGCAGTACATAAATGAAGTCGAGTCAACTTGTGGCTCGTAGATTGCGTAAAAACTCTCAAAATGGTAAAAAGCTAAAATCTCATGAGCCCAACTCTCGACTAGTGATCCGTGAGGTTCTCTCGAGAATTTTCGCTCTTTAACTTTAGACTGTCGTGACATGATAAGTGAGCAAGTAGTGTTGAGTTTAGAAATTCATGGTGCAATATGCCTTATGAAGTATTACTTAAGCCTTTAAGTTTAAAGATCGGCTTCAATTTCTATTAAGAGTATTCTAGACTTAGACAATGGATGATAGATAAATCACGTCAAGAACAAGATAAAGCCACATAAAAAGTGAAAATATGGCTTGTTTCTAATTAAATTTATAAAAAAAAAGGCATGATTTGATAAAACTTCCACCCACAAATAAAAGAGAACATCATCCTCGATGTTTAAAATCATATTTTGAAAATTTAAAGAATAGGGTAGGAAAGAGTATACCGAAATTAACCGTTAATGAAATTGCACGCGCGATCGATTAAATGGTAAACCTGAAGACCAATGGAGGTAAAAAAAATAGGTAAAAGTCTATAAATCATATATAAATCTTCGATGAGTGGATATAACACCACCCCTAAACAAGGTAGGACTCATACTCATAAATATGGATACAACGGGTTGTGTCCGGTAGAGCTAAGTTTAACATCTTCAATCACAAGTAAAGAAAATCACCCCTAAAGATATGAAATATCTTTAACATGATGAGAATCACTCCTAAACAAGACTGAAAATCCAATCTTGTTAAATAAAGGCTACAGGGTCAATGCACTTGCATGGCAAATTCTTTCACGCGATTCAAAGCATTAATGGACCAAGGGAGGGTGGGGAGAAGGGCATGTGGAATAAATGCATGGTTGCTGGTGAAGAGTCACCAATCACGCACCTTATTGAGCCTAAAGGTGAGGGTATCAAGGGACTTATAATCATGGTGCTCAATTTGGTGAGAAAGGTGGAAGGGTGTGGCAATTGGGATGGGGTGGAACTAATAAAAATCACATGTTCGTTCTATAAATGGGTGATGATAATGTTCATGCCATGATACATCGATGAACTGGAGATATTAATAAGCACCACAAGGAACGGGTGCACAAGGATGATTAAACTCGATGTCACATAAGTTGAGAATAACACAAATACTCTCATGTATAGCGGAGTGGATGAATATTTCAAAAGATGGAACATGAAGCGCAAGGGTAGAGGGTTAGGTCAAGTAAGGACTTAAATGTAAAAATGGGAGATGTATGGGAACAAGGTCTAAAAATGGTGGAGGATCGGGTGGAAAAATGAGTGGATCGCGTGATATAATAGGTGGGGGATGGTCATCCCACTCGAGATTATGGGATATGCACTCATCGGGAGGATCAAGGGGAATCTCAATATCCATCGTGAGAAGGAGTGTGATACCAAAAGAATTAGTGAATAACCTATCCACCCATAAATCACCATCCAAGGTGGTGGAAAAATAAAACGAGTCATTAAGATTCAAGATATAGGTATCCATAACAAAGTCGGACTCAAGGTGAGTTAATCAACTTTGAAATGGATCGATATCAGGTTAGGTAAGAATCATCCCTGATTCAATCTCAGTGTAAAGGGTGGCACTCGTGGACGGAGCTAACATAAAAGAAATGAGCATCTAGGGGACACACACAATGGTTGCAATAGGTATAAACTCGGGTGTATTTTTCGTTATTCTGGGAAGGTGAATCGCAAGGGTAGATTTTTTGGATCGGTAGGGTTAGGAAACTCAAATATGGGTTCTTTTGGATATGGAGAGGAAGTACAAACCTTGGTGTTAGGTTCTTTTTGATGTTTAAGGAGAGGATTGGTCTCACTAAATATGGATAAGTCAATGCGATTGTAAACTTGGGGCCCAAACCACGAGGTGATATAAACTTCAAGATTCTTGGGGTGATAAGGTTAGTTACACTAAAAAATTTTGTTGCAAGATGACACATCATCGTTTGCCTCAATGAAAAGATTTGTTTGTCACACCACTTGGTATTGGATATGTCATGACAATAGGTTGGAGTGGGTTCTGAAACAGTATCATATGGATAAACTTGGTCCATGATTGGTTTGGATGAATAGGGAAGGTGCAGGCTCTCATGGAATAAGTGGTTGGCTTGAAAGAAATAGGTGCACGGTGCATGACGAAGCATTAAACACATTGGTACCCATCACCGAGGGTGGTGAAATTTGCGATTAGGGCATCGAACACGCAAATGTATCAACGGTTTATGTGAGAGAGTTAGTCCACTAAGTAAAGTATGAAATTTGGACTCGAACTCAATTTCAAACATGCTTCGAGACAATGGAAAATGACCAAAGTAATCCAGTAAAAGACATTCTTCGGCCATGACGGAATGTATATTTTTAATTTTTAATTTTTTTTGAAAAGGAAAGAAAATCATTTGGGGATTTTGAATTCTTGAAAAAGAAGGAAAATATTTTAGAGATTTTTTAATATAAGAAAAAGAATGAAAAATATTTTTGGATTTTTTTTAACATAAGAAAAATAAAGAAAAATGTTTTGGCTTTTTTGAAAATAATAAAAATAATGAAAAATATTTTTGACCCTTTTAAAAAGAAATAAAAATGGACTCACTTTGAAAACCGTAAGGACATATTTTATAAGTCTTGTTTATATTAGTGTATGCCGTATACCGCTACAACTATCTAAGACTTATTCAATGTCAATCATACATCAAGATGGATCCGAATATCAAAGTTCTTCAACATTCAAGCCTCTGCGAGATTAAATTTGGTAAGGTCATGTTTTAGTACCTTAACGGTTCACTTAGAGTGTTGGGATCATTTTTCTAAAATATTTTCTTAAGTGTTGGAGCGGAGTTTTTCATCGAAGAATTTTTTGTAAGTGTTGAGGTGGAGCTTTTGACGAAAAAAATATTATTTTTTAATTAATCATTCAAGCGACATACAGGGGTCATTCAAGCGACATCCCTCTATCACGCAAAGTGTCATTCAAACTGCAGTTCAACTCGTTCGAGTGACACAGCTAACTCGTTCGAGCAACCAATGCTAACTCAAATTTTGAATAAATTAAGCTTTTGACTCCGTTTTTCAGCAGAAGACCTGAGAATTCTGTTTTATGAAAATTGCTTGGGCAGAAACGTTTGTCTTCTCACTTTTGTGAGTTTTAGATTTGTTTTCAATTCACAAATCATTACAATTACTTTATGTGAATTTTTTTGAAACCCAAGAACGCAATTTTGTGAAGTTTCTCTTATAGAGAAGATCTCTGTTACTGATTAGGTGCCACTTGAGGGAGGTACTGGGCTAACTGACTGTGGGTCAATAGGGATAGCTCGTGGGTGTTCCTGGGCTGAATCAGACTGTGTGTTCGTGTGAATTGTTATGGTTGTTCTGTTGCTTACTCTGGGCTGCGTTTCTATGTGATTATTTCGAGGAGTGATCATTGCAGATATCATTGTCATCATTGTAAGTATTATAGTGAAATAAAAGGTTTTACCTGAAAGGGATTTTTTCTGAATTCTGTGAGTGAGCAATTTTATTTGTGATGGTTTGATATACACATACACTTAGTTGCATGTTTAGGGTTGAATTACTTTGGTTGAAAAATTGACTCCTTTTAAATAAGTATAAATTGGAAACTTTTGTCAGTATCACACATACATTCAGAGAAACACAAAGGGACATAGTACACAAAACCGACTACTAAAGGATTTGAATTAGACACGTACAAGCAAATGACAAATCGTAACTAGCACATATCCAATTTTTATGTTCAATTAAGTGATAGGGTAGATAAATTTTTAATTATTTCGTGGGAGAGAAAAGCATAGAGTGTTATACATCGCCTTTGAAAAACGTGATCCTAATTATCTTGCTAGTTGGTCAATTTTAATTATATGAGGGCATGGGCTAACAAGCACGTGGAATTAAGTGATTAGAATGGGTGATAAAATTCCAATTCATTTCAATGATCGAGTTTAGGTCTTAAGTCCAATTAATTCATCAAATAATTTAAAGTAAAACTATGAATAAAATAAAGTCACATAGGAGGAAATAGTCAAACAATAAATGGACTCACTAACTAGAGATGCATGAGTGATAAGGAAATGTACCTCCCACGACTTTTACACACGTGGGGTGAAGACCAAGTTGAGTCGATCGGAGGAAAGTTCTCCTAACTTTAGTCATCATTGGGACTCCTATGGACCCAAAATAGAGATGCTTCTAATCCACTCCAACAACGCTCTATCCAAATTTTATTTTGTTTCCCTTTTTGCTTTATTTTAATTAATTATTACAAATAACTGGTGTCTAAGTCACCACAAATAAATGTACAAGACCTATACACACACACACACACACACACACACACACACACACACACACACACACACACACACACACACACACAAATAAAACAAATGTACAAGTCTTCAAAATGTCCTTCCACTCGAAAATCTAGCAATGACACTTAGTGAAAAAGCCATCACCAATCATTGAGAAAGTTCCAATGCTTAAAAAGTCGACAACTATGCCATTTGATAAATCGCCTTTTATGTATATATCATTGTTGTAAGACTTGTCAATCAAAAATCTCTTTTGATGTATAAAATACAATAAACATGTATATGAAAAGTAAGGGGTATCAATCCAACTTCTTAATGAGGAGAAGGGCAAAATGAAGACAAGTATGATTTTAAAAATATGGTTTTCAAGGGATAATTGATATAATTAACTAAATATGAAAAAAGTTAAACTAAACTAGAAAAATAAATAAGTTAAGTTAGTGAAATGTAACAAAAATAAGTTTTGAGAATCCATTTCCATGCTTTAATTATTTATTTTAATTAAGTGACTTTTAATATTAAACTACTCCCAAATTTATTTAAATCACAAATTGACTCTCGTCATAAATGTGATAAAAATAAAACCTCTATTTTAGAAAATTAATTGTAGACTTTCACAAAACTCATTTAAATAAGACTAATTTTTTTCTAATAAGCTACCAGCGAAGTGTTATTTATTAAAATTATTTTAAGTCTTTAAAAAATAGTTTTAGAGTTAGAAATCTAAAGTAATATTTAACTTAATAAAATCCTATGTCTAGTTTGATTCTTAAGAAAGTAATGTAATAAAAAATTTGGATTCTTTCTCAATGAGAAGATCACCCCATTTCTCATGGGAGGAGAATTTTTTGATTCATTATAAATAAATCACCTTCTCTTGAATCATGACTAGAACCCAAAGATTTTTCTCGAAATGCATTTTAATTAGTAAAATGCCAATATTTATTTTCAAAATAGCATAATAAAATTATAAATTACAAAATAAAAATAAGTAAAACAAAACAATGGAGGCTTCATATCTCCCCTTAAATGGGACATTAACCTTCCATGTGGGTAAAATCACACAAAAAGTGTGAAAATAATTCCATACAAAATTTTGTAGAAATACAACAATAAATAAAATACACCAAGTCTCCTTGTATACACTTTCAAATCTTCACAAAAATACACCTCATAAATATGAGTTAGACTAAAAATATTCTGAAATTTAATTACTCAACTCACAATTTATCTCTTGCAGAATATTTTTCCTCCCCCAACTACTTAAAAAAGTAAAACAACTAACCAAAAAAAATTAACATTATACTACTAACATTACTCCTAAAATAACAAAGAGAGAGGTGTCTAAACATTCTCTGTCTGAACTCCCCTTGAATTTGTTGCCTCTCTTGTATATATAAATGAATGGGGACACCAAATGAGGGGATTTAATGGAAGGTTTTATGGGGTTTGTTAGGCATGGTAGTATTTTAGTGAAAACAAAAAAGAATTGGCCAACTAGGATGTTTATGGGGCTGAGTGGGTGTGGTTCTCAGGTTGTATTGTTTGGATACTAACCACACACAAATATACATATGTATACACAAAAAACTAGTTTTGACCTATGAGATGCACAGGAGGGTATAACGCATTTTGAAATATTTTATTCAAATATATAAATTAAAATGTAATTATTATCGTTATTTCAAAAGAAGATCGCACCCATAGACACGAGCATGTAAAATTCTAACATGGAGGTTATTCGTATCATTCTTAGCTAACGTATCACGTTCGTTGTGAAACACTCCAATGTAAGATTTCATTGAATCTAACATAAATTGCAACTATGCTAATGTATCCTCGTCAATTTGATTAACCCCATTCGAATTGATACACCGCAATTATTGGATATATCATGCTCGGTGTCGTATATGTATAGTTGGGTGAACATAGGCGCATTTCAAGGATCAGGGAGCAGTGTTCCAATTCGATGGTAATTCGCTCCACTAATTTGAAAAACATAGGGACCACTTGTATCTAGTACGGTGTGATGTATTTTTCCTCCCATTGACGTGAAAGGCAACATTGAGTTATACGTTCGTTCATGATCTTTGAATATAGCGTTACAGAATTGAGCCTCTAGATACTCATGTGTGTTGGGTAGGGAAGGTAGCATCACTTGTTCACCCTTGCAGCATAATGTAAATTAAGGTCATGATTTCGGGATGCCTCATGTTTTTTCCTCAATCCACATAACTGCATTGCAATGGGAACATGTTGATGTGGGTTGATCGAAAGACAATCATGCAATAATATTACGAAGCCTCGAACGTAATTGATATGTGTTTACTGTAGAGAATATATAAGATTAGTTTAGGTATCGAGTTTTACGTATATTGTTTGTATGTTTATTATATCTTATGTAAGTATCGTAACGCGATTACTAGTGAAAGTCGACCTATTCGTACGATGCAAGCTATTTGTTGTGACGTTTACATATGTGGATGTGCGAACAGTTAATTCATTCTCATAATTAACTGCATTGCCGTAAAAGATTGTTAAATAGAAATGACATGTGGATAAATCGTAAAATTCTGAGCGTTAAGGAAACAAAGTTGTGTGTATAGCTTTAGTATATGATGGATGTAACCCGCTAGTCGAATGTACATTAGTATCAATGATGTTGGGTGCCTGTGGTTGTTGAACACCTCGTAGTCGTTTAAGGTGCAATAGTGACAATCTAACATATCGCACATCTCTCTCAATGGATCGAAGACGACTTACGAAGACTTGATGAGTATGATTTGAATTACGTGAAATGGGAAGGTGTCGCCGCGTAGATATGTAAACATGTCATTGTTCGTTATATTTCATTATTATTTATATTGTAGTATAATAAAATATGGTTCAAGCAATTATAAAATGATTGTCAGTAATATGAAACTATCTCGAGCATATTAATTTATTTTTCAGCGAGTAAAAAATTATTTTCGATAATAATAATTTTTTCCATTAAATACAAATATTTCTAGGAACAAAGAAATGATTTTACAGAAATGTAAAATATTTCCAGCTACCAGAATTGATTTTTAGCGAATAAAAAATGAATTATAGTAGCTCAAGCATATAAATATAATTTGAATCAAGTACATAATATGGTAATTTATATATCATTGACTCAATTTACTATTTGATTAAAATTAAATGGGATGAGGCATTATAACTAATTGATCATTATTGTCATTTAATATTTATGTTCTTAATTTATTTCATTATTATTTTTATTGTACTATAAATAAGTGTGGTGTTTTATTTATGCCATTGAAGCACTTTATTATTTGATTAGAAATTAATTGGCAGAGGCATTGTAAGTAATTAATCAAAAAGGGTATTATGTACATGGGCATATATTAATCGTTTCGATCTCATTGTTTATATGTCGTACGGTTCAACCTTTTTGTCCGTAAGTATTCTTCTAAATATTTTTGTACGTAAATTATTTAATTACATTAATTTTGTTTTAATATAATTAAGTATGGTACTTTAATTATGTTATTGGCACACTTTATTATGTGGATAAAATTAAATTATATTAATACACTATATTATTGGCACACTTTATTATGTGGATAAAATTTCATTATATTAATACACTTTATTATTCACACATTTTAGTTTAAGAATACTTACGTACAATACCATACTTAATTATATTAATATAATTTACTATGTGGACAACAAAATAACTAAATCTCATGAACCGTATATGAAAAATAAGCAGGCGTGTGAAAATAAAAATAGAATAAGTCAACAAATTTTTTTCCAAAATAAATTAGTACAACGCAGGAAGATAGGCTATATATGTATATAAAACGTATTCATCTTGTTCGGAAAACATTATAAATGATACAATCTTTATCAATATATGATTGAGGAGTGAGTAACATACTCGCGTCGGGAGAGACTATACGAAATCTAGGTTGTACAATGCAATGGAAAAGAAGATGACCTGCGTATTGAAAAAAATTATAAAAGATGTGTAGATAAAAACATTGGTAGGACATATTAGTTATTTTTAGGAAAAAACAAATGTTTTTCAACAAATAAAAAAAATTCAGAAATAATAAAATATTTGCTAGCAAGTGAAAAAAGGGTTCAACCAATTCAAAATTATTTTCACCATATAAATATAATTGTCAGCAAGTAAAAAACGACTATCACCCTATATGTGAATAAAATATATTTAGCTTGTTCAAAAAACATTATACATGCTACAATATTTATCTATATATATTCGAGGAGTGAGTAACATACCTACGTCAGGAGAGATTGCACGAAAACAGGGGCGTATCATGCAGTAGAAAAGAAGATAACACCTGCATATAGATCCAAAAAGATATAAAAAATGTGGATAAAAACATTGCTAAGACATATTAATTATTTGCAGGAATAAAAAAATTTAGCAAATTAAAAATGAATTTTGACACTAATAAATTATATTCAGCAAACAAAAATTATTTATATGAATAGAAAAATGATTTTCAGTGAATAAAATATCAATTTTCGAGATAAAAAAAATACTTCCAGCAAATACTAAATATTTCAATGAATAAAAAAATGATTTTGAGGAAATAATAAATTATTTCAAGGAAATAAAATATGGTTTAAGCGATTTAAAAATATTTTTCAACAATATAAAAGTTTTTGCAGAATATGAATTTAATTCTAGCAAACAAAAAATGATTTTCGACAATAATAATTATTTAAAGGAATAGAAAAATGATTTTCACTGACTAAAAAATAATTTTTAGAGATAAAAAAATACTTCCAGCAAATACTAAATATTTCTAGGAAATAAAATGATTTTGAGGAAATAAAAAATTAGTTCAAGGAAATAATATATGGTTAAAGCAATTTAAAAATATGTTTCAGCAATATAAAGTTTTTGCAGCATATAAATTTAGTTTCCAACAAATAAAAAATGATTTTCGATAATGATATTTTTTTAGAAAATAAAAATTATTTATAGGAATAAAAAATGATTTTGAGCAATATAAATATATTGCCAACCTGGTGCCTACTGAGGGTCCGGGGAGTCTGATGAGCAATATATATTGGATGAGGAGTTTGATGATGAAAAAGGGTCCGGGGTGTCCTCAATGGTGCCTACTGATACTTCAGTAGGGCCATCTACTATTGCCCATCTGCCTGCTGCCAACCAGGACCAAGCCCAAGACAAGGAGAAGGTTTAGCTCCTTTTTTATCTAATCTCTTTTTTTCCCTTTCTTGCATGTATTTTCAATTTCTTCCTCTTTGGTGTTTCCGATGTACCCATCATTGTAATCATGACTTTGATTAATGAAAAACCCTTTTTTTTCTTACTTGTTTACAATCTTCAAATGATGTTGATTTCTTATTGATTGGTATTCTCAACACTATTTATTTTTCTGAATTTGTCACACATACTCATACTTTTAAATTTCTCGTTTGATGCTAGGAACAAAGATATTGTTTCTACTAAATTTGACCTACTTAGGTAGTGAAAAAATCTATTTGAGGTTGTCCATGTGTTGATGTAAAAAATTAGATTGTATCTAATTATTTAATCACAGATACAATAAATGAGACAAATAATATTTAAAGTGGTTCAGCCTTATAAGAATGGCCTACGTCCACTATTTCTGCTATTGATGACTGTTTGAGAATTCTCGATTACCAGTTCAATCAAGAAATTCCGGTCCCCTTACAATGAGGGTAATACAATGTATTTATAGCCCTGAGGCTGTAATGTGAAAGGGTAATACATTAAATGGTGTACATGTGAAAGGGTAATGTATTAAATGCCCCTTAAGTGTATACATCTGAATGATAAGCATTTAATGAACAGTCAAACTGTTGGTTATCCTGTTATTAATGCTTTGTTCGAGGTGCAGCTCGAACCGCCTAAGCTGCTCGGACCGCATAAGTTCCTCGGTACACAAAAGTTCCTCGGAGAGTTCTTGTAAGTCGGAGCGTCTGAGTTGGTCGGGGAAGCAGTGTTCCTCGTTGTAGCATGGTTCCTCGGAGCGTCTGAGTTACTCGAAAGTGTTTATTGTTGCCACACAGATTTCCACGTGTCTTCATCCAATTGAGCCATGTCAGCAGACTAAATTTGGTATCAACAGAAGCCCCCAATGTTTCATAGTTTGAAATTTGAGGAGTGTGGATCATTCTTTCTCGATGTATGGCGATATTAAATGGTTATCCTGAAATTTAGGAGTGTTTCCTTTGTATTTATTTTTCCTTCCAAATTTGTAGAATCAGGCTTTTTTGAATTTTTATAACCGCCTCGATATCCGCATACTTTTTATCCTTCTAGCCGCCGGTAGCGTAATTGTTTCTTTTTGTAATCATTAACTTTACCATTTTCCAAGGCAAAGTATTTAAACGCTGTAGAAAATCCCATCGTCTTCTACTTTTTCAAATTTGTATCTTCGAGTTTTCCATCATCTCTTTCTCTCCTGTGCACTCATCTCTTCCATCGTTCGTTGTCAACAGATCCCTTCTTTTTTTGTAAGATCTTCTTCCTTCTTCTTCATTTCCTTTATTCAGCATGGTTTATCTTGTTGAATCTCTTGATAAATTTTGTTCTGATTTTTCTATTCCTTCATGGGTTGTTCTGGAGGAACTTTCTGAACCTTCTGATTATTTTCGTTTGGCTGAGGGACATTGGCTCCCCAGTCTCTTTGTTGTTGAGTGTGGATTTTCTTTTCCCCCAAACCCTCTATGTCTGGAATTCTGTCAATACTTTGACGTGGTTCCTGCACGAATAGCCCCCAATACATTGAGAATAGTTAATGGTGTTTATAGATTAAATCAAATACATGGAACCCGTATAGGAATTCCTAAAATCATGTTTTGTTATAGATGGGCGGTGGGCGATAATACTTTTCATTTAAAAACTAGGTTTCTAAATAGAGCTTTAGTAGTCAATCTCCCAGATGCCAATAGGGACTATTTTGAGCACGGGCTTGTTATAAAAAATTGGCAACATGCTCCTTTATCTGGAGATGAAGTGTATCAGGGTCCCAGATGCCCTCCCTATGGAAATGGGATAGGTTATTTTTATTTCATTTTATGTATACTGAGATTATGCTTCCTTTATGTTTGATAAAATGTGCCACTGATATATTTAATTTTGATTTATTTGCAGCTTACAACAAAAGAAAGTGTCCAAAAGAGGCAGACGTTAATATAAGTCACTTAAAACTTATCTGGAGTTTGCATCATACTGTTGCCGACGAGCACATTAGGTCAGCTGCATATCTGCTTCAGTACAAGAGTTACACAACTTCTTCCACTGCTCATCCGGTGATAAGCGACGCAGAGCCAGTACCAGCTTCTACCAGTTCTTCGCCTGAGTCACACGTTCCTTTAAGTGAAAGGATAAAGAAAAGAAGACCTCATACTCTCTTCGAGAAACCTGCCTCTGGTGCTGGAGAGGCAAAGATAAGTAAACACGATGTCCCAGAAGGGACAAAGAAAATTGATGCAGCCCCTCCTGCTGCTCCTGTGAAGGTTGCCGAGAAGCTCCCAATGGCCCCGAGCAAGGCTGCTGCTCCAGGGGAGGTGATTGTCATATCACCGACCAAGAGTTCTTCCTTGATCGAAATTGTTCCTGTTCCTCCGAGGAGGTTTAAGAAGAGCTCCTCGGTCAATTTGGCTGACACCATCTCTCAGGCCCCGACTAGTGGAGTTCCCACTTTTGTTCCCCCGAGCTCTGCCATGAGCTCGGTGAAGACTTGGATCATTCCCGAGATCCAAGGTATTGAAGAAAACCTTTCTCGAGACATGGTTACCTCATTGGCAGCTCGCCACATTGCTTCTGTAAGTCCTTTTATTTTGAACTTTTCATCTTTCCCTTGTTATATCTGTCTCTGACTTGCTTTCATTTTCTTTTCACAGTTGGTGAGCTATTTTAACATAATTTTGAAGAAGGATGAAGCTATTAAATCTTTTAGCTCCTCGTCTGGTGTAGAGGAAGCTCTGATGGGTCTGACGCGATCTTTGGAAGATTCTCGTCAGAAGCATGATGCTGACAAGGCTGCTTGGGAGAAGAAACTTGCCTCAACCAAGCATGAAAAAATTTAAGTTGTTAAAGTCTCCAAGGAGTTGGAGAAAAAATTAAATAGTTTGGAGGAGAAGAATAAGGATCTTGAGAGGAAACTCAAGAATGCTGAGGAGTTTGAAGATAAACTCAAGATTGTTGAGGAAAAGTTGGGTCAGCTTCAGGAAGTAAGTCGGCAGAAGGAAGAAGCTGAAAATAAACTGAAGGCTGCTGAAAATCTTCTGTCCGAGAAGCTTTCCTCGGAGAAGTTAAAGAGGAAATCGGCTGTGAAGAAATCTTTCAGCGCTGGCTGGGATAAGGGGTGGAACAAAGGCTTGGCTGCCATGATGTCGCAAGTCGAATATGGCAGCCTAAAATACTTTAAAGATGGGTGGGTCGCAGCTCTTCAGGAGATGAAGGTTGATGAAACTTCTGAGCTCTTCCAACGACACATCCCTGGCCCCCCTCCAACTCCTGAAGACGAAGAAGAGGACGAAGCTGCCTCTGAGGAGTCTTCCATGGTGATGGGAGATCAAGTTTCTCATCCCCCAGCCATCCAGC
Source organism: Sambucus nigra (assembly GCA_949130495.1). Taxonomy (NCBI): domain Eukaryota; kingdom Viridiplantae; phylum Streptophyta; class Magnoliopsida; order Dipsacales; family Adoxaceae; genus Sambucus; species Sambucus nigra. The sequence goes on along the minus strand of OX422212.1, from coordinate 556,199,936 downwards.
CTGCTAACGAGGAACTTCATCAACTCGTTACTTCATCCGAGCAACTGCCAGCGCTCCTCGAGCAACTCTCTATTCCCTCCGAGCAACCTACCTCCTCGTCCCAGCCTCCCGAGAAAATTTTGGGAGACAAGGAAAAGGTGTAGAGTTGTTCGGGTTTCTTTCTATTTTATTTCTCTCTGTTAAATGTAACCCTGAACATGTACTCTGAACTTTATGATATAATAAAATTTGAACTTTTGTTTATGCATACTATTGTTTCTCTTCTTCATGCTCTGTTTGTACTTCTTATTGATTATTGCTTTTTCTTCCTCTACTAGTTTGTGGCCAGGATGGAATTACTGTCTGTTCATGATACAAAGCTGTTACGGCAATTCAATGAATACTTTAAGGCTGGTCACACAGATCTGAGTGAAGCACAAATCGTCGACATCCTCGACCAAGATGCTTCGGAACAGGAAATTGAAGCTTACCAATAATTGAAGTGTCTGCTTGATCGTTAGGTGGCCAATAATGTAGCTTATTATGATATGATCGAGGATCTCCAAGGCACTCTTGAAGATCTTCAACAATAATATAAGGAATCCACTGCCCTCTTACACGAGGGGTACGAGAAGAAGTATCAGCAAATCGTTACCGATAAGGGATACGAGAAGCATTTTGCTGCTTACGACGTGCGGGAGAGAACGTTGAAAGTCGAGGTCGAGGAGCACAGGCAAATAGCCGAGTTGTTGGAGCAAGAAAATAACAACTTGCAAAGTGAAGTATCTCAATTAAAATCTACTGCCTCCACCTCAAATGCTTTGATCCCAGTGACTGACGAGGGAGTCTCGTTCTTGGAGGTCGAGAACGCCAACTTGAGGGACGAATTGGAGACCTTGAAGAGAGCTGGCCCTTCTACTTTTTCTCATGGATGAGCAAAAGATCCTCGGGGACGAACAAGAGCTGCTCGAATTCCTGTCGAGGAACAGAGGACTCAATCTTCTTTAGAGAACCAGGCCTTCCAGCTGATGGCGAAGAACCAGGCATTGGCTGAGATGTCTAAGAAAATCAGGGACCTGGAAGAGCAACTTTTAGCGCAGAAATCTATTTTGGAGAATAAAGAACTCTTCATCAAAAACCTCCATAGCAGCTGGAAAGATTGACCTATCAATTTCACAAGCAGCCCAGGGAGTTCTGGATGGCTGGATACAACGAGGCACTCTACCACTTAGACGATCGTATCCAGAACGCCAATAATGAGGGCTACAAACAGGGATGGCTGAATGCCCTAGGTGTGCTGCAACTCAAACAGGGTCATTACCTGTGGGATTACCGTAATCCTAGGTTGCTCGACCTACCCGTGCCACCATTCAATCTAGATATGAGTTGGATCCCTGCTCGGGCCATCCCTCGGTGTTTAATTTCCAAGTACCTCGGCGATTACAATTTGCATTCCAATGTGGAGATATCTCGTCCCGAGCATCTACTGGATCGACCATCCGTGATGAATATCAGGATGTTAAAGGATCTTAACTTCATAAATTCTCCTCTTGCTTTAAATGATCCGCCTGCTGGCGAGGAACCTGTTTCAAAAGCAGAGGGGAAAAAACCAATAGAATAGGATTATATATGTAATAAACTTATATTTCATTCCTGATGAAATCTGTTCTACATTTAATGAAATAATTTTATTTGCAAATCTTGACTGCTATTGTTTTGTAACACTTTACATCTGTACATGTGTATCTGTTAAAAAGATAACAATATTGTGTTATTTGTCGACCAACTTATTGTCGAGTAATTTGAATTTGCGGTAGTCATTTTAAAAAGTTACTAAGTTGTTTCTCGACCAACTTACTAAGTTGTTTCTCGACCAACTTAGTAATAATTTTAAAAAGTCACGAGTATCAATAATTTTGCTTGATCATTTTCTCGTATTCATAAAATGTTTATGACCAACCAAGGTTGGTAAATTTTCCTTTTCGACTAACTACAGTTAGTGGGTTTTTATCCCCGACCAGCCATAGTTAGTGGATTTTTCCTCTACGAGGAGTTTTGGCACTTTCTGGAATAATTTTACCTCCCGACCAACTTTAGTTGGCGTTTTCGAGAATATATTTACTTCCTAACCAACATAAGTTGGCATTTTTAGGAATACATAGTTTTACCTCCCGTAGGAATACATTGTTTTACTTCCCGGAGGAATACATAGTTTTACTTCCCGTAGGAATACATTTACTTCCTAATCAACATAAGTTGGCATTTTTAGGAATACATAGTTTTACTTCCCATAGGAATACATAGTTTTACTTCCCGGAGGAATACATAGTTTTACTTCCCGTAGGAATACATTTACTTCCTAACCAACATAAGTTGACATTTTTAGGAATATATTGTTTTACTTCCCGGAGGAATACCGTTTTACTTCTCGGAGGAATACAGTTTTACTTCCCGGAGGAATACATAGTTTTACTTCCCGGAGGAATACAGTTTTACTACCCAGGGGAATACATTTATTTCTCGACCAACCTTAGTTGGCGTGTTCGAGAAGAAATTTGAGTAATCTGAGTTTTGTCGAGTAGTTTGTAACACTAGTATTCCCCGAAAAACTTTCAATAAAAGGAAAGAATTTGGCAGAATATCTTCATTTTATTCATATGCCGGAACTGCGTTACATGAGAACATACATCACTGATAATACTTGCGCAAGTGCTCTGCGTTCCATGCATTCTTAAATCACTGATAATACTTGCGTAGATGCTCTACGTTCCATGCATTCTTAAACTCCTCCCCCTCTAAAGTTGCTATTCGGTAAGTTCCTGGTCGAACAACTTCTGTAACTCGGTATGGTCCATGCCAGTTTGCCTCCAATTTATTGTGCTTTTGAATCACTTTCTTTAGCACATAGTCTCCTTCTTTCAGGTCGCACTTCTTCACCCTCTTATTGTAGAATAAAGCTATTCGTTGTTGGTATGCAGCATTCCTGATGGTTGCTTCTTCTCTAACTTCCTCGAGCATGTCTAAATCCAATCTTCTCATTAAGTCGCTGACAGGGGAATTGAAATTCAGTACCCTGTGTGTTGGTAGGCCCAACTCGGCAGGTATAACAACTTCACTTCCAAACGCCAGCATATATGGTGATTCTCCAGTTGCTGCTCGGGGAGTAGTACGATAAGCCCACAGTACTGACTGTAACTCATTGATCCAGTTTGCTTTTGCGTCACTTAGTATTTTCTTCAAGCCATTTAGCAGTGTTCTGTTCGTCACTTCAGTCTGTCCGTTGGTTTGGGGATGTCCTAGTGCCGAGTGGATCTTCAAGATATTGGACTGATGGCAATAGGCAGCGAACTCCTCATTGTCAAATTATGTTCCATGGTCTGTGATGAAGGCATGAGGAAGACCATATCGACAAATGGTGTTCTTCCAAATAAATTGGTACACTATGTCGTACGTCATATCAATGAGAGGCTCAGCTTCTACCCACTTAGTCAAATAATCCACAGCGACCACGAGATACTTAAATCTTCCCCTAGTCGTCGGCAGTGGCCCAACCAAATCTATTCCCCATATGGAAAATGGCCAAGGGGAAGTAATGGGTGTTAATAACGCTTGTGGAGTTCTTCGGATGGAGGAAAAGCACTGGCACTTGTCACACTTCTTGGCATAGGCTATACAATCAACCCTCATCGTCAGCCAGTAGTATCCTTGCGTCATTACTCTTTGCAAAAGCGTCCGACCTGCTACATGGGCTCCACAGGACCCTTCATGGATCTCTTCAATCAATTCTTTCACCTCGAAGGGATGTACACATCTCTGCAAACCTGCTATAACTCCTTGTCTGTATAAAATACCGTTGGTCAGTACATAACGAGCAGCCCTAAACTTCAATTTCTTGGCTACAAGTTTGTCAGTTGGTAATTCCCCTTTCTCAATGTATGCCCTGATGGGATCCATCCATGATGATCCTAAATCGAGGGTAATAAAGTTCATCGTTATATCTTCATATATACTCCGACCAGCTAAAACTTCAATTGGGATTGTTCTTCGTAGCTCGGTACCAGTAGGTGATGCTAATCGAGCTAGGGCGTCTGCTCTCGCATTCTCCATTCTTGGTATTCTGACCAGCCGTATAGCACCAAATTCTAATACCAATTCCATCACCTTTACATGATACTTAATCATTAATTCTCCTTTGGATGCATATATTCCCAACATTTGATTTACGATCAATTGAGAATCACTGAAGATAATAACCTGCTGCGCCTCCATAATTTTTCCCAAATTAAGACCTGCAATCATGGCCTCATACTCAGCCTCATTATTGGAAGCTTTGAATTGGAAACGTAGGGCGTATTCCATGTCGACCTCGTCCGGACTGCTCAAAACTATCCCTGCACCACATCCTGTAGTGCAAGATGAACCATCCACATACAGACTCCATACAGGTAACTCGTCTTCAAATTTCTGATCTGACAGAGTTCCTCGATGAAATATTTGTTGCTTCCTTTCATCCTCCCCTGTTATTTCTTGCTCTTCGTCGATAATCTTTTCTTGCCATTTTACCAGCCTAAGTTGGTCTGGGCTCGAATTTGATGATCCTGTAACATCCACTTGCCCTTTTACCAACCTAAGTTGGTCTTAGCTGGTGTTTGATGATCCTATAACATCCACAGGTTGACTAGCGAGCAACTTTTGCTCCTCGGGTGTATCAGGATAGGTGAACTCTGCTATAAAATCTGCTACAACTTGCCCTTTCAGCGATGATCTGGGTTTATAAACTATATCATATTCACCAAGTTCTATTTCCCAGCACATCAATCTTCCTGACTTTTCTGGTTTGTGAAGGGCTTGCCTCAATGGCATATCAATATATACTACTACGGTATGAGCTTGAAAGTATGGATTCATTCTTCTACTTGCCTCGATCAATGCTAGTGCTAATTTTTCCAGCCTTGGATATCTAATCTCTGCTCCTCGGAAGGCCTTACTTATGTAGTAGATTGGTTTTTGTACTCCATTCTCCACTCTTATCAATGCCGAACCGACTGCATGTAACACCCCGCTTAAAATAATAATGGGTGGCCAACCCTATACTATATTAAATCAGGAATTTCAGATGGTCCAGTCTCAACATCAACTGCCGGTACTATATAATATAGGACTAACTACCCGATATCATATAAGCGAGATGTTAAAATAAATTAAAACATGCAACATAACACAACCCAACACTATGAATAAAGGAAAGAACAATGAGAAAAGAATCGCTAGAAAAAATGAAATAAATAACTACAACCGAATGTACTACAAAAAGTAGACCCGAATAAGCTGTCGGGTCACAGCCAATACAATAACTGAAATGGAATAAATATAAACATGTATATAAATATCCCTGGGGTACAAACCCGATATACAATGAATCCTACCTAGATTTTTAAAAGTAGGAAGCGACTACCAGATACATCCCGCAACAGTCCGCACCTGTCACGGCTCCCAAGACTCTGGATAGAAGGTCATTCGGCATCCATGCGGTAGGATACCTGTAATAATATATATATACAGGCAGGAGAGAAAAGTAAACGGGTCAGAGCCCCGATTGTGAAAAATATTTAGCAAGTGTGTTAACCGTGCATAATAAATATCGGTGCACTTATTTCATAATTAAAGTGGAACCACACTCTCGTGGAATCCCAACTCACCTCTCATCTAAAGGCGCGCACCTATTCGCGTCCTCAATTTTATTAGTTAAATTACCCCCATTTATTAGGACAACCTAACTTATCATAGGCCTAGCCTATACCCACGAGATCTACCTTTCTATCATACCCCAAGAATCCACCCCCTTTTTCTAAACACAATTAAATATTTATTTTCAATCATATGTGCCTTATTAGGCTTAGTGGATTCCGGTTTATACTTTAACCATTTATAATTTAATAAGTTACCCACTATGCATTTGGGTTGAAACATCTAATTTAAATTTCTAATTAATAAGCATGGAAAATCATTATTGACACAACTTCCCTCCAATTTCAACGATGCGCTGCGTTTCGTGCGTGGGGTGTCTCGCAAAGCGAAATCCAAATAAGGAACCACCCCGTTACACTACTCCATGTCAACGTCAATCCTGGAGATCCATTATGCCACACATAAATATCGACAGAACTTCTCTCTACTCTAAAAAATGTACTACATTTCGCGCGTGGGGAGTCTCGCAAAGCGAAATCCAAACAAGGAACCGCCCCGTTACACTACTCTTTGACAATGTCGATCATAGAGGTCCATAATGCCGTGCATACCATAACTGGCAGAACTTTTCTCCAATTTCAACACTGCACTACGTTTCATGTGTGGGGTGTCTCGCAAAGCGAAATCCAAACAAGGAATCACCCCGTTACACTACTCCTTGACAATGTCGATCCTAGAGATCCATAATGCCATATATACAATATAATACTACTACTACACCTAACATCTCCAATCATATCCTTGGGATGATGTAACCGAAATATTCCTTAAATGCGATACATCAACCCCCATCAATCTAGTACACCATAATCATCCAAGATGTACTCCACAAGGTTCTATATCCTTTCATCTATAGGATATATAAATATATATATAGGTATTTTATGCTCACCATATATATACATATACCAATCATCCATACCCATGACCAAATGTACGTATCATATCTGGTGTACAATGGACATGCACATAATCCACCCGGCTATATATATCGCCGATGAAACTGCATCAATGCTATCATCTTCCCAATGCCCGGCTCACGTAGAAACTGGGGACCACCTGGTGGGGATCAACGACACCCACCTCGTGATAACTCACACACACGACGTCCCAGGAAGCGGTCATAGCTCCACTGGAAATGAGACGAAACATACCCACCACGTCTCATCCCAAAAATATATCTATCGTATAATAACACACCGGACGACTATGACCTGGGGAATATCCACACCCTGCTCTATATGCCAGGATGCTCACCCTCTGCGCGGAAACTTCCCAATGATAGCATGAGCGGGGTATGCTTAACCACATAAGTATATATATCGCTCACATGCGCAATATACATACATCCATATGATCCCATCATATGATCAAATAGTAAACCATCATATACGGTTTAAACATCCATACCATGTATGACCACAACATAAATACATCCATATATTTATATGCATACAGATATATATATATATACACATATTCACATATCCATATATATAAACTAGTTCTCGTTCATATGTATAAGATATACAAACCCGGATATAAGTATACATAAATCCTCAATATACAAGCCGTCACCACAAACTCATATCATTTACCTTGATGTGTGAATACAATCCCTCACTTGAAACATATTCAATCATTTTTCCTATGATGAATAGTCTCCCAAAACCATATGTATATATCTATACATATATATTCAACATTAGGGTTATCACCCAAGAGTTTGTGTAGGAATCCGTCACTACACATTTCATCCATAATTGAAGTACATATTTTCCTTTAGTACTATTTAACCATAGGCACACACATGACTTAATAGTCTAAAACCTCAATTTATTCCAACCTCGTTTCAAGTATTGGAATCTCAATGGCCATGTCCCCATAATTACGTGTAAACTATCCTAACTAGAATTTATGCTACCGCTTTTTCTAGTCGATAGTACGATCCCAAGCGTTCCCAATGTCACCTATGGTTCGAATGAATCTCAGGAACCCGTACTCCTATTGAGTTATCAATTGTTCCTTAGTCTAAACATTTCTAAGGATATGAGATCCCTCACTCTCTAAGAGTTCTCAACCTCACCTCATATATTTATACCTGTATCTATAATTGGTATTCCCAACCTCAAAGAGGTTTCCCCACAATGTCCATATGCAACCCCAATACGTACATGGGTACATTTCTCCCAAATTACCCGAAGGAGTCCCCAAAAATCCTAATATGTGAGAAAATCCTTCAATGTCTCCAAGAACATATCACTTGCATCATAAGAGAAGACCCCCAAATCAATAAACCCAAAAAAAAAGGGGTAGAGGTCATCTTAGAAAAACCTCATAAAACAACCCATAAAGGAAGCCCCTAAGAATAAACTCCAAAAGAAAAGGGGAAGAAAGAAATCCAAGTTTTGGGCTAAAAACAGGGGACCGGTCGACCGGTCCCGGACCCCCGGTCGACCGCGGGTCCAAAATTTTGCCTACGAAGGAATGCAGTAGGCTTTTCCCTTAAGGCGCGGTCGACCGGTCCCCAGACCGCGGTCGACCGGCCATACCAGATATTCTGGCCGATTTCCCTTTTCTCATCAAACCCACGAAATTTATACCCTAAAACATTCATTCTAATCCCCAAACTTTCATCAAATCATGATGTTAAGCCCATTAATCAACCCAAAGTTGATCCCAACCATTTCTAATCCATTAAATCCATATTTAAACATTGATTTCAAGATTAAACCTAAAAATCTAGGTTTTGGTGTTAATACCCAAAAATCCATTTCTTTAACCCAAAAATTATGAAATGAAATACACAAATAGCTATTTAGCAAGATTAAACACTTGCCTCAGATTTGTAGAGGTTGGATCGTCCTCATTGTCGCGGTTTGGCCGGAAATCCCCAAGCTTTTCTCCCTCTCTCTCTTCTTTTCTTCTTCTTTCTCTCTTCTTTCTCCCTCTAGGGCTTTTTCTCTCTTTCTCTCAAATGAGAAATGGCTTCATCCGTAAGCCTCAAAACCCTTTAAAACAAAATCCCAATTTTAAATGTTAATACACACTTTAAATGACTCGTTTACACCAATTCGAGTCAAACTAACTTAAAGATATTCCGGAGTCAAAATAAAACCCAATGACAGTCATTTTGACTATCTCGACCCTTCCGGGATCAATGGTACCCTCAAAATCATCATCTGGAATACTTTAAAATGTCCTCTATTTTTGGACTTAAATTCCCAATTTTAGAATTTTCCAAATTTAATTAAATTTTATTTTCCCAAAAATTTAATTTCTCAGTCTCAAAAGTCTTGGGGTGTTACACTGCATTCTCGGACACTGCCAGATACAAATATAATTTTTCTCACATCACTGGCCTGGATAACAGTGGAGGTGCTCCCAAGTATTTCTTCAAGTCTTGAAAAGCCTTCTCACATTCATCATTCCATTCAAAAGTCTTTCGGAGTGTCTTGAAGAATGGGAGACATCGATCAGTTGCTCGCAATACAAATCTGTTGAGTGCTGCTACTCGTCCTGTAAGACTTTGCACCTCTTTCTTCATCACTGGGGATCGCAGCCCTAGCAGAGCTTTGATCTTTTCAGGATTTGCTTCAATGCCTCGTTGATTGACAATGTACCCGAGAAACATGCCTTCTCATACTCCAAATATGCACTTCATCGGGTTCAACTTCATTTGATATTTATCTAGTTGATCAAAGGTCTGGCTTAAGTCAACTAGATGATCAGCAACTTTCTTGCTCTTTGTCAGCATATCGTCAACATAGACTTCCCTATTACAACTGATTTGTTCTGCAAATACTTTGTTCATCAGCCGCTGATATGTTGCACCTGCATTTTTCAAACCAAAAGGCATAACATTATAACAATAAGTTCCCCTAGGGGTAATGAAAGAAGTACTCTCCCTGTCTTCAGGTTTCATTTTAATCTGATTGTAACCAGAATAAGCATCCATGAAGCTTAGGAGCTCGTGTCCCGAGGTAGCATCCACTAGTTGATCAATTCGGGGCATCGAAAAGTGATCCTTTGGGCATGCTTTTTTGAGGTCGGTGAAGTCTACACACATCCTCCATTTATTTTTCTTCTTCTTAGCCATCACCACATTTGCTAACCAGTCAGGATATTTAACATCTTCAATAAAGCAGGATTTCTGGAGCTTCTTGACTTCCTCCTGTATAGCTTGATTCTTCTCGGGGCTGAATACTCTTCTTCTTTGCTTCACAGGCTTGATCTCCTTATTCACATTGAGTTTGTGACATAAGAAATTTGGGTCTATCCCAGGCATATCCTCATGACTCCATGCAAAAGTTTTCTTTCTGCTTCTAAGGAAAGTTATCAATTCCTATTTTAGTGAGGCTTCCAATGACAAACCTACTTGAGTAGTTCGTTCAGGGTGCTCGTCATCCAGAATGATGTTTTCGGTAGCTTCCACCACTTGACCCTTCACGAGTTGCGACTCATCTCTAGGATCCAATGTTTCAATTTCTGCCCCTTCATCCACTTGATAAGTAGTAGTCTTTTTCCTTGATTCCTCCAGTTCCTCTTGCTCGGCGGATGAATAATAGCATTCCCGAGCTACTTTCTGATCACATTTCATAACTCCTACTCTAAAATTTGTTGGAAATTTTAGGCATTGATGTACCGTAGATGGTACAGCCTCGAACTTCTTCAATCCTACTCTTCCCATGATGATATTGTATGATGATTGAACATTATTATCCATCACGAAGAAGCGTATTCTTTCTATTCGACAAGCAGGCCACGTACCAATGAATATATCCAACTTGATCGTCCCAAGTGGAAATACTTTCTCGCCAGCAAAACCGAGGAGGGGTCTATGATAAGGCTCCAGTTGAGATAGCTTTAGATTTAAACTGTCGAAGCACGAGTAGAACATGATGTCTGTCGAGCTACCATTGTCGACCAGTACTCTTGAAATCATTACCTCCTTCATCCTCATTTTGATCACCAATGGGTCATCATGAGGATATAGAACACCTGCGAGGTCATTCTTTGAGAAACCAATGACCAATTTCTCTTTGTTCACCTTTCTTGGGCGATCCTCCTTAGCTAGATTTATTCGCTGAATGTATGAGCAAGCTTGAGCCTCACAGAGGTAAGCTTTTCTCTCGGCAGTAAGGTCTCCTCCTCCTGCATCTCCACCTGTAATAACATTACAATCAAATGATCCAAAGTGTATTGAAAATACCTCACGTTCTGGCTTCCTTGGTCTCTTGGGAAGATCGGGGTCATCTTCTGGATTAACTTCATGGTCTCTCTTCCTGTTCTCCTCTGCCCGACGAGGAGATCTAGACCCCTCTCTTGCTCGGTCGTTGTTTCTTCTATCATTCTTCCGATCAACACAGTTTGTCAGTTTTCCTCGTCTGATGAGTGTTTCAATCTCATTCTGAAGAGCTATGAAATTTTTAGTCATATGGCCATGATCTTTGTGAAACTCGCAATATTTTGCCTTATTTTTCCTTTCGGGGTCTGCCTTTATTTTCTCTGGCCAATTTAATTCCTCCTTGTTCTTGATTTCTTCTAGAACATAGTTGATGTCCTTCTTCAAGGGAGTATAATTACAAAATTTCCTCAATACTTCCCAAGTTGACCTTGTTTTTGAGTGTTTGTCATTACCATTATTCTTATGCTCTTTCTTCTTAGCTTTATCACCTTCCACCTTGGTTTCGTTGGCATCCATATTCTTCTTCGCAGCCATAGCCTCCTCGGCATTCATAATCTTGGACGTTTTCCCATCAGGTTCGACATGGTTCTAGGTGGATCTTTAGCCAAAGTGTAGTACAACTTGTTAGGCAATAGTCCACTCATCAATGCAGTAATCGTTGTCTTTTCCTCATAGTCAGTGACTTCGAGCTTCTCGTTATTAAAATGAGTTATATAATCTCTGGTACTTTCACCAGCCTTTTATCTAACACTTAACAAATGTGCTAATCGTTTAACAGGCTTTGCCCCAAAACAGAAATTCCCAATGAATAACTCGGCCAGTTGAAGAAAAGTTGAAATCTTACCCCGAGGAAGATTATTATACCACATTTGAGCAGATTCGGTAAGAGTTCCCGAGAATGCTCTGCATCTCATCTCATCTGGAATAGCATAGATGTCGGCTGCAGCTTGGTATTGTTCTATATGAAGGACAGGGTCTGTCTTTCCATCATATTTGGGGGTCACAACAGGTGCTTTGAACTTTGATGGTGTTGGAAAATCTACAATGGCCTGGACAAAAGGTGTTCCCCGAACAAAAGTTCGTTGTAGAGGGTTCTTGGCTTTAGCCATTTCCCCTAATCTATCCTCCAGCCTCTGAATAGAGCCTTTCCATGCATCATTTCCTTCCTCCGGCCTATTGGTTCGAGCAATTGATCGAGTTGATGTGGCTTCCTGGGATCTATCTTGATGAGCAGCTGGTCGCGACTGGGCAGATCCTTCCCTTAAATCTGATGGTCATCGAAAACTCCTCGATGCGACTTTAGGAGTACTTCTACTACTTCTAGGTCCTAATCGATCAAAAGGTGATACCCTGCTTAACCTCTCTAGCGCACTAGTCCTTTCTGGAGAGAGAGTGATACGTTGTTCAGTATCTGTGGCCCGCACTGACGAAGTTCGTCCAGGTTGATAAGAAAAATATTTAGATTCCTCAGTACGATATGAATCAGTACGCCTAGTACGTGAAAAAGGTAAACATGTATTTCTTTGAATACTTCGCAGTCCTGAATGGGTTGGTGCACCGCCATGGAGGGTTTGTATGAGTTATCGCATCGTTTCTTGCATGACTGTCTGGCCCTGGGCCAGATTTGTCATTATTCCAGCCAGATTTGGAATATTAGGTGGAGCAGATGGATTTGGAGGGCTTCCAGCGTTTCGATTGCTGGGATCTGGAATATCAGCCATTTGTGATGAGTTATTTTTTATGAAAAACGATATTACTAGTCGTTTCTCACAGACGGCGCCAATCTGTTGATGTAAAAAATTAGATTGTATCTAATTATTTAATCACAGATAAAATAAATGAGACAAAGAATTTTTAAAGTGGTTCATCCTTATAAGAATGGCCTACATCCATTGTTTCTGCTATTGATGACTGTTTGGGAATTCTCGATTACGAGTTCAATCAAAAAATTTCGATCCCCTTACAATGAGGGTAATACAATGTATTTATAGCCCTGAGGATGTAATGTGAAAGGGTAATACATTAAATGGTGTACATGTGAACGGGTAATGTATTAAATGCCCCTTAAGTGTATACATCTGAATGATAATCATTTAATGAACAGTCAAACTGTTGGTTATCCTGCTATTAATGCTTTGTTCGAGGTGCAACTCGGATCGCCTAAGCTGCTCGGACCGCCTAAGCTCCTCGGTACTCAAAAGTTCCTCGGAGAGTTCTTATAAGTTGGAGCGTCTAAGTTTGTCGGGGAAGCAGTGTTCCTCATTGTAGCATGGTTCCTCGGAGCGTCTGAGTTCCTCAGAAGTGTTTATTATTGCCACGTAGATTTCCATGTGTCTTCATCCAATTGAGCCATGTCAGCAGACTAAATTTGGTATCAACACCATGTTTATTTTGTTCGAGGAAAATTTATTGAGGTTATTCGACCCAATTGTTTCTAATCAAGTTAAGGAGTCTTACATCCATCTTCATTGCCTCTTGGATAGAGATGTAACTAATAATGCTTGTTATTATGAGAGAATTGAGTAGATGCAGGAGGATCACAAACTTTCCAAAACACTGCTCCTTTCTGATTATGAGGCCAAATATAAGGCATTAAATGAAGGTTGGGGCTTTAACAAGAAGTTAAAAGATATCACGTTTGCTTTGAACAAGAATGAATTGGCCTTGAATTAATAACTAAAGAATGACCAATTAATTGCTTCCATACTGGAAAGGGAAAATAATGCATTGAGGAATGAACTTGATAGTTTAAAGAAATCAACCAGCTTTGGTCTGGATGAATGGGTTTTATTCTTGGAGAATGAGAATGCTAGGCTGGTAGAGGATCTAAAAACTTTATAAAAGAAAAAGACCAAACCTGGCAAAGCCCTAGGCAAAGTATAGTTGTTCGGCCAACCATTGATGAAGAGATAACCAAGAAGACTCTGACCAACCTGCTCAGCTAAAGGAGAAAGACAATGCCATTAAAAAGCTTCAAGATAATGTGGATCAATATACTTTTCATTTCCACAACCAACCCATAGCTGTTTGGATGGATGGATATGAAGCTCTCACTTATTTAGATATGCAAATGGAGCAAGCCAGGAATGAGGGTTATAAAAATGGGGTTGGTTAAACTTGCTCGCCTTATTGAAAATACCCAAAAAAGATGAATTATGGCACTGGTATTACCCAGGGATGTTATATTATACTTATCCTCCTTTCTCAATTAATTTTAATTGGATCCCTCCTGATGCCATTCCTCAAAGTTTGATTCAAAAATATGTGGGGGACTTTGGCCTTAAAGGATAAGTAGAATATTTTCATCCTCAACATCGTCTTAATCGGCCAAGCGACAGTAGACGCACTAGGAGGAAGCCTTTTGGCTATATTAATCATCCGAGCACTTTTTATGATCCTCCTGTTGGGATGAGTAGGACTGATGGGAAGCGTCCAATGGAATAACATGTACGTTATATTGATTGATCTTTATTTTTTTAATTCAAGTTCATTGAAATGAAGTTCTTTGAGACACTTTTGTCCTTTATATTTAAGCTTATGGTTGCTATTAATCTTATTGCCGACTAGGTAATTTGTATACTAATTAGTTAATCAGCCTATTGATTAAATGTTCCACTTAAATGTTAGATGTCTGATTCGTAATTAAATCGAATTTTAACGCCTTATATTCTACTAACGTTGTTCTTAGATAAAATTGTGAATAATTTTATTGAACTAAGCTGTAGCATTAGTTATTAGTGGAGACCAAGTGTATTAGGATTGTATAGTTATCCCTGTATTTTAACTTAGTCAGGTAAAGCCTCGTGTGTTTAACTTGGCGTCATACACGAGATTTTACTAACTTCAAGTTCGTGATTTGTCAAAAATAAAATCATATATGAAGTTAATGATGAACTTTTATGTAGTTGGAAAAGTTTGACAAAGAACTTTTTTGAAGTAGGAAAAGTTTGGCGAGGAACTTTTCTGAAGTAGGAAAAGTTTTACAAATATAAAGAACTTTTCTGAAGTTGGAAAAGTTTAGCGAGGAACTTTTATGAAATTTGAAAAGTTTAACAAATATAAATAACTTTTTCGAAGTTGGAAAAGCTTGGCGTGGAACTTTTTAGAAGTTGAAAAAGTTTGGCGAGGAACTTTTCTGAAGTTGGAAAAGTTTGACAAAGATTAAGATTTTTTCTGAAGTTGGAAAAGTTTGACAGAGATAAAGAATATTTTTGAAGTTGGAAAAGTTTGAAATTTAAATTTAGTGTTAAATTAATGTAGTGGTGTACCACACCATATTCCAAAAAATAAAACATAAAAAGGAAGTATAATGAGTGGAAACATGCAATTTAATTAACTTGAATAAATGATTACATCGAAAACAAAACTACTGATAGTATTTGCGAAGATGATCGACATTCCAGGGATTCTTAAATTCTTCACCCTCCAATGTTTCCAAGCGATATGTTCCTGGTCGGATTTCTGCCGATAAAGCATTGGGACCACGCTAGTTGGGTTCCAACTTGTTATTTTTTTATCACTTTCTTCAGCACAAGGTCTTCCTGCTTCAAGTTGGTCAGCTTAACGTGTCGATTATAGAACCTGTCCATCCTTTGTTTGTAAGCAGCCATCCAAATAGAAACATCTTCTCTGACCTCTTCAATCATGTCCAGATCTAGTCGCCTCATGAGATCACTTTTGGGTGAATCAAAATTCAACACTCTGTGAGTCGACAAACCTATTTCAGCTGGTACCACTACCTCAGTGCCAAAAGCAATCATGTACGAGGTTTCCCCCGTTGCTATTTTGGGAGTAGTTCCCAAGGAACGTTGTGTTGTTCATTAATCTAGTTGCCTTTAGCATCGTCCAACCTTTTCTTTAATCCATCTAGCAAGATTTTATTGGTAATTTTTGTTTGGCCATTGCACTGTGAATGTCCAAGAGCTGAATGAGGTTTCTGGATGCCGAACCTGATGCAGTACTCTTCAAATTCCTCATTATCAAACTAAGTACCATGGTCGGTAATGAAGGCATACGGCATGCCATATCGATAAATGATATTCTTCTGTATAAACTGAAAAACCCTCTGATAGGCCATATCAATAAAAGGCTTATACTCCACCCACCTAGTGAAGTAATTAAATGCTACGACCAGGTGTTTGACCCTTCCCTTGGTGGTTGGAAATGGTCCGACCAGATCTATTCCCCAAATAGTAAAAGACCATGGATAAGTTATGGGCGTCAGAGTTATTGTTGTTCTTCTATGGATGGTGATGAATTTTTGGCACTTATCACATTTCTGGGCGAAGGCAACATAATCTGCCTTCATTGTCAGCTAGTAATGACCTTGCATTACTATATGTAGTCTTAGAGATCTACCACTTATGTGAGCTCCACATGAGCCTTCATGCATCTCTTTACTCAAATCATTTACCTCAGTTGGGTGGACACAACGAAGTAAAAAGACTGTATATATGCTTATGTACACTGTACCTTTCTCCAAGACATAGTGAGTTGCCTTATATCTCAATTTCCTTGCTTCTTTTTAGTCAACTGGTAACAGTCCCTTTTTCATTTATTAAGAGAAGTTTAAGTATTATTTTTGAGAGTTTGTGAAAGTTTTAACACTAATTATCTAAAAGGATAATATTGAAATTACACATGTGACGAGAGTTGACTTGTGATTTTAAATCTCGTCTTCGGCCATTTTAGATTAAAAAGCTAATTAATTAAAATGACTTATATATGAGGCAAAGTCTCATCCCTTGATTTGCCTCACATTTATTTACCTCATATATATCTCACTTTATCATTTTATTTATTTATTGGTGTAGTTTAAATTTCAATGCATTATTAGTTAAAATAAATATCCTTTAAAAAATTATTTTAAAAATATTATACTTTTTTTTACATGTTCCTTTCAATACTAAGAAGTTGGATTAATACCCTTACTTGGCACTATAGACGTAATTAGTGTATTTTGTAGGTTTATGGGATTTTAATTGAAAAGGACTATACTATAATACTCAGATCAACTCAACAAATCCTTTCCCCAATTATTTAGGATCAGCTACATGAATTCTATTTTTTCGTTCCATTATGTCCAGTGCAATATCTTCGGTTAAAGCACTTGATAGCATGTCCTTTTTTATAGTATCCCACCAAGTCAATATAGGCTTACCTCTATCCCTTGTGTTACCATAAATACTGACTAAATCACTCTTCCTTACGGGAGCATCAATTGGTCTACGCTTGATGTGTCCAAATCATCTAAGTCGATTTTCTCTCTATTTATATTCTGTAGGAGCTACTTTAATCGTTCATGCATTTGTTCATTTATAATTTTATCCTTTCTAGTTTTACCACAAATCCATCTTACATTCGCATCTCCACCACACTCATTTTCTACACATTTTGTTTCTTTGTTGCCCAACACTCTATCACATATAACATGGCAGGTCTAATGGTCGTCCTATAAAATTTTCCTTTTAACTTTAAAGTTATACGCCTATGACACAATATGCAGATAGCGCTTCTCCACTTGATCCAGACTGCTTTAATCCTATGAGTAACATCATTACTAATATCTCAATCTTTTTGAATTATTAAACCTAAATAACAAAAATGATCATTTTTAGGTATCATTTGACCCTCAAATTTCACCACATCTCCATTTGTTCTCTTATTACTAAATAAATTGCACTCCACATATTATGTTTTAATCATGTCGACTATTTTAAATCCTCTTATTTCTAGAGTTTCTCTCCACAATTCCATCCTAGAATTAATCCCCGACTATACCACAATGACTCACAAAAATCATTTTATCAAATGGCGACATTGTCGGCTTCTTAAGTGGTGGAGTTCGGCTCATTTTTTGACTATATCGTTTTCATCATCAAAATTCCGTTGTCGCTTTCTTCAACAAGGAGTGATTAAAGATTTGTACATTTATTTCATTTGTATATATTTTTTATTTTTTTAGATTGGTTGTATTAGCACTATTGAGGCATTTTACATTTATTTATGATGATTTAAACATCAGTTATTACAATAATTATTAAAAAAAGAAAAAAAGAAAAAGAAAAAAGGGAAAACTAGAGAGAGTATCGTTGGAGTGGATCAGAAACTTCTTTATTTTGGGCTCGTAGGACTCCTCAAAACGACTGAAGTTTGGGAGAAACTGCCCTCTTCGAGGTCGATTTAACTCTGTCTTCAGCCCATGTGTGTAAAAACCGTGAGAGGTACATTTTTTTAATCATTCGCGAATTTCCTGTTCGAGAGTCCATTCATTATTTCATTAATTTCTACTATGGCTTTATTTTTATGCATAGTCTTATGTTGAGTGATTTAATGAATTATTTGGACTTAAGATCTAGACCAATCATTGAAACAAGTTAGAATTCATCACGCACTCAAGCACTTAATCTAACTTGCTTGTTACCCATGGCATCACTTAATTAAAATTAACCAACTAGAAACCCAAGTAGGAATGCATTTTTCAAAGGCCATATATAATGCTCCATGTTTTTCTCTCCAGTGGATTAATTAAAGTTTGACTTCCCAATCATTTAATTGATGATAACACCCACTTCATATGAGTATTCTCCGATTTCTTATGGTAATCACACCTCAACCATACACCACTCCACCGCCACCATCCACCATCGCACCACCAACACCACCCATATCCTCTCACGAAAGTCTCTCTAAAAAATTCATCATCGAACAATATAAATCCGACAACGGCTTAAACAATGCTCAAATCAATATATAAGTCTGAGCGAGAGTATGATCTTCCCTCAAGTCAACCAATTTGTTACCCTATAGGGTATTGCAACGAATCAACTTTTGACAAATATTTTGAGTGTTACCTACCCTCTTTCCATAAGAATCTCACGGTTGAGACTATCCCTTGGTTAGGAACGCAAGTTTACAATTGTGTAGATTTATCCACAAAATGTTAGGCTGATTCGTTCTCTATAAATCCCAAAGAACCCCATTTTAAGGTTCTCCCACCTGTGATATCCAAAAATATGCCCGAGGCTACACCCATTGAGTCCATTCTGTGTGTAAAATAGGCACCCCCTTATTATAGGTTAGCTTTGGCTATGAGTAAACACCAATTCACTGAGATTTAATCAGCGATGGTTCCCACATTTCGTGATATGGATCCTTCCTAACAATGTTTCTCTCATTTTAAGTCTCATATTGATGTTAATTATATATCTTAAATCTTAAATCCCTCACCACCACAAATGGTGATATATTGGTGGATAATTTTATCTCTCCATCATTTGATACCACACTTCCTCTCGTGAGTATCAATGAACATCATT
Organism: Sambucus nigra; assembly: GCA_949130495.1. Classification (NCBI taxonomy): domain Eukaryota; kingdom Viridiplantae; phylum Streptophyta; class Magnoliopsida; order Dipsacales; family Adoxaceae; genus Sambucus; species Sambucus nigra. The sequence goes on along the minus strand of OX422212.1, from coordinate 556,180,703 downwards.
CTGAGTGTCATGGGTGTCCCCAACTTTCGAGTTAAATAAATTTTTCACCCATTATCCCACCCGACCCATCGATTGTCTCCCCCATTCCACTATCTCACTTGCTTCCTACCTTCCCACTCAAGCTCCAACTCATGAATTATTTCAGGCCCCCCATCATTAAGAATGTTTGTGGGGGCTCTCGACTCACGAGATATATAGGTTGTTCCTTCATGTACACCGCCCCACCTATTGTGGTTTTATCTTTGTGACACCTTACCTAATTAAATCCCGAGTGATCAGTCCTAAATTAAATTAAAATAGGTTTCTCAGTTCGTTCATTATTAACATCACAGTCGAAAACGTTTTAATTACTAATCACCTAAGTGAAATTAAACCGGTGCCAAATTTTATCTTTCATTAACCCAAATTAATTTCTCTGGCGTAAATAACAACTAAACATTCACAATATGCTAAAATTCAAACCACCACACAAAATATAAACAAAAAAGTCTTGCCGAGTCAACATTTGGCTAAAAATCAAAACTGCTAAATAAAACCAACATAATCCTAAACTTAAGATCTGAAATACTAACAATGGACAACACATCCGAATAGAGAGTACTGAAATAAGATCCTACACTAGATTTGAATGAATGAATCTTCTATGTAAAGTCTTTCCAGCCTCCACAAAGCTGCAGCTACGAGTCCCCAGACTGAATCCTCAAGTCTGGCGTTCTTGTGGATGGACACCTAAAGGGGTTTTGGAAATATATTGATAGCAAGAGTTAGTACTCAAAACATTTTGAAAATATTTAGCAAGCGATTATCACAGTAAAATGAGTTATTGATTACACATGTTAAGATTTGCGCACACTCTCTTAAGTTACCTCACCCCTCATCTAGTGCATGCCTAACGTCCTGTACTTAGCCCACTTATCTGTACAACCCAAGCTAACTAGACTAAAGTATCGAAATGAACTTATCTATGCGACTAAGTTCCAATACCGCCCACTTAGTATGTAATAATAACCATATCTTATGATTTATATGCTTAGATAACTGTTCATGCTTTGTTATCTTTAACCGACTTATAATTAAGTTTCCCTACTTAATTTTCTTTTATATGTATTCACGGCATCTCCTTATCTACTAACTTGTATAAGTAGATTATTAATACAATATACATTTCACACACGATATATACTTGTAAATTCATTCATTACTAATGTGTCCTCCTAACACACATCAATGACTCTTGGTTAGGAATGGTCTATCGGCACCAAGTAAAAAGTATTGGTTCGGAATTTCATCTTGAATCCAAGTTCATTTCATGTAGTGGTTCGAAATATCACCTCAACCCCACTAATGAAATTTTATACATGGATTGGTTTGGAACTCTTTCGTCACGACCCCAACTTACTATTTCCATATATCAGTTCGGATTCCTACCTCGACCCTAATATAGGCAATTATACTTTAGGTACTCTCTCCACCTAAGTATTTATATAATTCAGTAGGTATGCACGCAACCTAATAATAGTGCTCGTACGTAATATTTCCTCTTTAATATTCATCGCACTTATTAATTTACTATTTATCTCACTATCGTATTTGAATTGAGTATTCACATAACTTTAAAGGCCCTAGTTACCCCTCTATTAATTTTAGTAGTTAAGATATATCTAAATTACTAGTATACTCATTGGGACGACGTTTACTCTCTCCGTAACTCAAATCCCAATTTCCCGATGCACTACTCGATCGGTTTACCCTCGTCGATCCATCACTTCAAATCTTGAACTCAATGATTATAACGGACCCCCACTGCACACCTACTCGTACTCTCTAAGTCCCTACATAGGTATAATATCATCACTAAAGTTCCCTTCAAGCGTCGATAATCGAATAAGACTCAACCAACAAAAGAACCCAAAATGTGCCTGGGTCGATCGATCGATCGATCGATCGACATTCAAGGGTCGATCGATCGACTCCATCGATCAATTGACATTCAAGGGTCGATCGATCGATCTAGAAATGATAGACGCAGTTCTTCTTCTTCTTCTTCATGCGTTTTACACCATATTCAATTATCTAACTCACATGATATTCCACCAAACTTGTAACTAACTATACCCAGCCATTCCTACACATGCTAGGATGATTTTCAACGGATTAAACATAATAAATCCTTCCAATTTAGCCCAGAATAATCTAAATCTTCTAATTATTTAAGATCCCTAATATGACATGTTCTTCCCATGTTTTCAATCATCAACCCAGATTTTTAATTCGTACTAACAACCATGATTCCTTTGATTTTCAAACCTCTACAAATATAAATCTAACATGTTATTTCTACCCAAACATGCAATTAATCAATTATTTTTCTCCAACAATATTTATCAAAATCAATTTATTTGGAAATCCTACGCATCGATATCATAACTCAAAATAATTTACAAATAACCACTTGCCTTATTCAGAGTTTGTAATACCCCGTAATTTTATTGATTATTATTTAAGGGATTAATTGAATTAAATGAGAATTAATTAGGAATTAATCCGGGTATAAATACTAGCGAGATGTGACTTGGTATTTGATTATGATGTTAAAATTTAATATTTCTGAGTATGTATGGTAATACATGAGTATTGAAAATATTAAAGTTGTCGCGAGACTGAAATACGACAATTCGAAAATTTAGTTGGGACGCGCGTGAACGAAATTATTTAAATTAAAAAGTGAATTATATTTTTATCAACCGAATGATCATTTTGAGTTCGCCAACATGTTCGGAAGGGTCAAAATAGTCAGAAAACACTAGCCGGGGGTTTAGTTTGGGTCCCAGGGCACTTTTAGGCCAAACCGACAACCTAGAAGGGCATTTTGGTAATTTTAAAAATTAAAGAATTTAGACCCACGAATTTAAGTGTTAATTTAGATATTTTAAAAGAACCACTAAGGCCATTATCCGCCAAAAAGGGAGAGAGTGGGCTACGGTAGTTTTTGAGAAAGTTAGAAAGAGGGTAAAGGGTTCCCAAGCCAAACCATCTCCACACCATCAGTTTTGGAAAGGATTTGTGACCGGAAAAGAGGAGAAAATCAACCTTGAACAATCAACAACACATCTGAAGAATGAATCTAAGGAAAGTGTTTTGATGTCGTTATTTTCCATCGAATATTTCCTCCATGTGTAGTGTAGAAAACTATTTATGTCTTGGAAAATTTTGATGAAGAATACCCAATGGAATTATCATGAAATTTGTGGTTTTGGGTAGGAATTTGCATGTAGAATGATTATGGACGAATTAAATATACAAAACATAACTTTTGATGACCTGAAATCAGATTAATAAGGAGTCTTTTTATGAAATTAAATTCTGGGTTCAAGTTTATAGGGTTTGGGATAAGAATTGGGGATTTATGATTTTGGCATGTTAATTTGTAAGATTTGACCCAAAATCATGTTAAGGAATGATCTAGGGTGACTAAAAATAGTTTATAAACATTAAAAACATATTTGGATGGTCTTAGGGTGGATTTAGAGAAGAGGAGAAAGAAGAAAAACGAATTTTGGGATTTCTGGGCGTAGTCTGCCATCTCGTTAGAAGACCTGCCCAGGTCGTTCGAACGACCTCATTCGAACGAGCTTCTAACGAGATGACAATATCCCTTATAACGAGTTGGTAGTTCGTTCGAAGCCCTTCGTTCGAACGACACTCGTTCGAACGACCTCGTTCGAACGAGACTTCTAACGAGTTGACAGAATGGCCTTTTAGGCCTGATTTTATTTCAAATGTCCCGTACTCTTAATTAATGGAGTAATAACCTTCCCTTATTGACTAGTGGGTATATTTGGGAGATTGGAGTGCATTGAGGAGTAAAACTTAGAATCTTGTAGTAAATCGAATGATCTTTATGAGTTAGGAAACGAGTACCTAATTACGACGTGAGAAGAGATGACAACTTTAATGTATATAAATCGGGGACTTATAAGAGTATGACATTAAGTGATGATTCAAGAACGAGAAGTATACCTCTATTAATATATTGAGATATCTAAGATGTGCGAATGCTTAGTATATGTAGTTATCTGTATATAACATACCTACCGTACTTGCTATCATGGGAGGTCGGCGTTCGATCAGGGCCATCTAATCTTTGTGTGCCTACGGGGGGATTTAGATTGGTACCTCGAGGACATAGGTCAGAGAAGGACTTATTGAGAAGTTAATAAGTCTGCTGATCATGGGAGCGTAGGTATGTGCGTGACCCATGTGATGTGAACTATGTTCGCCTCCATTATGTGTGTTTGTTGTCAATTGAGAACGATTCTTGAGAGATTCGGAATGCGTGGTCCTAATGTACGTGATGCACCGGGATTGGATAGCAGAGTATGTGTGCACCGCAACTTAGCCTCGGGGTGCTAGTATTGTATACTTATGATGAGAATAATATACTGTAAATTGAAATGCACTGTCATGTATAAATGTGAGTATAATTAATAGCAACGTTTTCATAAAGATAAAAATAGAAATCCTCTAGTAAGTAGTATTACTAATATGGGAAACCGAGAAGAAATGTAAGACACTCTATTTAAATGAAGATGCCGGAATTAAATCGTGAATCGTATAGCAATGTTAGATTTTATATTAGACTAGTTAAGTATGGGAATAACTAGAATGGGTACGGGTACGATAGGAGTGCACAATTAGTTGAGAGGTGAGGAACTCATGTGAGTGCACACACTATCATGTACTTTGTATTCATTGTTTAAGGATATTAAACACTTGCTATTTTTAAACTGTTTTCACAATCGGGCTCTGACCCGTTTGCTTTCAAATCTATTTTTGAAAAACCTTTTAGGTGCCCAGCTAGAAGGACACCAAGCATAGGAGTTCCATTCAGGTGACGTACTGTAGCTGTTGTGGAAGTTACATGACCTTGACAGTAGACGCCACCATTTTCGATCTTGACTCTATATTATCAGATTCTCTCATCTGTTGGGCATGTCGCCCTATTTCCTTTTAGAGACACTTTATCTATTCAGTTATTTCAGATTTTGGGTTGTAATTAATTTAGTGATGCGGACTTGGTATTTGTTTATTTCAGTACTCGGATTTGTGTGAGGAGTATTCCTCCAGTTTCATTATTATTTTATGGTTATTCTATTGTGACTATGTTGTGGTGGTTATGTTAGCATTTCATAATCTACTTATTGCATGTTAATCAGATTTAATTAAAATTGACAACTCACTTTTATATATTAGGTGACTAGTAATTGTTAAAACGTATTTCGATAGTGATGCTATGAACTGAACCAACTTGGCATTTTGTATTAATTTACTAAAGGAGTAGCTACCCGGTATTTAATTAGTCGGGGTGTCACAGAGTTGTTCTGATTTCGTGATTGTTTTTGGTGATTGATTGTCTTTTTCCTCCAATCTTCCTTCCCAACTAGTTTGTGGTGCAAGAACCCTTTGAATTCTTCACCAATTCTTCCTTAGGCTTTGAGAATTGTTTCTCTCTTCTCTCTAATGGCTTATCTTTGTGTTATGAGGTTTTTAACCCTAACCATGTTTTTAATCCGCTAATAAAACACTCCAAAATTCGTAGGTCTCCTCACCCCCATATGCCAAAAGATTAAAACGCCTGTGTACAGTCCCGGTTTAGCCCAAAGATGCCCCGATACCCGGTTAGTACCACCGAGTATATAATTTTGACTAATTCGACCCTTTCGAAATCATCCGTGGCCTTTAATTATCATTTGAGTCACTAACAATATATTTCCTATCTCATCCTCAATTTAGTCTACACGTGACACCCGGGTGAGATAAAAATCAAGTATGTCCATATCACTCGCTATGTCGTACAAATTAACTATCAATATTTACTATTCACACTTAGTAAAATTGAGTCATAATATTAATCAATGTCTATCTCTCGATTAACATTTCATAATCAAAATTATTATTTATTCATTTAATAATCATAATTATCATTAAATCATATTAGATTACTCTACTCACGTAATTTAAATTAAACGTATTTCCTATTTAATTACTCAATTAATTAAATTCTAAATACACAAAATACGGGGTATTACAATCTTATCTTGAACTAATTGATGTGTCACATCGTGGCCATTATCATCGACCATTTATAAAATGGTCGTATGATTTCCATGAGTCCCACCCCATAACTATTGTCAAACGATTTGTTCTCCCCATAAACCTTTAGGATTATGCATATAGGGCCCTTATTGCCCTCATTTTTATGCTCAATGAGGCTCATGCGCACCATCCCTATGTCGTTTCCATTACAAGCTCTCTATATTGCCTCACTTCTATACTCCTTTGGTCAACCGATGCTTCACATCGCATTAATCACTTTTCCATACAAGTGTGTTGATTGTGTTGATCTTATCTTTCAAGACTAATTTCTCAGTCTTGTTTGGGGATGATTCTCATCACCCTCACTTTTCTGCCACCCCTTTTTATCATAGTTCATATCTTTAGGGGTGAGTTATATTATACCAAAATTGATTTTTTTCCACTCTAATACCGGCCAGCATTGTTAGGGTAAAAAACCTTGATAGTAAAACACGCGTTTCTTATCACGGTCATTGACCATGACACGACCATAACAATATCTTGTTAGGGTCATGTCACCATCAATGACCGTGACAAGTTTTTTAATTGCATCACAGTGGTTGCCCATCCTTTTGGTTTACCCCAAACATAAATCTCTTTCTCTATATAGCAGCAGCAGCGACGACGACCATCTCTCTTTATTCCGGTACATCTCTCTCTATTTCCTTCACACGCAGACCACACACACACACCCCATAAACACCATATACATAGACTAAAATGAAAACCATAAAATGATTTCAAATGAAAACCCATAAAAACTTCAATTGAAATTAATTTGAAACCTTAAAAATGATCTCAAACACACCCAAACACATGCAATAATTTAATTTTTGTAATTTATTATTCATTTATGATTCTAATTTCTTATCTATTGTGGTAATTTAAAAATGATGTCACCATATTATTTATTGTGCTAATTTAAAAATGATGTCACCTTATTACGCTAAGATATTTCTCATTTATTGAATATTTTGCATTATTCGGATTCTTGAATTGTAGTTGATTAGTGGATTTGAGCATTTAGATGGCCATTGAGTTGGTCGTCCCTAGGCATTTCTATTATTTTGCATTATTATTTGAATTGTTGTTTAGGATTCTTGAATTTTTGTTGACTGGTGTAATTGAACATTTAGATGGCTATTGAGTTGGTTGAACCTAGGAATTTCTAACCTTTAGGGTTGTGATTCTACCGAACATAAATAAGAAAAAAAGGAAATATATTATAAATTTTGAAAGCTTGTTCGTAAACAATTAATAATGCGAAATCAAACATAACTATTATAAATCCTCACTATAAACATTACTACTGAATAAATGAAACATACTTACCATGGTAATTTATAACTACTTTAAATTACATATAGTGCGCATAGATACGAACTTTCTAGCTCTTATACGTACACATTCAATAGCCCTTAGACTTGTTCGAGAGTCATTATTCTTGTAATGAGATCTCTTGAATTGTCCCGTTTGGACAGTTTGGGAAGACAGTTTTTGTTATAATGATCTTAGTGGCATAAGCTTATTACTTTTGGGGTAAGTTCTTCTACTATCTCTTAATGTTGTCTGGGAACATACTAGATGATGCGGTGTTAAGTGTTATTTCAATTGATAATTTGAAATAAAACTTACACTTTCAAATCTATGTCATGTACTTGGATAACTATGGGGATATACTACCGAATTTTTCTCAAATTGGAACAATATGGATGAGCTTCTATGTGTATTACATTAATATACGGTCTTTCATGGGATATTACCACTCACCCTTTAGAGGAGATGGAGTAAATAGGATCATATTATTTTTTTAATATAAGACCGAAAGATAAAATGTCAATTTTTAAGTAAATCATTTATTGGAAACTAAATTTTCACACTTTCAATTTATACTAATCCATGAATATATGCTTCTTACCCATAATAGGTGATTATTTGTAGTAGCTGTGATGGGATATCCTCTATACAAAGAGTGGAGGGTGAGACAAATAGACCAGGGGATATGTTTCGTAGAGGTGTTAATGAATTTATGAAATACATAAAGAGATATCGTAATGATGAAGAGTTCACGTGTCCGTGTGCTAAGTGTAGGAATGGTAAGGTGTTTTAGTGGAAAACGGTTGAACTACATTTGTTAAAACGGGGTATGCAAGATAGTTATCAATTTTATATTTTTCATGGGGAATCATATGTTCCTTTTATCCCTGAGCAACCTTTACAACAACCTTCAACACGTAGGATAGATGTATAAGGGAAGGAGGACAATGTAGATCATAATATGCTAGAGAATTTATTTGATGACGCATATATAGTTAATGAAGTGGAAGAAAATTATGTCACTGACGATAAAAAAGGTTCAGGGGCTCATGAAAATATTAGGATAAACCTTGACGATGACTACCAAAGTTTAAAGTTTAAGGCAACCCAATCATTATACTCTGGTTATGACAAATATCAAATAACTTTACATGCCATGGTTGGTTTGAATAATTTGAAGACCGAATATGGTTTGTCTAGCAATAGTATGACATGAATTTTAAATTAGGTGAAGGGCTTGCTACCCAAGCAGAATATGCTTCCAAATATATATCCTACTATAAAAAACAATTTGAAAGGTTTACGAATGAAGTATAAATCAATTCACGCTTATGTGTATGACTGCATACTATATCGAAAGGATTATAAAAATCTTGATCGGTGTCCGGTATGCGATGAACCTAGATATGCGCAATCTACTAGCAAGGAAGGCACGAGTTTAAAAGTGCCTCAAAAGTGTTGGAATATATTCCTTTTGGGCCTAAATTGAAGCGGTTTTTCACAGTACCATGGATAGAAAATGCAATGACTTGGCATGCTAGAGAAAAAGTAGGGGATAATTGCATGTGCCATCCTATTGATTCTACAACTTGGAAGAGGATAAGCTATGAGTATCCTGATTTTGCTCGACAACAGCGTAACATTAATTTGCCAATATCGACAAATGGTTTCAATCCATTTAGATATCTAATCATCAATCAGAGTGTATGGCCAGTGATCCTAGAACCACTCAACATCCCTCCTTCACAGTGTATAAGACTTGAATTTTCGATGTTGTCTTTATTGATACCTGGGCCAAAGGCTCTAATTGAATTCATTGATGTCTACTTAGCTCCTTTGGTAGAAGAATTAAATGAGTTATGGGAGGAGGGTGTGCAAGCATTTAACTCTTTTGAAAAAGAAAAGTTTATGTTGAAAGCTATGTTGATGTAGGGAATTCATGATTTTCCAACTTATAGGACATTATTCGATTGTGTAGTACATGGTTATTTTGGGTGTCCTATTTATTGAGAGGATACTGAATATTTACATTTCACCACTAGCGGTAAAAATAAATTCCATTGCTATAGGAGGTTTTTTCCAACCGCTAATAGTTTTAGATTTGAGAAAGGTTCCAGGCTGGCTTGAGCATGGGCTACCTTTGAGAAAACTTTCATGTTTAAAAATTAAAATTAAATCTTCTAATTGTGACCCTATTATATGCTAGGTAAGAATCCTAAATTGAAGAATATCAAACATAAGAAGACTCTAACTGAGAATGAAATTGAGACAAGAAAGGCATGGTCTAGGAGGTCAATTTTATTTGACTTGCCATATTAGAAGAATAACATAAGGCGCCACATATTGGATGTGATGCATGCAGAGAAGAATATCATTGAACATATTATGGGCATATGCCTTGGGGTGAGTCATTCAAATGATGGAGAAAATTCATGAAAATACCTTAAATCGTTGAAATTTAAGCCACGACTATGGTTGAAATAAGATAGTAAGGGAAGGACAACAATTCCCTCTCGTGCGTTTACTTTAACTAGTGAGAAAGGAAAGTGATTTTAGACACAAAATGTAATTTAAAGGTTCCATATAATTTTTCATCCAACTTGCAAAGAATTATGAATTATGCCACCTATGATTTATATAAGTGTAAGTCCCATGATTGTCATATGATCATGTAATTGGTTTCTCTATTGTTTAAGCACTGTTTCTCCAAGAACAAGGATTTACGGAGGGCTATTTTGCAAACTAGCATATGCTTCACACTTTTATATGACAATGTTGCCATTTGAGATAATATAGTGGCCGTAACAGCAACAGTAATCAAAGTGATTTGTGTGTTGGAGAAGTACTTTCCCCTATTATTTTTTGACATAAGTGTTCATTTATTGATAAACCCATGCGACGAGGCACTTCTTTGTGGTCCAGTTAGATATCAGTGGATGTATTCATTTGAAAGATTGATGAAAGTTTTCAAAGATTATGTCAAGAATACATGATACGTTGAAGGATAAATTGCAGAGGAATACATCACCATGGAGTCATCAACCTATACTCAGGAATATATGATTTACCCAAGATGTGGATAACAGTGATGAGTTCGTTGAGGAAGGTGGTCAGGTGATCGTCAAGCAAGTGAAAATAACGAGTTTACAACATGAACAAGTAGCTTGTTATCTATTTGACACACATAAACATTTCTAAGAATGGAAAATGTAAGTTTATATTATTTAAATTTTACATTATTTTAATTTTTGTACATGATCAATTTTGTAATACGTTCCTCAAGATCAATACAGAAAATATGGTGCGTGTGGGAACAATAAAAGACAAAGAACGATGGCACAATCAAACAACAAATTTAGGTTGTGGATGTCACATGGGGTAATTACAATGAAGGGGCTCCTATCAAATGTCACATTACAAGAAAGCTTTAAAACTAACCTAGTTAATTTATCTATAATCTCAGCTCTTAAAGACGGGCGATGAGACATCAAGTCTTCCTCGTCTAGCCACTGGACCCCTATGAATGGCACGTGAGTATAAAAAGTATCAATTGAACGATTACGTATTCGGTGCAAGGGTGTATGAGGAAAATACAAATGTACAGAACTCGGGCATTTTATATAAGGCTCCTACTTATTTTCGAGTGAGCACAAAAGATAAAAACGTCGTTGAAGTTGAAATGACTTACTATGTTGTCATTCGAAATATATTTGAATTGGACTATATAAGCTTCAAACAATTTGTGTTTTAGTATGATTCAGTAAGAATTGAGGATAAAAATAATTGTAAAGTTAATCCTGGTACCAATTTGATCATGGATGACTTGTCCAAGTTGAAGAGAAACGAGCACGTGAGCGATGAGCCTTTTGTTTGTGGTTTTTAAAAGGTCAATCAAGTGTTTTACTCGGAGTACATCAACACTGATTCTTGGTCAATCATCCTATACACATCAAAGCATCTAACCAGTAGTGTGGATGAGTTAGTTGCTCCTACCAAATATCAATCCATTTTAGATGATAACTCGAATTTGAAATAATTTTTAATTTGTAATAACTATTCCAATTATTTATAGTAACCAGTAGCGTGTATTATTCTAGTGCTTTATTATTATCGGACAAAAGTTTAATACTTTTCATTCCTTTGGACTTGATCAAATCATGTGGATTTGAATAAAATTTATTTTTCTGATCAGTGAATATGTGAAATTGGATTTTAATCAATTTAAGCATTAATTTAAAATCCATGACATGAGCCGAATTTGAAACAATTTTTAGATTTGTAATAAGTATTCCAATTATTTGAAATAATTTTTAGATTTGTAATAACCACTAGGGTGTATTTTTTTAGTTCTTTATTATTATCGGAGGCAAACAATGTAACACTTTTGATTCATTTAGATTTGATCATTTTTTGTGGATTTGAATCAAAATTGATTTTTTGGTTAGTTGTGGAGTGCCCGATATGTGTGTTTTCAAATAGAATCAATTTCTCTTCGAAAAAGATCCAACTTTTAATTATGCACCAAACCAAGTTGTGAAAACTCAATTCTCACTTTAAACCAATTTTATCTTGATTAATCCTAAACATGCATCTAGTGATTAAAGCAAGTAAAGTAAAGTACAGAATACTCACAATGCCGGATGTACGAGGAAAAAACCCAAAACGGGAAAACAACCTCGGACGGCCCAAGCCAGACAATCACTATGAATAATGGTTTTACAAAGACAGATTAACCTTACACTAAGACTCGATCCCCACGGGTCTTGACGCTCCTTATGATCTTAAACCATTCTTCAATAGTGCCCACGTAGAAATTCCATCTTCCACGATCTCTGTCGACAACACACGCGTCCACGTATGTCTCGGTGTCCACCGATATGGCTTTGATACGTCTACGATGTCAAACACGATGTCCGTCGCTTCTTCACCGCAAAACCATTTGTGTTCAATGTGTAGAACAAAACAACTTTGGTGCAGCAAGATGACTTAAAGATATAAGAATGATAACTCGGATCTTTGCAAACTCTAAGGATATGTTTTAGACTTTTAAACCTTAGAAAACATGTGCAAACAAGGTTCTGGTTTGTAAAACAGTTTTTCCAGAAAGCACACTTACGAAATTATGATGCAAACTCTGTTTAAATAGGATTTAAACGCTGCCTCAAAAAACGTGTCGTTCGAACGACTTAAGCATGTCGTTCGCACGATATTGTATCTCGTTCGAACGAGATCCAATATCGTTCGAGCGACCTCGCGAAAGTTTGACTTTCAGATAAAAACGTCTCTTAACAAAGAGATTCAAATTAGTCAAACTCTATTTCAAGTTTATCATCATAAAACGAAGTTTAAACCATTAAAACACTTTTAAAACATTTAAAAAAAAATTCTATATAAAAATTACATCTTATCTTTTATAAAGTAATTCTGAGCACCATTAATTATACGCATTCATACCTGAGTGATCTCGAAATGAAATTAACTTTGAAGACGAGTAAACTTGCACCAAATAAACATCGGCATGATTATTTCTTTGAAGCTTTGCCGCAACGTCTTCAATATCTTCAATACGTCATAGACCAAGTGGGATCGTGACAAAATAAAATTCTCCCTATGACATATTACATACACAGTTTTGTTCACGGAATTAAGTCAAAACAATATAGGGACTCAATTGGAAATTTATGTCCTTACAAATCTCCCCCTTTGACTATTCCGGGAAAAAACTAAACCAGTGAAATGCCTAACCGGGACGTCAAGCCGTATGACGCCTAAATCCCATCCTATAAACCCAAAATTAAAAAAATACAGGATACGGACTAATATATGTAGCACCAACAAGCATGAACTGTCTGAATGTGCTGTAGACTTGAAATCTCGAATCGCTGAAGCATACCTACACACATGAAGCAGACAAACAAATACCAAGTGAAGTATGGAGGAACAAATGAAACCAATTTATATATTTAATAAGAGCATATCATTTGAAAACATGTGAGCAATTAATTGATACCAATTTGTTACAAATATAAGTGCTCAATAAATCTCCCCCTACATCACATACCAAATCTATGTCACATACCAAATCTCTCCCCATTTTTGTCTCGAATAGACAATCCGGTGAAAAGATAAACCTATATGAAATATCTAGCATGAGAATATGATACCCAATTAAATCAAGTTGATACCAATTTTTTTTAAAAATGAAAACCGCTAGATAAACATAAGACAACCAGCTAAGTAAGATCATGTAATGACAAAATAGTAGCTAGTAAACCAAGGAATCACACAAAGAGTATACCAATCAAATCAAGGGTGATAAGCGGACTCATATATGCAAAGTACCAATTTGGAACATAAAAGAACTTGCATATAAACCAATTAATCCAAGAAAAATGCTTCCTGCAGTACCAAAAATATATCAAATTAAGCCAGAGGACTGCAAACCAATCAATAGACATTTTCACCCTGTCGTTCGAACGAGCCAGGGACTTCGCTCAAACGAGATGAGGAAGTCGCTCGAACGAAGTACAAAGTCGTTCGCGCGAGATGCAATGTCGTTAGAACGACTTTGTGCGACCTGCCAAAATTTCCCAGTTTCCCAGAAATATTATAAAGAATTGCCCAGTGAAAAAAATTCCACAAAAAAATTCGAGGAAGGGACTGACATAAGCAAAACAGTGCTAAAACAGAGGGCTTTTTGCACAAAATGCAAAAACTCATTAAAAATAAAAATGCGAATTACATGCAAACATAGTATCGATGTGCTCAAACATGGACATGGAATGAATGGGCATGAAACTACAACAAATGAGTCATAATTCCAGCACATCGAAACGATCAAGAAGCTCTAATTGATAGCGATAAATCATCAAACTTTATCATAGCCAAATGACAATTAAAGTGTGAGCTTAATGAACTAAACATACTCCATGCACTCAAATTCAGAATTTTGACGATTCTACAAACAATAGCGTCAAATTGCAATGTTTCAACCCTAGGATTAGATGTGCAAACCCGTTTAAATTTTCTCCAACCAAACACCCTCATATAAACATACTTTTTCAAGTTATTTTGATGTTAATAGCATTCTCAACTTAGAGAAAATCTTATTGGCCCTTTTCTTAGCATCTAGCTTTTTCTTTTTGGGCTCTTTTAAACGGTGGCTTTCACGAAGAGTTAATTATGAACTCTCGCAGCCCTTTCCCATGAATCACTCATCATTTTTACCAATTTTAAATCCTCACGGTAAACGTTTATTACATGCACACTTCTCCTTAAGTTTACTTACGCATAGATGACAAGATTGAGATAACAACACCTCACCAAATTCAAATATGCAAGAGAAATCAAACATCTATATAAACTCGTGCTTGTGTGCAATGTTGGCATATATACAAAGTCGAATCAAAATGCATATCAACTTCGAAACCACCCCATATAAACAATGGTTAAGATCATTCTAAGTATCGATAATAATGACCAAATGTCCTAGCCACATTGATAATGAAACGATGGGGGGGGGGGGGGTCCAAGCACACCAACATGCCACATCAAACATGTAAACTTAAAAACAAAAACTGAAAATCTTTTTGGCTTTTCAAACATATTTTGACTCAAAGAAAAGAAAAATCTTTTTGGATTTTGAAAATTTTTCTCAAAAACAAAATATTTTTGTATTTTTCAAATAAGACTCAAACAAATGAAAACTATAATACAAAATGATACACATGTCATAATACTAGCAATGAGGATATCATGAAGCAAACTAGCATATGACAAACATGTCAACACTATCATCCTTTAGATTTAGCATGGGAAGAATCAAGTGCACCCAAACAAGAATCATGAAGTTTAATTCCTAAAGCCACTAAATCCGATTTCCTAACCCAAGTAGGTGTAAAACGACGCATGTGGGTGAGGGAAACCGGGGCAACTTTATTCCTAAACTTCCTAGGAGTTGTCTAAGGTGGTAAAAATAACGCCTAAGATGATCTTTCCTACCACAAAATGTGCAAGTGTAGTGGTGGTGGGAATGATTACCTTTATGGGGACCTTTTCTAACCATCCTAGTGTTTCTCACACGTGCGGGGGGAATGGGAACAACTCTCTAACTAAAACCTATACCTACACTATCTCCCTTAATTTAAACGGTGCCTAAGATCTTATCTAACTTCTTCGACCTAGCCTCCAAATCAAACTTGACTCTAGACGAGTCTTTCAACCTTTCCTCCAACTCAATAATCCTAGACTCGAGTAAACGCCTAGTCTCCTCAAACTCTAAAATCTCCTTTTTCAAGGACTCCGTCAAACCACGAAGATTATCTCTCTATTTCTCCACAAACTCTAGTTTCTCCCTAAACTTCTTGTCTCATGCCCTAAGATCCTCAATCAAAATATCATTATTTTCTATGGCACGCTCATTCAACTTAGATTGCAATTTTGAGTTAGCCTTTTTCACCTTCACCGTTTTGGCATACAACTCATTAAACGCATTTTATAATTCTTTCACATCAATCTCCTCCTCGTCACTCTCTTCACCCTCACTAACATGGGATACACTCAAAACCTCCTCGGAAGTGTCATTCACATAAGTATTGTCGTCGTCGCTCACATGACATGCCATAAACGCAACAAAGTTACGCTCAATAGGGGAACTCTCTCCCTCTTCCGGTTCACTATCACTTAAGGTGGCATTATAGACAACGGGTTTCTTTCCCTCTTTCTTAAGTCTAGTGGGACACTCCTTAACTTTGTGACCCTACCCCTCACACCCAAAACACTTATTCGACTCATCTCTCTTAGGCTTTTCAAACTTATCCTTAGAGGTGGGATCTACTTTGTTGTTCTTGAATTTCTCAAATTTCTTGGCATCTTTCGATTGCTTTTGAAACTTAATAAATTTTTTAAATTTCTTTGCCAACAAAGCAACATCCTCAAAATCGGAATCCGAAACTTTAATTTCCTCCTTCCGGGTTTTCAAAGCAATACCCTTTTCTTTCTTAGGCAATTGCTTGGAGGTAATCATGTCTATTTCATAGGTTTGTAAGTCACCTACAATCTCTTCAAGTTTCGTTGACTCTAACCTACCCAAGGAGTTTAAAATGGTCACTTTAGCATCAAACCTACTAGGCAATGACCTAAGGATTTTATTAATGACACGGTTGTCGGGAATTTTCTCACCTAGGTTAAACGAAGAGTTGACAATATTGGACAACCTAGCATAAAACTCATCAAAGGTTTCACTCTCTAACATTCTAATGGTCTCAAACTGTGTAGTGAGATTTTGAAGTTTTGACGCCCTAACCGCGCTAGTGCCCTCGTGAGTGAGTGCCAAAATATACCAAGCCTCTTTTGATGTTTCACAAGTCATAATTATGTTATATTCTTCGTGTGTGACATGTGAAGCAATAACGTGCAGACCCTTAGAATTATATTGTGCAAGTCTTTGTTCAGTTTCGGTCCAAGACTCAATAGGCTTTAAACTAGTGACCTCACCTACAATAGTGACTGGGGGTGTCCAACCTTTTTCAACTGCAAGCCAAACTCGCTCATAAATAGATTTTAAAGCACATCTCATTCTCATCTTCCAATAAGTGTAATTAGTGCCATCAAAAACAGGAGCTCGAGAAAATTCATTATATCCAGAATTCATCTTTGAAAACACACGGGATCACAAAAAAAATAAAAATGTTTTCTAGCTCTGATACCAATTTGTGGATGTGAGTAGACAAATTGTATCAGAAAGTAAATCTTTGAAAAATTAGGATCACACAATAAATTAGCGTAACCCGCTCTGATACCAATTTGTGGAGTGCCCGATATGTGTGTTTTAAAAAAAATCAATTTCTCTTCGAAAAAGATCCAACTTTTAATTATGCACCAAACCAAGTTGTGAAAACCCAATTCTCACTTTAAACCAATTTTATCTTGATTAATCCTAAACATGCATCTAGTGATTAAAGCAAGTAAAGTAAAGTAAAGAATACTCACAACGCCGAATGTACGAGGAAAAAACCCAAAACGGGAAAATAACCTCGGACGGCCCAAGCCAAACAATCACTATGAATAATGGTTTTACAAAGACAGATTAGCCTTACACTAAGACTCGATCTCCACGGGTCTTGATGCTCCTTCTGATCTTCAACCGTTCTTCAATAGTGCCCATGTAGAAATTCCGTCTTCCATGATCTTTGTCCACAACACACGCGTCCACGTATGTCTCGGTGTCCACCGATATAGCTTTGATACGTCTACGATGTCAAACACGATGTCCGTCGCTTCTTCACCGCAAAACCCTTTGTGTTCAATGTGTAGAACAAAACAACTTTGGTGCAGCAAGATGACTTAAACATATAAGAATGATAACTCGGATCTTTGCAAACTCTAAGGATGTGTTTTAAAATTTTAAACCTTAGAAAACATGTGCAAACAAGGTTCTGGTTTGTAAAACAGTTTTTCCAAAAAGCACACTTACGAAATTATGATGCAAACTCTGTTTAAATAGGATTTAAATGCCGTCTCGAAAAACGTGTTGTTCGAACGACTTAAGCATGTCGTTCGCGCGACATTGTATCTCGTTCGAACGAGATCCAATGTCGTTCGAGCGACCTCGTGAAAGTTTGACTATCTTTGACTTTCGGATAAAAACGTCTCTTAATAAAGAGATTCAAATTAGTCAAACTCTATTTCGAGCTTGTCATCATAAAACGAAGTTTAAACCATTAAAACACTTTTAAAACATTTAAAAATATTTTTTCTATATAAAAATTACATCCTTATCTTTTATAAAATAATTCCGAGCACCATTAATTATACGCATTCATACCTGAGTGATTTCGGGATGAAATTAACTTTGAAGACGGGTAAACTTGCACCAAATAAACATCGACATAATTATTTCTTATAAGCTTTGCCGCAACGTCTTTAATTTCTTCAATACGTTATAGACCAAGTGGGATCGTGACAAAATAAAATTCTCCCTATGACATATTACATACACACTTTTGTTCACGGAATTAAGTCAAAACAATACAGGGACTCAATTGGAAATTTATGTCCTTACGTTAGTGAATATGTTAATTTGGATTTTAATCAATTTAATCATTAATTCAAATTTCGTGACATGACCCAAATTTGAAACAATATTTAGATTTGTAATAAGTATTCTAATTATTTGTATTCTTATAATGTCGTTAACTTGTATTATTTTAGTTCTTGGTTATTATCGGATGACAATTTAATATTTTTATTTATTTAGATTTGATCATTTTCTCATATACATGTTTGTACTAATAAAAACATTTTTTGCAGAAATGTCTTCATTAGGGTGACAGTGTAGCAGAAGCGAGGAAGGCTCATCTTCCACTATGCACCCAAAGTGGGAAAAATGGGGTCTCTCATCGAGAACAAGACGGCCTTACAGGATAGGGGCCTAGAGTTTTGAGGAAGGTGCCCGTCGAGCTTATTTTGTATTTACATTTACATTTTATTATAATTTATAATTTAAATACAACTAACACTTACTTTCCTTTTGGTTTGTATTTATTTGATCGCGACACCATGTTCGAATAATTGAGAGATCAATACAAAACATGGAAGAAAAACATGAGAGCATGGTACTTTAGTTAGGACCGGGAGGCCATATGGAGGATTCGTGACATGGTACCGTCGAAGGATCCAATCTCATTGGAAAGTTGGAAGCAGTTTTCGACAATGAGATCTTGGATCGGTAGTTGTTCGCTGATTAATATGGGTTGATAAACCGGGCCATACAGGTTGACGTGCACCACTCCAGGCATACATCTTACGCTAAGGTGGAGCATAAGATGGTAAGTTTATAATTTTCTTTCATTTTAGTTTTATGTTATTCTAATTTAGCATTACTTTGTATTACTTACTAATTTTGCATTATTTTATTTCCGGAGACGAGGAGTATCCCAAGGGGTAGGCCACATAGGCTCGATGCTTATGTGGAAATTCAGACGAAGAAGGGGAAGGATAAGGAGGCGTCCCCGAGTATAAGTTATAAAAATATCTTACAATTGTTTACTTTTTTAAATTATATTATAATTTTTTATTAACTTAACTAATCATGTACTTTTTTGTTGTTTCAGGCAAAGCTTAAGGAAGTGCACAACTCCCAATCTGATGCCAACAAGGCATTTTGGTTATAGATGCACTAAGCCAAGTACTCGGGACGGATCACAAGGGGTGTATAAGGTGGTGAGCTCTCGGGTTGGGAAGTCGAAGCTCATCGATATTGAGACGAGCAATACTGGACGGGATCATAAGGTGGACACCCATGGTGATAATTTAAAAAGGTTGGAGGCGAAGATCCAAAATATGTTCGAGTACATGTAGTGTCAGTTAGGGTGCATCTCATATAAGGGCAAAGGGAAAGAGGTATATGAGTATGCCATTACTTCATCTCTCTCACTCTCACTACTGATATGCACCTTCTCACAGACCCACTCATCGTCTGCATATGATCCATTCGCCACCTTTACCCCCATCGAATAGCCTATGTCAATAATTGGTTGGCCAAGTGTGTATATAATAGATACACAGGGTGGTAGGGCCATAGTTACGGGGTTGAGGGAACTGGACACACACCCGGGTAGTTTGGTTCATGGACGTGTATTGTAACCAATTGAGGCAAGGGTTCGTGTCACGCATATTATTCCTCGAAAAGAGAATGAACCCTTATGGTTAAACAAATAATGCGGCGTTAGACAAATTGAGGGTTGTCTCAATTTGTATGTAGTGTAGCCTACTTTCCTCCTTAGACTTGTTAAAAACTCAACCCCGTGACAATTAATTGTATTAATTTCATTTGTATTTGTTGGTTGGTTATGAATATTTTATGTTGGATATTATTTTATGATTATTATTTGATAATATGGTTGAATTAATGTGTATGGATTTATTTTTTAAAAATGGATGAATGTTGCTTGAGATATATACTAGTTTAACATGTTAAAATATACTATACAGGTTAAAATATATCGTTGGGCAGTAACAGCAGCCATGTTGTCCAGTAGTTTTTTTTTAAATTTGTTCAGAATTATCATGGTTAAAGTCCGTGACAAGTAAAATTCTTATCACAGACTTTGACCGTGACAAGTTCATAATAAAGAAGTTGCCACCACAAAACTTATCACGACTTTTTATCGTGTCAAATCTTCCTTGTCAAGGTTTTTTACCGTGACAAGTTTCCAATTTTGGTGTAGTGTTAATTGAGTCAGGCTAAAGACATTAAATTTAGCGCTACCGGGATTTATCCCATTTTGTCTTATTTTTTAGTATGAATCTTAACCTATTTGGGAATGATGTTTTATCCTCCCCATATGCTTAAGTATGCTTTATAGACTTATACATTTTGTCTCATAGCACTTATTCGGGTTTCTCATTGGTTACGTCTTATAGTACATTTTTCATTGGCAATTCACTATGTTAATCTCTTTCCTATCTTGATCTTTCAAAATTTGAAATATGGTTTTAAGATTAAGAATTATGTTCTTATTGTTTAGGGTGGGAATTTATCAAAATGGTACCTATTTTGAAAGTTTTTTTTAATAAAATACAAGCCTTTTTTAAACCCTTTTATGTCATTCTCATCTCATTTTTTACGTGATTTATCCATCATCTATTTCTTTTAGAGTTTAGGAATACTCATCTTCAAACTTAAAGTCGTAATTTAATCTTATAACCTTAAGTAATACCTCATGAGGCAATTTTATAGTATTAATCCCTAGACTCAACACTTTTTGCGCACTTATTACATCATAACATTTTAAAATTGAAGACTGTAAAAATTCTTAAGACAACCTTAATGATCACTAGTGGAGACTTAAACCTATGAGTTATTGTCTTTTCACTTTTTTTAGGGTTTTTATGCACTTTTCGAGTCACAAATGGCTCAACTTTCTATGGGTACCACAATAAGATTGACATCACTTTCGAGTTGTAAGAAACACATGCCTTGTAATTTGTCCCGAGAACCAAACTTTTCCACCCACTTACCATTTTCATATTTAATCACCAATCACTTTCCTTTGTACATATATATCCCCCCACGCCATCCATATATCATTATCCTTAGTTTTGAGAAAAAGTGGTTGAAATACTAAATGTAAAAATGTCTTCGTTTTGACTATCAAAGAAAAAATGCATCGCAAGAAAAATAAAAAAACTATATATATAGAAAAAGCAAACAAAAATTAAAAAAAAGAAAAAAAATTAAATGCGAATAAATTTTGTGAAATGAAGAGATAAATTATTCACGTTATTCGACACTTCAAAAAAAAACTCCAAAACATCGTATCATCCCGCTTCCCCGTCTCATTTTCCCTCATCCTTTGCATATACTCCATTTTTATCCTTAGTGAGGTATTTGGAAAAGTGAGAACTCAATACGGTGAATAACTCGACGTTATTAACACAGTGGTTTGTATTCTTCCATGCATTCGTTCTTTCTTATATGTCTATGAGACATTTTACATTGTTTAACTTTACTCACCTTCTCACACGCAAGAGAGAAAAACTTGCTCAAATCTCGAAGAATCCAATTATGATAAATATACCCGATGAGATTTTGAAGTTAAGGCATTGATTCTAAAGGAAATCCAAGAATTACTCTTATGAGACATAAAATTATTTTGATGCACGTTGAGTTCTAAGAAGGATTTTCCCTTTGATATTAACTAAGCTTACATTTTCATACACTTTATAGTTCATATTCCTTGAATTTTTTAATAATGGATTTTGTGATATTTCCTACATCAAATAAGAAACTTGTGGATTTTTAACAAATTATTTTTAGTTATACATTTTTGAATTTGGTAGTTATATTCACTGCAAACCCTCATGAGACAACACTAGTCCTATAGGACAACCTATAGGTTAAACGACTTGTTGCACGTGCTAAGTGCACTTGGAAGTGCGTACGAAAGTGGCACAATTTTGATTACTTATATTTGTTTGTCTCTAATATTTTGTCGAGGACTAGCAAAATTCTTTTTAGGGGTAGTATGATAAGCAACCAAAAGTGTTATATTTATACCCCAAATAATCTCATTTTAATTGTTAGTTCTCGTTAATATCGTCCCTTCATGTGTAATTGTTTATCTTGTAGGTTAATATGTCGTTGCAGTTTCTAAAGTCTTACTTCAAGGAAATTGTAGCAAAAACGTAGTAAAAAACGTCAAGTCATAATTTCTTGTGACCGAAGACCCCGAATCCCCATCCTTGGCCATTGTCCTGTCCCAAACCATTTCCATCTCCCATCTCCCATATCCCATATCCTATATGTGTATATATATATATACGCGTAATTTTGTGTGTCATATTTTATGAAAATATAAATAAATGTGTCATCTTAATATAATATTTATTAAATATTTTATTTTTTACACACACACACACACACACTGAGAAGTATATAGAGTGGTCCAATTATATGGTCAAATGTAGAAATTGTGGATTAGCTCACAAACAAGCCAAATTCAATTTAGTCCAATTTTATCTTGATTGCTTAGGTGAAACTAAACTTGTAAGATATTGAATCTAAATCGATTCAAGTAAATCACAACATAAGATATGAGGAAAATATCATTTAGGAAAAAAGTATTTTACAATACTGGTATAACTAAGGTATTACAGAACGACACAGACAGAGTTGCAGACTTAGACTCCACTAAGTATCGTAGTTATGTCTCATTCCTTGCCTATGTATCTATCGATCAGCCTTACGAAACTCCTTTTCTATCTTCAGTAGTGAATAATCAACTCCACAAGGATATGAGCATGTGATGTGCTCTTCATGGTTTGATAACGTGATCAAAAAACATCCAAGGGGTTTGGATTTGGAAAATCAAAGTGTTTGATCACAAAATGTGTTGAAAAAGGCTTGCAAAGAAGTGCAAGTTCGTATCTCTTTAAATAGGGAGAAAAATATTAAGGAAGGCTTGAAAAGTTTGCTTTTGAAATCAAGTAAAAAACAATTTTTCGCTGGGTTGTTTAAATGAACTGGACCTCATTGAAACAACATATGAAAAATCATTTGAATGATATACAACGAGATAATGAACGATAATCCATAGCGACAAGGAAATTGGATCATTTGAGA
Source organism: Sambucus nigra (assembly GCA_949130495.1). Classification (NCBI taxonomy): domain Eukaryota; kingdom Viridiplantae; phylum Streptophyta; class Magnoliopsida; order Dipsacales; family Adoxaceae; genus Sambucus; species Sambucus nigra. The sequence goes on along the minus strand of OX422212.1, from coordinate 556,157,125 downwards.
TTCATTTGAATAACTTATATTCAACGAGTTAAAGAACCTCTTTCGAATGTCCCTTCATATCTCGTTTTAATGAGATGCCATAAAAAAAATTTGTATTAAAAACCTCCGAAAAATATTTTTTTCTAAAACACTTTAAAACACCCCTAAAGGTAATGATTCCACAAAATCAACCTCATTTACTTCTCCAATGCTTGTAGCGACCATCTAAACTCTTTGATCTTCGATTATCACGTTCGATCACTATCTTGTCTTCGATTGAATCTCCTAATGATATACATAATAATGTAGAGGTGTAACGGAATATGACAAACTAAAAACATAATGATCAATTATAAATTTTTCTCTTACAAATTTCCCCCTTTTGGTATTTCGGTACAAAACATAAAATCAAAAAAATAATCCCCTTAGACAAGTTCAACTAATGTCCTTCCCGAACTAAAAAAGTAAAAGACACTTGGAATATTTAATCTATCAAAAATCTTCATCGCGTAGTCCATGATATTATCAAGGAGAAAAATATACCTACACACATTAAATAAAGGAAAATTCCGTGATTCATGAAGTTAGAAAAAAAAAACAAAGCTCCCCCTTAATTTGTTCTCCCCTTTTTATCTGTAATAGGCAAAGGTTTAGAAGATACACCTAAAAAGTTATCATCAGAAGAAGACAAATTTTAAATATCATCACAAAGTAGAGAAATTTAAGCATATGCGATGAAACTTCAACAAACCAACAAGTTGTTTTTGAAAACTTTGAGTATAAAAATATAAAAGGAAATACAAACAATCACACCATGGATTAACACAAAAACACTCGAATCATGAGTATGGAATGAATGTGCATTAACTTAATACACAGTAAAGTCAACGTAGGTGTACGTAGACACTCCAAAAAAAGAACTCAATTCAATCTTGGTGTAAAATTGTTGAACAAAGATAAATTGACTCGACTCATACAAAATGTCATGAATTTCAATGTTTCTCAAAATAATAACGCCAAACTATTTAATATTTCTGAAGAATTTTTTTTGTGAAAACCCATTGATCTTCAACTTATAACACCCTAAAAATCTCACATTTTAAGCATAAACTCTCAAATTTTTTGAAAGAATCATATTCTTTCATTTTAATTAAGTAGGCACTTATTTTTTTATGCACCGATTACATATCTCAGGCTATTGCTAATGGTGGACTTTAACACAAAGAAGACTGCTTCTTTTGTAGCCATTTTTCATTGCTTGAACATAAATAAATTAATTTTCCTATAAGAAAATTCGAGCAATGGTTTTTACAACACACTTAGTTCTAGTACAATTGGTTTGTCATTAAGCATGATTTAGATGAGAATTACCTATTCAACATATGAAAAGAAAGTGCAATATTCAAAAGTTCTTGCATGTATGCAATCAGGGTGATATAATGAGGCTAGCGTGAAGGCATTAATAAATAATGAAATCGCAATGATAAACATGCATTATTAAGCACCAAAAAGGAATCCAAGTAACATGAAATGATGAAATGAAATTATGATTCGAACATCTTAAATGTGTAACCATATATGGTGTAAAACAAAATACAATTCATTTTTCAATTTTGAAACATTTTATGACACCAAGTGAAAAACAAACTCAAAAGACAAATTAAATCTTTTTATATTTTTCACAATATGACAAAAAAGTGGAAAAATCAAAATATAAATGGATAAACATCATACAACTAGCAAGAATATATATCACAAAGTATAAAATCTAGTGCTATGAAAAATATGAAACCAATCACCCATACAATATAACATGTGAGGAGTCATGTACAAGCATGCGAGAGTCAACAAGTTTAACATTCAATGCCTCCAAAATCGATTCTAACTAAAATAGATGAATACTTGATGCTTTGAGTTTTGGGAACCAGTGTGATACTATATACAGACTTCATATGACCACTTTTAAGATCATAACAAAACATCCTAAGGTGACATTTTCCACCATAATGCGAACATGTCTAAACACGAGGAAAACAATCTTTGACTGACTTTTTCTAATGTCCAGGGAAATGGTTGTCACTCTTAAAAATATTGGTCTTGGCTTTAGAAAAAAAAAGAATTCGGAGTATTAAATCTGATACCAACACTACTTCAGTCTCTTTAGATGATCTACTAACTTCAAAATTCTAGAATTGAGCAAGAAATTTAACTCCTCAAAGTTTAGGGATTCATTCTTCAAATTTCAATATCTCGCTCCCCCTCAATGCAAGAGAACTTATCCCGAAGTGTCTTCTCATGTGAATTTAAAAATTTTATCGATTTACCCTCCCCCTTAATGGCAAGCTCTTTAACCCTATCTTCAAATATTGTAGAGTCCTCTAATTATTTTTCTAAAACATGGACTTCAACATCACTCTCTTTCTTGGGCACTTCTAATTTTTTTTAAATCACGGTTCATGTCCACGAGCTTCTCAAAAGGATATCTCCTCTAGTTTGAATTATTTGAAAAAAATCAATTTTAGTTTTAAAACACAAATTTTCTTTTTCAAGAAATTTAACTCTTCGTACAAAATTTAAATTCAAACGAGTTAACTTTTCAGCACGATTGTGAATCATTAAACTCCTCCCGAATATCAAAATTTTCATCATGGATAAAAAAAATAGAATACTTATAACTATTATTACCCATCGAGAGGAAAAAACACAGACGATAGATAGATAAATAT